>RXPK01000054.1:2933578-3533578 GCA_004143645.1 Protaetia brevitarsis | reverse complement strand
AGCAAACATGATTTTGTGTTTTTTTATTTTAACAATAACTAACATTTCAAAAAGCCATGTGTTCGAAACTGTGCCCCTTCGCTTCGATACATTTATTTATTCGCAATTGGAATGCTATTCAACGATACAAAACCGTACTTTATTCAATATTTGACAAGCTGTGAATACTTACACATTATCCGATCCCCATTTAGTTTATTAATTATTAATCCAATACAAATTAGTTAGTGTTGAATATTTGAACAGTATTGGAGGCTATAACATTACAAGAGAGAATTGAAATGATTTACATCTATGAAGAAAGTGGTAGGAATATCGATGATGCTGTTAATCTTTATTCACAACGTTTTCCCGACAAGGTGCGATCGCGCGCTTCTTTTTACCGAGTCGTTCAACAGTTCTCTAGCGAAGGAACTGTACAGCCAAGAACTTGCAGAACGAAGTTCCAGTGTTACTTGAAGACCTTCCCTTGGGCGGTTTGGAAATATTGGAATAATAAATAACGGAGCTTGGCGCGTTTTATGTAATTTACCAAGCATACACTTTATTTATGAAAACTAAATTGTTACATATCATTCCAACCCCATGCTCCACCTAAAAGGTACTATACGAGGGTACCTATGCTAAGTACTATATGGGTTCCATAACAATTGAAATGTTCCTACTCTAACTAAATAATTTTTCTATGATTCTTAATAACTAAAATATAATACAGTAGCCTCGCAATCATATGATAGTACTTTTGTTGTGGAATGATGAAATATGTGAAATGTGATTAGTTCAAATAATCGCCAGTCTACTGTAAATCAGTTAGCTATCAGTTATTATTAAAGTCGTTCCATAGACTTTCGTTATCTCCCAGCATTCGCCAAGGACACTGATTATAAATAATATTCTTATATAAAATCAATAAGCCCCAGACCTTATTACTGATAGTCGCAAATTATTATTATCCTTTTGAGTGCTGAAGAAGCAGCTTCCGCGTTTCCTTAAACTCTGACAGCCTTGTCGTCCTCGCGTAGATGCTCCCTTTTTCACACATTGAAAGCTGAAACAGGAAAGAAGTAATGACCTAAAAACAATTAAAACAATAGCAGTAACTATTCTAATACTTAATAATAACTTAATCCTTATTATTCTAACCAATAATAAGTAAATTAAAGACGTATATTTTAAATATTTGTAGTTTAGCACTAATTCCGACCACTAAAGAGCATAAAATATTCATTCATAAACACATGCTACCCTACTAACTAATATCACGCCATAACTTATCTAGTTCTCTAGCAACATTACTAAAAAATTCCCACCATTCGACCAACCCATTATCTCTAATATCTTTTTAGCGTCGCGGCCAATTTAACCCCCTAGCTAATGCCCTAACTTCCGTACGCGTCCGGCACACATCAGTGAGTGGACATTCAAATAAGACATGCCCCGCCGTATCTACCCCACCACATTCACAAGCGAATCATTCAGTTCTATATAATATGATTTAAAATTACCGTGACCTGTTATTAATTCTACTGCCTGATACGATAAATTAACTCTCATTTCCTTAAAACGTGTAACGCTACCGATAAATATCCTGGTCCAGCTCCCATTTAAAGTATTATTCCACCTACTCTGCCAATCATTATCAAGTTTATCCCTAAAGGCTATTTTAACTGCACTAGCCGAAATTAGCCCAACTCTAATAATCGAGCTATCTCCCCTAGACACCGCATCTGTCGCTAATTGATCCGCCCTCTTATTACCGATTGTACCTACATGAGCCCTAGTCCAAAAAAATTTATATCCTCCTCGCACAACATATCGCAAGTATCCAACAACAAATCAGTCGGATTTTTTAAATTCCCTAACGCCTCTAATACAGATAAGCTATCCGTTATAATTTTTACGTCCCGCATAAATTCCCATTCGCGCCGAGTATAAACTACTGCCTAATTTATTTGCAACTAATTGTGTCTGAAAAATATTACAATGATCCCCTAATTTAAACTTTTGCTTATATATTTATTACCCCTATTATAACCAACGAAAGTGGCCTTTTATCACTCATTTCCATACCTTTCGCGGTAATATACTAAATATGCGCTTTAAAATTTTACTAAGCATATACACATATTTATCCTATAAATTGTACAACTGTTAATACTATCTTAATAATATTTCTTAACAATAACCACTGAGAGATTCTACTTGGACGTAATATTTATCAAGGATACTAATAGAATTACATGTTTGTTTATTTCAGTTCTGCATCCAAAAATGACCCAGCGAGGCTTTGCTTATTCGTATATTATAATTGTATTAGTTTTGTTCTTCGCTTAAATTTACTTTACCATTCACAGACCACAGTCGTCATCTTAAACAGTTTTTCCAGAATTTACTTATCGAAGTAATCCTTGAATCCGAAACGCATGTCATGTTTTTACCTACTGCCATCGTACTGATGAGGAATTTTACCTTCCTCTCACAGATTTCCACAGTGATTTCTAGAAAATTCTTTTAGAAACGGTCGAGTAAAAACGGAACTCGACTTGTTCATTGTGTGCGTTCAAGTCAACCGCTTTTGTGTCGGGTCATACGAACAACCAGTACTCCGACAGTCGCATTACTACATCCAACCTATATACCGAACACTAAAACCTCTCTCGGTACAAGTTTGTTTACTATTTGTCTTTAAAATGTCCTCCAACAATCGAGAAGTTCTAATGTTTGTCGCGTAAGTCGACTCTCCAGAGGAGCGTATACACATAAAATGGATCGAATCGCCAGATGGAAATGTATTTGCACAAAAACTTCAACAATAAAAGAGAATTGCGACGCCAAATGTACACAGGTCAAACAGAATATTCCATTGAATCCTGATCCTGAATGGTCGGTACCTTAAGAATTGGTGGCGGTGCCGGTTAGTAATGTGATAATTTACGTTTAATTTTTTAATCTCACATCTAAACTATTTTTTTATAGTTAGAATCGCATTAGGTAATTTCTTAAATGACGGAGCTTAAATTATTTCAACAAACTCTTACTACCCGTCTGTTCCTCTTATATCCTTAGCTAACAGCTGGCCGTAGAATTCAAGACGGAGTTTTAATTCTGTAGCTTCGACTTTCGACATAATGGTCTGCCGTCCATTGTTGACGAAAAGAAATGGGAATCCTGTTTTCGTTTTTCTCTCCTTAAATCGATTTTCACCATTATTCCGCAAGATAGGAAATAATTGTCGGCAGGAGACTTTGAGGATCCTTTGTGGTAGCTAGGCCGTAATAACTAGCTTTTCTTCTCCTATTTATTTTCGAGATATCCCTTCCTTTTAAATAAAAACCACCACTCTGATTCTAGCCCGAGAGCCTCTTGGCAGATATTCGCCGCTTCCCTTTGTGACGTGGTAGAAGAATTTATTTGACGGGATAACGTAAACGGCTCACAAACTCTGCTCTACCGTCCCGTCGACAAAGAATGGGTTAAAATAAAATTTTCACGGAATTAATTTCGACACAAAGGCCAAGATTTAGAGACTTCTTGTTCTAGGAATTCTAATAATTACTATAATCGTTTAAAATTAAACAATAAAGCATAATATATTGAGAGAAATTGAATTTCATGTACATGTTAAAAGTAAATTTAAAAGAATAAGTAAGAAAGGAATTATATTAAAGGTGCAAAGCTTTTACTACAACCAGTAGAGGTCGAATATTCACTAAACTATTTGAAATCAACTTTTCGCCATCCTAATGCACTATGGATGAGCATGGGAACATAGTATAAATATGGTGTTTGTCTCAATAAAATTTGTCAACAAACATTTCTGATATTAAACATCTCCCTTTTTTGTCAAATATTCTTCTCAGCCGAAAAAAGTTCGTGTATGCAACTAACGCATCAATTTTCATTATTATAGAAAATACTGTAAAATTCTTCTAATATCATAAACTGAGGGCCCGTAGTAGCTGAGAGTTTATGAGAGATCTAAAGGTTTTAGCTGTCAGTACTGAGTCGGCTATTCAGTTGGCTGGTGGAACAGCTATAGCTCCGTTGAGAGGTGACATAAGATATTTATTCCCTGAAGAAAAGAGGAAATTTCACTTGAATCATCCCGGGTTCCTTTGCCAAGGCCGTTTCAACAAAAACGTTCTCAAGTCTATTAAAAATAAAATTGATAGTAACGATCTAGTCATCACTAAATCTGACAAAGGTGGTAGTGTCATAATCTTAAATAAAAGCGACTATATCTCTAAAATTAAATATTTTATTAAGGATAATGGTGCCCAGAAAATTAAACTTACCCAAGTAGCACTGAAAGTCGGCTGTCGATTGGGTACAATATGGGCCGATATTAGAATGTCGGTGTGATATCTCGAATTAACACCCAATATTTCATTACTAGGATTTTTCAATATCGAGCAGATACAATAAACTGATATAGAGCAATAGCGGCGAAAGTCAAAAAAATCGGTTAATGAATGGTATTAGATCATTTTAGAGAAACAACCCCAATGTCATATAAAATATAAGTGCAATATTTCTTCTCGAGTATTGTCTCAACATCAGCAAAAAATCACGGGCGTCTGTAATGTATCGGCACCATATAAGTATTACAATATTGACCCTATGTCATACACAGATATCGATTTAATATTCATTGTAATTTTATCTTTTAATCAGACCAATACTGTAGCTGGACATTAGTCTAACGTTAGATATAGTGTGCTTGTGTAGTTGCAGCAGTTGTGTTTAACGTTTGTGAAATTGTATTCTGTATTTCTAAGCGTTTTAAACAGTAGTGAGCAATAGTAACAGTACTTTGGTGCAAATTGTGTGAGATGACCTCTAGTTCAAACCACGTAAGTATTACATTTAAGTTACTTGCTATTTGTAACTTGTTACTTGTTTAAATCTGGTTTTTTCCACCTACGTTCACGAATTATAACCTATAATCGAGCAACGTATGCGAAAACAAAGAGCATGTAAAATACGTAGAATAGAACAAAATAATCCAGATGATTATTTTTCAAACAAAGTTTATCATGTGCAGCTACCAATAAGTAATGAAGAGGAGCTGCAATGCTTGCAACTAACCTGTTCCCGTAAAGGTCATGAAAGTTTGGTAAGTTTAATAGCTATTTTACAAATAATTGTGGGTATGAAACGTTAAATTCCTTGTAGGTCCATATATTATCAATGACTGGTGGAAATTCAGTGAAAGAGAGGAATATCAATTCTTTCATTAAGAAAGTTAAAAATAAGATCAACTCTAGTAATTTTATTTTGAATGATAGAGAAAAGAGGGATCTCAGACCTGACTATACTTTACCACCTAGACTGTATGGTCTCCTGAAAGTTAATAAATTCGATAACTTCTCCGAAATGTTGATAAGACCAGTAGTGGCATACACAGACACCCTGTTTATGCTCTGTCCAAATGATTGAATAGCTTCTTGAAAACGTTATTTAATAATTGCTTTAAATATGCAGCAGATAATAGCTTACATCTTAGACAGAAGTTAAGGGATTTTTGCATTCAAGAAAATTATATTTTTTTATCTTTAGATATTTGCAATTTGTCCATCAATATACCGCGACAAGAAGTGATACAACTAGTTGTTGATAAACTTCGCTCTACTGATATAACATCAGACGAGAACAATGAGCTAGTAGATTTACTTAAGATTTGTCTCGAACAGGATTTCTTCCAGTTTAATAACGAATTGTATACAGCGACTATTGGTCCAGCTATGGGTTCCCCGATCTCACCGATTTTGGCAGATATTTTTATGAACTTGACGAGTCAACATATCTTGTCCACATAGAACATCAGACGAAGACAATGAGCTAGTGGATTTACTTAAGATTTGTCTCGAACAGGATTTCTTCCAGTTTAATAACGAATTGTACACAGTGCCGATTGGTCTATGGGTTCCCCGATCTCACCGATTTTGGCAGATATTTTTATGAACTTCTTCGAGCCAACATATCTTGTCCATAATAACCCCTTTTGTAAATATATCAAATTTTATGCTAGATATGTTGATGATATTTTTATAGTCTGGTCTGGTGATCACTTACAATTACAAGATTTTCTGTATTACATCAATATATTACATAATACCATAAAATTTAGTTTAGAAATAGAAATACGTAATCGCATTAACTTTCTGGACCTTACGATTATTCACACTTCTACGGATAACAAATTACTGTTTGAAATATATCGCAAATTAACACATTGTGGTGTTGAAAATTAATGAACATTCGAATCATCCCTTTACTCAGAAATATGCAGCTTACTTGGATACTATACGTAGTTAATAACGAGAAATATTATATTTCAATACCCTACAAAGGACCAGTTGCTAATATTTTAAAACCTTATTTCCCTTTCAGGACATTACACCCTCTTAGAGACCAAGTGATCAATAATAAAGATGTATAGATCTTTACATAAAAGAGGTGTGTACAGACTTAAGTGTAATGATTGCCCATGAAATTATGTAGGCAGAACCTTTCGGAACTTTTGGAAGCCGTATAAGGAAACATTTGAGTGCCTCCAAACCAGAAGGACGGAAGAGTCCTTGCTTGGAAAGCACCTTAAAGATAATAAACATACTTTTGATATGCAAAATGGTTTCCAAATCTTTCATACCGGTAAAGGTGGAGTCTTTCTAAACAACTCGGAAGCTTTAGAAATTCTAAAGAATCAAGTTATCAGTAAATCTGTAAAGTCAGTAAAAGATTATTTTTGATTCTAATCCAACATTCAAAACTTTATTGGAAAGATGACATAGTTCAGTTCCTGGGAGAGGAAACTTAAATGCTCTACTTGTTCGACAGGTTACACGGCCGACCACTTCAGCACACCGAACTACAACTAATCTGGTGGATATATTCAAATGGGTTATTTTATATACTTTGTATTGAAAATTCTATTTGTGTATATACAATATTTCTATGACTATAATAGTAACAATTTGTAATTAATTATACTATTATAGTAACGAAATATTTGGTATATACACATACATATGATAAAATGTGGATATATAAATACAACACTAAAATAATATATAAAGATATTTTATTTATAAAAGTTATAGTATCTGAACAAAGTTATACATAACGACGTATCTTTTACCATGTTAGGTCAGTTGAATACAGCAGAATTAATGGATCTTTAACATCGAGTATGGAAATATTATTTTTGTAAATTCAAGAGTTCGCCATTTTACAGCACTGACTTTTTTTCACAATAAATCGTTAATCACTTTAATACAACAAACAAAATGCCACTGAGTTTCTATAATAGTCCTAATGAGAATAAAATAACGCATAAAGTTATAACTAAAAACGAACTAATAACCACAATATAACTATAAGATTTGGACTATAACAACAAAATAATCTTCAACGTAAAACATGGACGGCATGACTGCATGGACACGCTTACTACAACTATCAATGAACAATGAAAGAGACTAGATTTGTTAAAGTACATACTTGGTGGTTAGTAAACGGAACTTAAAATATCATAATTTGGTTCATTACAACGTCGACAGTTATTTATATTACATTGTTTAATAGAACTGTTTTGTTTGTTATGAGCAATGTATAGGAATTTTATGATTGCCGTTATGCAAGAATTTGAGAGTTAATTCACATAGTCCTGCTTGAAATACACATATAGCACTGTGGTGGTACAATGTTCTCCAATAAGGATGTATATTAAGATTTAACAACTAGTTCTATATTTTAGGATATAGAAACAATTTGTCATTCTTCTGTATTACATAAACTGTTTTGTTTAATAAATGAATTTACTTTTAAAAGAGCGTTTATTTGGAATAATTCGTACATGAATCCCACAATACATTTACTCCATAATTGAAAATACTTGTATTATTGTAACGCGCCTCTATGAACAGAGACCTGAACGTTGCCCCCCTCCACATTGAAAAGGGTACCAATTTTTTAACATTAAGTTTACTATCTCGTGGATATATTATCTCTGTCATCACGCACTGCATTAAGCTTTGTCCACATGAGCATAAACATGCGTAAAATATAAATATGAGCACGTTAAGTTCCGGAGATATTTAAAAATATTTGAGACTTTAAAATATTCTGTATGTTGGCCTACCCAAATCCTTTCGACCGTTTATGATAAGAAACACATAATTATAAATATATAAAACACGAAATTCCTCAACATTAGATTTTGTTGTTGTTGGTTTGACTCAACGCAATTTAAGCGCAGATAAATGAGGTGTTATAAGTTATTCACAATTAGCACTACAATAAAATTTACCATGTGATTACAATAACCAATGGGAAATTTGACGAAGTTTCTCCTATTAAGATTCTACCCCCAGGTCAGTTCACACATATGGTTTACGGTTTTCTTTTCTTTACTTCTCTTTTACTGTTTTATTTTATCTTTTACATGTAGATGGCGTAGCTGCATTTTCTGGAAATTCCCGCTTCTATTTTAAAGTGTAGTTTCTCGTTTTACAATGTGTGTTAACAAGTCTTAATTCAATTTTTCAGTTCAATTTTTATTATTTTAAACTGTTTTTAATTGTATTATAACTTTTATCTTTTTATTTACTTATACGTTTTCTATTTACTAATTCATTATTTCGTACAATAATTTACACCATTTGATCCGTTTTATTCATTTTAACTTGAATCTAATTGATTTACATTGTTAATTTCTTGTTGGATTTCTTCAGCTGATCTGAAGATGTGCCTTAGTGGATGAAACTGGTTGTCGTCATTAAAGAATTTTGTGAGAAATTGGACCATTTACTTTTATTTACCTTGCTATAATTTACTCACACATAGTCAAAAACCATGGATTATATGTAATTATATTTGATTGGATATACTTACCTTTGATATTTCAACCATAAGGTCGCTTCACAAAAGTAAATACTTTTAAAATAATGAATGATAAGTAAAACGTTATAGTAAATACTTTAATGGTGTTGAATCAACAGTAAAATGTTAATCATTTTTCTAAATTAATTGAATGTTTAGAGCGAAGTGCTAGTTTTTAAAACAAACAGTATCAAATTAACTGAGTAATAATTAACTAAACATTTTTTCTCAGTGCAATATTTGAATATGAGTGATGGCATTTTTGTTATTTTTGTATAGTTTAGGGGCCACCAATGATAATCACTGTTTAACATTCTACCTGGCGATTTGACGTAGAATAAGGTCGATCGAATAAGCGATGCAAGCTATTATTATTACGAATCATCCGATCATCCTCTGGTTGTAGGATACTCCATCTAATGCGCTTCTCGGTTTCACCATTCAGGCCAGTGCAAAGACATAAATTCGTCCGTAAAACCGTCAGACAGGAAGCGGCGGATCTTCTCTCCGAAGATAATTTAATGCGGATTATCGACAGACCAGAAACAATTTTCCGATAATCCAAGCCCTCTTTAATCTTACTCTCCGCTGTCATCACAGTCGTCAGCTCCGACACCGCCACTTTAGATCGACGTTTCCAGAATGCGCGCTAGGATAGTTTCTCATCTTCCTTCTGTTTTACAGTTGGGAAACGAATTCCGGTCCGAAGAGTTAGAATTAAATTCAACAGCAACAATTTAGCTTGCAGGTTCTGAATCGGTCCGATGGCGAAGCGAAGTCCAATTTTATACCCTCCGAACTGGATCCCTTTGATGCGAAAAAGTTTGCAATGATTACCGAAATTGATTCGAAATCGGGTGCGGAGTCGTTTTTTTTTTAATTGGTAAAGGGAATAGCCTGCTCGTATTTTGAGCAGCCTCGTAAATTGACAATCCTTAAGCGCGTAATGCGATTTTCCCGCGTTTCAAAGTAAAGTAGTACTCACGCAGCCAACAGTATGTATCTCGCATAAAATGCGAATAAAAGACGACTGAATGATAAGTACGTTAAAGCACATAAATTGAATCTACTCAATACCGAAAGGGCTTCATTCAGGCAAATAATAAAACACGGATTTTCTATTCTGAGCATTCAGAGGTTTCGTTTGACAGCCATTTTCTAATTCATGCTCAATACCTAGGATTTAAACATGAAATTACAATTCCATTAATTTTTTTTTTGTGTTACTTATTCTTCAGGAGAAATGTGGGAAATATACTTTTGCGTTGATGTAAAACGAATTTACTGTAGTGATTGAATCAGTTTTACTTGTATCTAACTTTTAAATAATAAAAAGGATATAACAAAAGAGGATAAAATGTCGCAGTAAACAGCCACACGATTTCCAAGTGATGTAGGCGACCTCTGCATTTGGCAAGTTTCTTCAAGGCATTTTCCTTCAGGAATTAAAGATGATCAGTAGTGAAATACCTACACATCGAAATCAAAATTAGAATTTGAATATTTAATATTTACAATAGATTTTGATAGGTCAAAGTTGGCGATCAAGGTGCAGTTCGAAGGAACATATTTTTTACAGTGTTTTTCATCATCAATCATAGTTACTTCAAAACAAATTTAATTATATTAATTTTACCCACATTTTTACCTACATATTTATTGGGCAATCTTCTCCAACAACGATATTCCCTAGATATGTTCCTGTACTGAGCCATTCTCCATAATTCGAAGGACCAGAGCCCCCATTCTATGGCCTTACCGCCCTAGCCAGATTTGTCCGCTCTGATGCCTGTTGAGTTGCTCCCACCAACGGTATTCAGCGTTTTATGAACCTAAAGAATAAACTTGTTATTTTAATTCGTATCTAAATTTTAAAATACTTATAAGAAAGTTTATTTTAACATAGTCGACGAAATTTTGGTGTTAAGAATTTTGTATATCCGTCGAACAGTTTGCGACCACTGACTGGTGGAAAACTTTTATAAGGTTGCAATTCTAATACTGCTATTACTAGTTAATATGTATTCACGGCACGAACCGAATATCAGTAATTTTTAACAGCAAATGTTGCACATACTCATTTACCCGACTTTTAATGCATAGAATTACTCAGATGAACAGTTTGAATACGTGGGAATTTTATTTTTCTATGATGGATTTATATTGCAAAACTTGGAATTACTAACCAAAAGCGTAATTATTATTTAATAAGCGAACTCATTTGACCTACCTGAGATATGTACTTTCCTATCTGCGTTGTTTTGCACGGCTATTTATATAGAAGCATTTATTAAATAAAACCACATTTGTTTGCACTTAAATGTTTTCTTTACCGTATCAAATCGATCCTAATTTTCGTACAAGAGTCTCATGCACACGATTTCACTGAAACTAAGCACTTTAACTGTGAATAGTCGAGTAGAGGACATCAAACAACATCTCACTAACAGCGTTCAGGGTGGTACTGAAGAATAATAAAGGGGTTATCTATCCATTCGTAATTTCTTTTAATGTCTAGCGCGTCTCTACATCCGTAACAGTCCAAAATTCTATCCCCGCATGCCATCTGACATTTCAGAGGGCATACTTATGATTAGAAATTAACAGAATACATGAAACTAGGATGTTAGAAAATGGGATTTTATTAATTCAATTAAGAATTAATATTTGAAAAATTATTTTTATTGCTATCTATAGTCAAAAGCAAAAAAAGACAGGAATTTCTATCTTCATTCTCCTCTTGAACTAATCCTATAAATAAATTGATTGACTAGCTTGCTTGAAATATAGCTGCATGGTAAAGAATACAAAGATACTTGGACTTCCTCAATCTAGCATTTAGTCTGATTTCGTCTCAATCATAACCTTAGTTTCTCTCATCCCAGGTGCGATAGATAGATGCAGAATGCAGAAAATAAAAGATCTTCTGGAAAGTGAAAAAAAATTGCATTTAGAAAAAACCCCAACAGTTAACGATAAGCTACAGAATTCGCTAAAAGTGAAAATTTAACTTGTGTTTTTGACTATCAGCAGAATCTACCTTTCGTTGTGTCGATTTCACCTCAGTACTTATTATTTTTTCTTGTCGCTAATGTAATTTTTATGAGAAATTTAGCACACAAATACTTCTTTTTAGAGCTCAACTGACTGCTGCTGAATATTAGAAGGTATTGTTTTAATAATTCTATAAGATGATACAAGGCCACAAAAAAATCTGCAAGGAAGATGTATTGGTAGTAAGCAAAGGATAATGGCTTATAATTTGCATTTGATGTTTAAATGGGCGGTTATTCAATTAGTATTGATCCTAGCAACTTGGGCTGACTGAGAGAACAGTGTGAGGTATTGTAAAAGAATTATACAACCGGAGTTGTTAGTTCGCTCCTTAGAATACATCTTTGCGCAAAACTATTAAATGTAAATGTAATATATGTATGCATGATAAAAAAATATTACAAAGAACGACTCTATGGGAAATCTCGAGAGAGTTGAAGTTTAAGCAGTTGAAGTGAAGTCAAAAAACTGTTTTAATAAAGCGGCTAAATATTACATACATCAGTCGTACCTGACTAACTAAATTAATTAAGTCTTCTATAATGGATTTTATTTATTTCAATTTCAATCGACGAGTGGTGTTCTCAAGGCTATAACTTTGAACCATTGCTTTTCGACATACTTATTGACGATCTTCTTGAATTATTTGTCTTGTTCTAGAATACGCCGATGTGAAGTTGTTCTGTTGTGTGTTTAATCCTGTTGATGCAAATATTTTGCAACACAAAAACAACATCTTATTCGAGTGCTTCGACGCTAATAACTTGGTATTAAATATTGGTATAAAACTGTATCCTTACTATGCAAGTTAGCCAATATTCTCATCTATGGTTTTTTCACGTGTTGTAAATAAGTTAAAAGTACCAGGTTTGGAATCACCTCAACCGATTTTATATCTCCATGTTGAAAGTGTTACTACTATCTGCATCTAGAATGCTTGACTCTCTTTGAACGTTAAGTATTTAAAACAACCGCGTTTTAAAACCTTTTTCTTGCTTTTGGTTTAATTAAGCTGGGGTATGGTACTATAATTTGGTTCTCTTATTACGCATCTCAACAGCTTCCAATAGAAGTTTAGCTCAATTTCTGGTATTATATTCAATTCACGGACTTTCGGTTGGTTTAATGTCTATGAGAAGCTGCTAAATCTGCATCAAATGCGTCCACTTAGCTATCAACGTAATAATGTTTATAGTATTGTTTGCACAAGCAAGGTAAATTAAATTCATTAATCTCAATTCATGGAACTTATTGTTTCAACGAAATGCAGAAGTCTGTTAGGACATTTCTAGAACTGGACAAAGCATTCTCTTTATCTTTTTATTTAATAAATGTATGTATTTTTTTCTCCATATTTGTTATATGTATTTTTATATATAATCCATTTTGTGCTGTTATTGGGGTTACCTGTTGAGCAAATGTCTGTTATCCTTATTATTATATTTGGTTATGGACGCGTCAATATTTAAACAACATTTGGAAATTTCATTTGAATGGTGGAACAATATATTATTTGGACGAAACTTGCGTCATAAAGTTATAAAAGCAAAACTAGGAAAACACTACAGAATTACTGTAAACAAGCCTGGGAAAATTCACTGACTGAGCTCTGCAGAATGAAAGCTCTTATTGTTTTGCATACTGGCAAGATAGATAGACAATAGAAGATTATCATGAAGACATGAACAACTAAGTGTTCACTGATTGTGAGTAGATTCGAAATGTACTTTCTTTCCTTGTTGTAAACTCTGTTTTTGTCTCTTAGCCAGAACAGAAAAAGTGTTTTCAGCAATTTGAAGTAGCAATAATTTATTGATCAAATGGTAAGGAATGGTGGTTGTAATATTAGCTTTGTAACGAGGAAAATTGTCTCTTTATGACATATTTACCCAACTTTTCATCAGCAAAATATCATATCTTTGCTAACAACCAAACTTTTAAATTATCTCTAGTAAAAACGTTACTTATTTGGAGGCCCAACAATATGGTATGGTAAGGATGCTATCGAAAGAAGAAGGTAAGATGTATCAACTGTACAATAATGTTAAGGATATGGCTGAAGAACTTATCATAACCTCAAATACATTATCATCTTCAGATCTGTTATTAAAATAACGATTCCAAATGATCATTCAAACATATATTCTGACTATTATACGTATATTAAAATTGAAGTTCCCAGAAGTATGTTCGTTATTACTTTATTCATGTTATTAATAATAAAGTACTAGGAATGTATGTTCTAAGAATTCCATTTCATGTTATTACAAATTTTTGATAACTAATCTAAGCCTTTAATATTGTCAATATACAATTTGAATTTGCCGCTACTTTTCCACTTTTTGGTGTAATTTTTGTGACGATCGCAGTGCTATTTACTGCATTCCTCAAGTGAATGGAGAATAGGTACCTACAGAAAATACAAAATCCAATTTGTACCCAGTAGCCAAATTAAGTCAAATGAAAGCGAACAAAAAAATACGATCGATTTTAAAAAGCGATTTTGCATTTCTTAAGGAAATATTTATAAGAAAAGCTAAAAATTAGATAACACGGTTTTCCATTAGCTAAATTAATACATACTTGCTTTAATCT
This sequence comes from Protaetia brevitarsis, assembly GCA_004143645.1. Classification (NCBI taxonomy): domain Eukaryota; kingdom Metazoa; phylum Arthropoda; class Insecta; order Coleoptera; family Scarabaeidae; genus Protaetia; species Protaetia brevitarsis. The sequence goes on along the minus strand of RXPK01000054.1, from coordinate 3,519,046 downwards.
GACAGTTATCATGTTGTGAAAGTCTACTGAATTGGAAGTTGTATTAAATGACCGTATCAAAGGAACTGGTTTTACAAGGTTAATGAAGTTCCTTAATATTTTATAAAACTTGCTTTTATGCTGTTTTTCGTAATTTGCGTTTTAAATGTATTTTTTATTATATATATAAAAAAGGAATCTATACATAATATTTATAATTTAATATTTACAAAATTAACGTTAATCTGTAATTCAATTCAAAATAAAAGATTTTTTTTTGTATTGGTTTGAAGCAATAAAATATATTTGTTGATAACCAAGGTAATCATAACTTCACACCTTTATCACATTAATTTATTATTTTTTTTTTATTATTTTCTCCTCGGCAAGCCTGGTTTTTATTTTAAGTACTACCAATTTCATTTGGTTTAACACATTTGATCCAGTATTAGCAAACTGAAAGATTGCGCTGAAATAATGGTTATATGTAAATGCACCTTTATGATTGCTTTTATCCGAGTACGGATGATACTTTTCCATTTCTTGCTTATAAGTTTCGCGTCTCACGAACAATAATTAATAAACACCGCTCTGGAACATGTTTTCCATTTAAGTATGATCTTCCAGAGGAATAAGAAAAAAATAAGAATGTTATATCACGGAATAAAAATGTCATAAAGTTTGTTTGTCCCTTGTTTATTGCAAAAATTATTTTCATTTATTTCTTCATTGCGATTACTCTTTAGCTCTGGCTCAAACTATACCAACATCAATAAAGTTAGCGTACATTTCTGATGTATACACACATCCAACGAGACACAACATAGGATTGGCGACTATCCAAAAGTTCACATACACATATACTACCTAAGAACTTTTACTGCTTGTGTCACAATTACCTTTTAGATATCTCACATTGTTGCGAAACGTAACGTAATGCATCAGTGTTTCGCTGTCAGCGCTAAACCGAAGCCAAGCTTGTTCCGGGAAAATTAAAGCTCGAGGTTATATAACTACGTATAGTTTAAAATCTCGACGTACGTAACATTACAATGTATATCATGTGTATGCATCTGTATACAAATGTATTTCAAACTTCCATCAGCGAGCTTTGCGCCCGCTTCCTGGAATAGCGTAAAAATGAAACCAATGTACCCGTATATTATAAAATTATGCTGCGCTACTACACTGATGCAAGGTAACAGCGAACTAATTGGAAATGCGCTTTCGACAACGATACCTTGTTGCGGAAAAATCCAACAAGAGTGGAATTCATCTTCCTCAATGTATACGCTTGTCAATTTTCGTCATTTTACATTTGACCAAGGAGAAAGACAAAGAAACTTTGGGGATATATCCGTTCGCATGTACGTGAGGATCAAGACGAAAACCTTGTCCGCAAATGTAAATGGGTAATGAATTATTCATTAGAAGACCCGAGTCATTTGGCGGTACTTAATTTGTTAGGCAAATATCGAAGCCGACCATTTATGTTATCACCAGTTGTCGTAAATATGTTCCTTTCTTTTGCTAGAGTTTCCCGGAGAAGACCCTTTCTTCAGCGCTGAACTTAACTGAATTCAATGTTCGTGATTGCAGTTATATCAGAAGGCCAAGTTGTGGGAGCATACTTCGTTCCTAAAAGGAAATAATGTAGTATTATTATTTAGTAGATGATTCTACATTTAAAGAATTGAAATCCTTTGTAGTTCTTAAAATGTTAAGTTTGAATTATGGGTTGAAACACTCATAGCAACAATGGGTTTAAAAAAAAACAGAAAAAAATCATATCATCATATTAAAATTAAGTTTAATTTTAACAGGAAGGATCCGGTTTTTCCATCGAATTGCGTATTACAAAAAACAGTGGAATGTGGCATTTTTAGCTAATTTACTACTTTTATGACAGCACCATAAAATTCAGCATACGCCACAAACTGTCACAATATGCAAACGCACGTTTTGTTTGCATTTAGACAGTGTTTTCATATAGTATTTCACACGTATGTATACACTGCAGATATGCAATATTCGCGGAAGTAAATAGGATACTTTGAGGATAATGAATGAATGTAAACGTTTATTGCCGTTGCACGCGAATGCTCTTATACGTATATGTGCGGTTCTAAGAGCGCTTTAAATTGTTCTGTGCATACTATGCGAATACATGCGCAAATTGCCGATGCAACGCTGCCTTTGTTTCAGATGCTGATAGCTATTACACAAGCATCCATCGTATTTATTAATGAGAATGGAGACTAGAATATTGGCACTATAACACCAAGAGTTATATGGCACTTTATGAAAAAAAGTGCAATTAAATCTACTCAAAGCGCTCAGATTTGACTAAGGAGAGAGAAAAGAGGGAATTAGATGGGCGTCAAAAGAATTTCTTTCTTTAAGTAAATCTACTACTAGTTGTAGTCATCCATATCGAAATTTTTAACAAAAAAAAATCGACTTATTTTCAAATCACCTGAAATTGGGGGCACTGTAAAATCGTAAAGCTTCAGGATGCATATCTCTTAGGGAAAATGTATGCTTAGAAATACAATTAACATTGCCCTAAAGTTGTATTTCTTTATTTCACTGTGATAAAAACACATTAATAAACATTTCTTTTTTGTCCATGAGCGGGTGTAAACCCGAAGAAGGCAACTCAGCCAGAAAGACCTATTGTGCCCCCATGCCCACTTTAGCCCTCTCATTTCGGTTGCACCAAATCATAAAAGTTCGCAATCTGGGTGAGAGTTAACTTGACTCTGGGTTCGTCCAACCGATGGACCCCAAAGTGCGCCTGCCTCTCCCCGTCCCAGCCGAACAGTTGACAAGGTGAGCAGGAGTTTCCTCCGCACTCCCACACTTCCTGCACAGGGGAGAGTTCACGAGCCCCATGCGGTACATGTGTTTATTTAGTGCGCAGTGCCCAGTTAAGTTTCCTGTGAGTAATCTCAACCTGTCTCTGCTCATAAAGACTGCCTTACGCAGTCTTTCCTCATTCGGTTGAAGCCCTAGGGATTTACAGTGTCTAGCGCCGGCGAATCCATTCCAAAAGGAGCAGTGCCTAGCAGCAAGTTGGGACCTAACAAACGTTTTGATGCTGCCATATGAGCTACCACATGGCGGTTCTGGACCTATAAACGGCAGCTCTCTGGCGCCCCTTGCTAACGTGTCAGCTATTTCACTGCCTCTGATCCCAGAGTGACCTGGCGCCTATCTCAATGTAATATTTAGATATTCCGACAGCTGTTTAAGTTTTCTGTGGCAAACTTGACAGCCCGAAAAGCTTTGTGGGCAGCGTGGCTGTCGAAGATAATGTCTACCCTTCCATTCTTACGTAGACAGTTTGAGATGTCCTTAGCACAAGTCTGGATGGCAATAATTTCGGTCTGGAAAATGGTGGGGGAGGCCGATAGCATTCCAATTATTTAAAACCAAAGAATACAATTATTACAAATAAGACATTAAACAACTTCTTCAATTCATATTTTATTAATCAAAACCAACATCAAATAGAATGGGATAAATGCCAAAACATTTCAAAAAGAGAGAGAGAGGATGCTGTTGCAAATTAAAATTGAAAAATTAATTAAAAATTAAAAAAGACGCAAGCAGGTACCATTTTGTATTGAGAAACCGAATGAAGATGTACAGTAGACACTGTCAGAAACAACAGTGATAGATACAAAATCTAGAAGAAGCTCACAAACCACGGTAAGAGCATCACCTTGCTCAGGTTATTCCTGAGAAGTTTTTAATGGTTGCGTGGATTAACCATCCACCAGGAACTAAAAATCAAATTTCCGTTGCAAAAATCATTAGATCATATTAGATCACATTTTCTTAATACACTATATACCGATAAGTGGAAGAGACCAAAGTATTTTTTACATTATGTTAACCAAGATTTTGTCTTATGACTCTAAGCTTCTCTATAACATATTAACGCTTTGTTGTTGGCAAGCTATATGCACCGGGTCATTAGTAAATACCAACATCGGTCCTAGTACCGAGCCCTGGGCACACCACGTACAACCTTTTGAAATAATACAATTATTACCATAAATTGGCGGCGATCAATTAATTACGATTAGAACTAACTCACCGATTTTTACCTTTAAACTTGTGACTTTCAAGTTTAACAAAAAAGAGGAAAATATAAATAGATTAATTGTTGTGGTTAATACTTTCAAAGATATGGTATAGAAAATTATCACCACGTCGACAACAGGAAAGCAGCTCAGCCTTTAAAAATCTCCAAACTCTTGAATCAACAACTTTCTCACTTTTGTCTGAATTGAGTGAGCAGAGATCTGTAAACCGGTAACGCGAAATCATTCCGGCTTCAAGTATCGCATTGTTAATTCGAATTGTGGTCTTTGCGAACACGATAACAAGATTAGAACCTGATGTAGCAAAAAAAAAATCAAATTTGGGCAGAAATATCGCTGTGAGCTTTGGAGCTTCAGTATTTCAGTATTAAGTATTATGTATGTCTGTTGATAAAAAGAGAAAATGATTTGTCGTTGTCAAATTTAAGGGAAGATATAAGATTTGTATTTAAGCAATGCAACTTGTTAAATTTGCAGGTATGATCAAAAAGAAATCGTTTGCGAGCAACCACATTAGGATCATCTAATATTTTATTGTTTTTCGAAATACAAATCTGTCTATTCATTGATTACGATGATCTGTCATTCCTTGAACCATTTTCCATTTCTCTCTAGATAAATTACTATGCTGGAGGGTACATATTCGTATTTTCTTTGATTTATTAATTACTATTCATCAATATGTTTATGTTCTTTTTGTAATAATGCACACAAATATTTTAAAATATCTCCGTGACGCAATAGATATATACGGCAGTCCTAGTCTTAGTTATTACATATTTTCGTCGTTCTTTGCTTTCTGTTGCCCAAATGTTTCCAGCAGAGTTGTTAAAAAAAAAAACTACCCCGTTAGGAGTAGTCGTTTTTATGCCATTAACTACTTATATAACTTCAAGAGAAAAACCATGACTGATGTAATATCTTTTCTTCTAAGGTTCAAGAAATTTATGTTTATATAACCGAGGTTAACGGCAGTTTCATGTATTCCGATAATAAACTTCTAGAGCATTAGGTTTTGTTTCATTTCGGTTTTACACGAAAACTTTCGCGTCTGAACACATTTCGTTTGGAAAAAAAAAATGGGAATGGCGTGTGACTATACCGCATGCTTTTTTTTTTACTGACTAATATCAAAATTTTTCCCAGTTATTACATGACATTGATATGAAGTGGAAACCTAGGATGGTACTTATATTTCCAGTTCATGCATATAAGAATTTCTTTCCTCCTGGGTTTATACCTCGTTGAGATTTGTTCGAATGTTTGGATTAAATTGAACGGGGAGCTAATTCAAAATCTGGAAACTTTTAAGACGTTGTAGCGCGGGGATGCCTAATACGCTTAAGGATACTATAAACGACCGTTTTGTGCGGAACCGAGGTACCATAACGACGAAACCGAAATAAAACGTAAACACGAGTAATTAATTGGCTCATTTCTGAAATAAGTTTTGATAAATTACTCTCCGGTTTCCTGTAAAGTTAATGGAATTTAAATCCTTGGGCATATAAATTACTCCAGATTATTTTCCTTGCTCTGGACATTTCGATTTAACTCATTTATTCCAAAGCTATAAGCAGTATTATAATATTAAAACAATAATTTAAAAAATGTCAAAAATATAAAGCTCTGAAAAAATTAAGAAATATACAACGCTTAACAATAACCGATATACAAAGAGTGCATGTTTTTTACAGTAAGAAAATAACAAATTAATGTATTTCTGCTTTCAACTGTAATAATAGGAGTAATGTTTCCCAAGAAAAACTAGAAAATCAATACGTTAATTTGTTAATAACCGATATAGATTAAAAACATTATATTTCTCTAAAGAAATAGTGAGTGACAAACTTCAATTAACGCTGCTTATGGACTCAATTAATTATAAATTTCGGCATGGAATAAATAAAGTAGTCATTAGGACCGCTATTACCTATATACTCACATTTTAAATCTGAATATGATGACTGAATATGTAGGTCTCCAATTTTCTTATTGTCGGCTACATACATTTTATTCATGAAAAGCTAAATAACTACAAAATATCCTAACCCAGTGCTTCACCTAAAAGTACTACACTGGAATCAATGTATTTTAAGTAATATATTGATTCCATAACAATTGAAATGTTCCTACTCTAACTAAATAACTTCCCTATGATTGTTAATAACAAGAATATAATACAGTAGCCTCGCAATTATGTAAATACTGATTTATGTAAAAAACTAAAATATGTGAATAACCAAAAATGTGACTAGTTCACAGAATTGCGAGTCTACTGTAAATCGGTCAGCAATGTTATTATATGCGCCCATGGAACGACTTTGGTTATCTTCCGGCAAGCAGTAAGGGAAAACCATGGCAAAAACCTTATTCTGGTCAATAAAATGTAACACCTTAGGTAATGCCCAACCACCGTACGCGACCGCAAGTAGCCAGTGAGTGGATATTCAAATAAAACATGCTTCGTTGTATCTACCCCACTACATTCGCAATGCGAATCATTAACCCTCCCAATTCTATATAAATATGATTTAAAATTACCGTGACCCGTTATTAATTCTACTTTCTGGTACGACATACAGGTTATAAAAAAAGTTTGAAAATTATGCTCACGCACTAAGACGGCCAAATGTGGTAATTTTTATTATAGAGAACACGTGTTCATGATACGTAAAATAACGCTAAATGAAACCACCTAACGCCTATTTCCATATGCGTCTCTTTAAACATATTTAGAAAAATAAATCAGAATTTTAGTAACTGTCGTGCTCAAAACCTACTTTCTATATACATATATATAAAATTGGACCACATTGATGACATCAACCAATTTCAGGGATTTTATTTCAGTTGAACTAGAATGAAAATGTGTGTTATGTGGCTTATTTACAACATATTCCTGAAAGTTGATTTTATTTTCAAAAAACTATATCTATTTAAAGTTGAATTCTGAATAACTTTCCAAATAGCTTTTTTCTATATCATGTTACCAAACCACACTTTTTGCTAATTCATTGTACATTTTTTAAATTTATCTCAAATCGTATTGTCAGTCTAATCATGGGGAAAAGTTTATTAATTATTTTGGGCGCACAAGTGAGACTTTAATTTTTTGGAGTTGCCCCCACCATCCAAGCTGACTTTTTTTCTATGAATTCTTGTATAGACTCAATCCCTAAACTTGCACGTATATCTTCGTTTCTTATTCCGTCCAATTGTTCCGCTAACTTACGTTAGTACTTCATTTCCGCTGCCCCGATTTTACTCTTTTCCTGCTTCGTTAGTACCCAGGACTCGCATCTATATGTAAGAATCTGTCTATAAACGGCTTTGTAGACGTTCAACTTTTGTTCTCTTGAAACTTCTTTCTTCTTTAGTGTGCCTTTGCTTAATGCGTAGTAAACTCTATTCGCCTTTTCTATTCTGTGTGTTCAATTCAACCTCATGCTTTCCTCTTCTTCTACAGTTACTCCAAGATATTGAAAATTGCTTACTTGCTCTATCACCTCCCCTTCTACCGCTACCTCTATAGTCTTTCTTTTCTTCGAAATCACCATTATTTTAGTTTTCGATTTGTTCATCTTCATCCCATGTTTTTCTAGAACTTGGTTCCATATTTTTAGGTTTTCTCTCAGATCGCTTTCATTCCTAGATATTAACGCAACGTCGTCTGTAAAAGCGCACTCGGCGATTCCAATTCGTTCTAGATTCCTATATCCAATATATAATGGTTCGGTCTTTCCTTCTACGTCTCTTAAAATTTTGTCATGTAAGTAACAAATAAAAGTGGGCTCAAGCTGCCTCCTTGTCTAACACCCTCTTTTGTAATAAACTCTTTTGATGTCGCATTCATGCTTATTACTTTATTTCTAGTTTCTTTATACATACTCTCTATTATTCTTACTAACTTCATGCTTACTTTTCTTTTCTCTAGACATCCCCATATTCTTTTCCTAGGTACTCGGCCAAACGATTTTTCCATGTCCATAAAAACTATGTAGGCCTCTTTATCTGTGGTTAGTGTTTTGTTTACGATTTCTTTAATTGTAAACACATGATCTTGTGTGCATCTCCCTTTCCTAAATCCACTTTGTGTTTCTGACAATGTTCGTTCAATTTGTCGTCTAAGTCGTTTTTCTATTATCTTTTCCAGTAGTTTTACCATCGTATTCAGCAACCCCCCTATACCCCTATAGTTATTACAGTTACAGGTTTTTAAACTGTATAATAACCGAACAAGGGTAACCATTATAGTTTTTAAAATATCATATAATGGGAAATGTTTAATATTCTATATTTTATAGTAAGAATTAAATTATTTTTTTTAAACCTCATACTACCATGTAATCACTGAAGATCCCACGCGTGATTATGCATATAACTTGATTTTTTTGACAAATTTTATCTATTCTAATTCTAGTCTATTTTATTTTTGTAGCTTGCATATTTTTGCAAAAATAAATAAATAAATAAACCACATCTAATACCATTGAGGTGCGGGTTACCAGTGATTGCACTTAAAATATACCATTGCCATATCTTTTCCATTTCTTAATTTTTTCCATACTCTAAATCTAAACACTTCTTGACAAAGAATTGTTTTGTCACGAATTTCTATTTGTGCGATGCTTCACTGAATTTTGTGAGGGTAATATAGGTTTTATATTTTCTTTTTGGCTGGAAATACGCCTACGGTGCGCCTTCGTTATTTGGGTTTTCTATAGGGAATACCTGTCTTTCCTACTTTTCCTCGTGTTCATATAATTCGTACAGTAGTGATTTATTTGTTCCGTAATCATGGCTGAAAGAAGATTGGTTCATATAGGCGAGAGAGGTGCAGAATAGGTATTTACACTGGAGAGCAGTAGGTGACATTTATGGCGCGAGGATTCAATTTTTGAAAAATTCGACCGCTGTAAATGACCTAACGCACGACATTTGTTTTAGATTTTTTGGGCCGAGAAAAATATTTAGAAAATCTTTAAAAAACACGCTAATGTAACAGTCAGTACATTTGAGTGAACGATGCTGAAGGTGATCAAAATGTTGCTGCTAGCACAGATGGTAGCGGTGAAGAGGATTTTATTGAAGTACATCAGAATGCAAAACTTAGAATGGGTCTGACGCAGAAAATACATCTAGTAGACACATTGATGACCAATAACAAAATTTTACACATAAGTTCCAACTTTCTAATTTCAAAAGTAATATAAAAACAATTTGAAAATGCAAATCGAAAAATAAGCTTGAAAAATGGTACTTAAATCCACAAACAGATAGAACGGGACGAAAACCACTACGAAATGTAATGCATCAGGAGGAAGTGCTTAAAAGATACGCAAAGCGAAAGGTTCATTACTTTTAGAGTAGTAATTAAATCGTTCAATAGATTAATAGCGAAGGTCGAACATGGAGATTTGTGGAAAATTATATATTTCGAAGAATTTCTACGTTTTTTTTGGAATGTTGATACGTCTTTGTAGGAGTTTACAAATCCCATAACAAAGGAATTGGATTATGGAAGATGGGCGCCGTATTATCAACAAATCTATGAACAGACATGTCAAAAGCCGAGAAAAAAAATCGAAATTTAAATAAATTATTGCCAATTAGAGCTTTTTTGAAGTATGGCTACTTACACTATAAGATGACGAATGTACCTCATAAAGATCAAAACATCGACGAGCAGTTGCTTTCCTTGGTCGGTATCCATTCAAGCAGTACATATCTTCTAAGGAAGTATAGAATAAAAATCTTGGGAGCATGTGACAGTAAAACTATATATTTAACGGCCAAATATATACTGGCAAAAGAAGAAATTAGCGTGAAGCAAGCAGGTTGTCTTAGAGCTGACTAAGGATTTGGAAAAATCGGGTAGAAATGTTACCGCTGACAATTTTTCCACGAATCTAGGTCTTGTAATGGTGAAAGCAAGCAAGTTGTCTTAGAGCTGACTAAGGATTTGGAAAAATCGGGTAGAAATTTTACCACTAACAATTTTTTCACGACCCTGGATCTTGCAATGGAAAAAAAAAAACAAATTGCTGTAAAATTTGAGGAGAACAGAAGTTCCCCAGGAACTAGTGTTTTAGTTTTAGTACATTGCCTTCGGTATATAGTTGTAGAGTGTTTCATATATAACTAAATGTGTAGTTATAAGAAACATTTACAAACACTGTGCACTATACTGCACATATAAGACAGAATCACTAAGTGTTTTTTTCTGCTTTTGGTGGATTAGATTAGAGTAGGATTGGGGTGGCCTACGGCCCTACTTCACCGCGACGTTTTCAGATCTATTGTAAAACCCTTTTTGTTAGAGGACGCTCTCTAATTTTGCCCTCTTAATTAAGCCTATCATTTTTCAGACCGGCTTCTTGTGTAACTACTAGCTGTGGGGTTCTTCTCGCCCATTATTAGAAACCTTGTCCTCGCCAGGCCTTCACATTGGCACAACACATGAGCTGGTGTTTATTTCTGCTCTGCAGAATCTACAGGTTGCGTCATCTGCTAGGCCTATGTTGTACATGTGCCTATTTAGTCTATAGTGACTAGTCAGCAGGCCTACTCTCATTTTGACAGTCTTCCTGTCTTTATTCAATAGATCTCTAGTAAATTCAGGCCTCCGTTCCTTTAGGAACTCTTTTGCCTGTCTCTGTCCTGGTGATTTTAGCCACCACTCGTTGGACTGATTATATATCCATTCATTGATGGATTTTTTAATTTGCGATTTGGCAGTACCGAAAGAAGCGCCAGCTCCAACAAATGACCTTGACAAACCTCGCCTGGCCAGCTCGTTCGCCATCGCGTTTCCTCGCAACCCCGAGTGGCTGGGATTTAGACCAGGGTGCTTTTGGTGGATTGTTTTTTACATAATAAAAACAGAAGAGGGTTAAGAGCGAATTCATGAAGAACCCGCACTTATTAGTATACCACTGTAATTTAAGCTCTTTACCGTCACTACCATATGCTTAACACTCCACACAAACTCAATGTAGTACCTAGTACGCCCATTAAAGCTATAAGTTATCTCTAAAATAGTGCACGCAGTTGTACCACCTTCTATATCCATTTTGGTATTTACTTGATACATTTTGATTTTGAACGAATTCCTATTTTGCGTTGTACTATATCAATCATCTTCGATATTGCATTCAAAACTCTTGTTGAACGTTCTGGACTAGATGCCAGTGCATTTATTTACTTATTTTTGTTATACAATTCAAATGTTTTAAGTGCTATTGGCTTAAACGCAACATCGTTACATCTGATTTTTATTATTAATTCCTTTACATTGAACACACGGAGCCCCTACTACTTGCTATCATTTTAGCATTAAATAACGATAAAAGAAAAGCGGCCGGGGAAGAAACGCCTTAAGTCCGAAAAGATGAGAAAACGAGGAATTGAATAATAATATCTCATACCACCAACCTGCAAAAATAAGTTGTTCTCATCAAGTTCCATATTATGTAACACCGGAATGCAATATAAAATTTTAACATTAGCTGCCCTGATACTTTCAAACATCCACACGTCTTATGGACGCTCAGGAATTGTAAAAAGAATAATTTACAAATCGAATTACCTTAGAATGCATTACGGCATCTCGTCGGAAAATCCTTTTAGGGAGCAAGTAAATGATAAATTTACAAGGCGCTGGCTGCAGCGAAGAATATTTTATAAAGAAAAGTCAATTGCTTTAAAATTTATTTCCATCCGCCTGCAGATAAGATTGTTTTATGCACAACTTCTTTACGTGGCAGAACATACTAGACTATTAACGAGGAAGTCACTATTGTGTGCTCTCCAACAAAATTACCGGTAATTGCTTTTTCAAACTATGCTGAGGTAAAAAATTAATTGACTTTTGAATGAGAAATTATTTTCTTATTGTACTTTTTAGCCGTACTTCTCTTGTTCACAACACTACGTTTCTAAATTCTAAAAAAAATACTTTTCTTAACTGATTTTTTTAAAGTTTAGTTCTTTTAACTTTCCAAGGTAGAATGGAGGATTTGGTACTATTCATATTTTTTTTTCTGAATGCTGGTACTTTAAATTGTGCACTATTTGATCTTGATGATCATGAGATAAACAAAAACTCAGCGACGCTACTGATACAGTGAAATTTAGTGCGCAAAGTCAATGCTCTAGAATTAACAAAATATTCCACTGGCAGAAATGATACTTTGGTAGGCAATTGAATGAAACCAGTTGTCTGGAATTCCTTTCAGTTACATTCAGGGGATATGAGAGTGGCTGGTTATGTAAATTTTCTTTCTTCTTCAATTTCCATCTAAGGGTGCGATTCGTATGTATGAAATTGTTTCGCTACATTTGCAGTTTCAGTATTTCTGGGCGTTACTGAACTACGTAGAACTAGACTTCTTTTCGATTGGATCAACTTCATTTAAGGAATAGTAATTTGTTGTTAGTTTTAATTTTTATCGCAGACTTAATAACATTGGTTAGGAATCACAACAATACGATCTGCTCATCTACAAGCTAAGTAATTACCTGAACGTGATGTTTTCCACTAATAGATATCAGTTTTGGTTTTGGATTTTTAAATATAAAAATACTAACCTAATATGTTTTGAAAAATTGCTATGTCCTAAAATTTCCATTTCAAACTTTTCAGTAGAAGCAACAAAATGATAGCATTATAGTCTCAATAAAGATATTTCATAATGTTAATCATAATGCCATTTTCTAAATAATAAATTTATTTGTTTAATTGCACCACACAATCTTCCGTTGTTTACTTTTTTTTAAGGATAGAAGAATAAATAGATTAGCACACATCTAGGGGGCAAGAGTACAAGTGCACTACAAAGGTTTTTTGTAGTACTCTAGAATCTGCTTTGAATATGAAGCTAAGCAACTACATATGGGACCTAGTACTAGAAACCTTGTCCTGACTGAGCTATCCTATTACTACAAAACATGGTCCAGAATTTTGTCTTAATTTTGGCAGATTCTACTGTCAACATTTAGTCCATCAATGTGATCTGTAGCCTCAGTGAGACATCCAAAGGCACAGATTCGACTGAGAAATTGAAAAAATTATACTTGGAGGCATTATTAAGGAAAGTGAAAGGGTTTTAAAGCAGTAATGAGAGGTATACTTACAAGGTGGGGGAGAAAGTGGATGGAGGAGCATAGGCTAGTATCATTTATAAGAAGTGCTGCACAGTGAGTTAATTGTTATTGCTTTTTACCTTAGAAGAATTGAGAACTAGTTTGCTTGTTCTATAAAACAAATAAAACTAAAATCGGATACTCGATCCAATTCATTTTTTTTGGCGTCTACAGGAACAAAATCCATACAATGATTAAAATTAAAATTAATGCTGGAGTATGAATGTGGAGTTATCAAGCCTATCAAGATGACTAACAGTCAAACGCACAAAAATTCAGTCAACGGATAAGTGAACCTATATGGGTCGAACTAATATGAAGATACTGCAAACCCACCCTAGAGTTATAATATTTATTTTGTGCAAAGAGCTGAAATTAATAAGACTTTTTCTGTTCTGCAACGCAGCACTTTCTTCATTCATTTATCTACATTTACATGGTTTGGCATCTAAAAAATATATATGATCTAGGTTTACAGTTTCATAACCGTAAATACATAGTGGTGACTCTGTGATTTTTACTCTAGCTAAATGCACAGGATATTGTCCGTGTCAAATTTAAGTGTAGCAATAATTAAGCTGTAAAGTCGAGATATGTTGGATTCAACATACGAAATTCCAGTTTTCGTGAAATACATACTTGGTGTTTCGTAACATACAATATTTCTTTCACTTGACACGGGTTTATACTTGATGCCCTCTATGCAACTCCTCTTAATTAAATTATCAAAATGTTCATTGGGTTCAATATTGGCATGGCTTTTCATCCATCTTTCTTTTGTAATATTAAGCTCTATAAGATTATATTGCTGCTGTGTCAAATGGTCATTGTTTTACATGTTGAGATCGAAATCAATTGGCCTTAAATCAGGTAGTATCACAGTATGCATGCCTATAATGTTATGTGCACTTACCTGTCTATTGACTCGTTATATAGTAATTCACGCGAAGAAAAACTTAGCTAAACCATACCGTGTCTTCCAAAAGTAACAAACCACCCTCTTCAGTATGGAAATGTCAGAAAAGATTAAAAATTATGGGAATATGAGTGAGCTACCTTATAATGACCTGGGCGGTAACCGTAACTTCTATTTTTAAGGTCATTTGAAGATCAACTTGTGTTTAATAAATGAAAGCCTCTGCTTTGACCTCAAGTCCTTAAGATCTTATGATCGGAGCCCACAAGTGCTTGCCAATTTCTGCAAAACTTAGATACATCGTCTTCAATATTTGTAATACTTGATACTGAAAGGTGGTTCGTTACTTTTGGGGCACCTGTATAAAAAATATCGTTAAGACTTGCCCGTAGCTCCACTTTCTTTCGTCTTACAAAGTAGTCGCAAAATCTCTCTATTTCATTCTTTGTTTATTTTAGATTTTCATTTTGTTTTTATTAGTAATTAGTATTGGGGAGTCGATTATTCTACATGAGTGTAAAGTTTTAACGTCTTTACAAGCCTATAAAGAAAGGAGCGATTTAATTGTCTAATTATTGTGAAATCTCCAGGTAGATCAAGTTAGTCTGATCTCTTCATTTTTCAACCTAGATTTTATGCAAAAATTTATTTACCTATAATTGAATCTATTAACTTTTACCACTTGTTTTAGGATCTTCTTCTTTATTAAAAGATACTGTAGTGAAATTCACTAACCTATGTAAATTATTATAGAATGAGTATTTTCGGTTAAATGAATGAGTAGAATGTTTATTAATAACATACGCTCTTATATTTTTACTGAGTTGGTTTACAGTTTATGGTATGAAAATTACAATTTCTGATCTATCAAGGAATGAATAATCTAAGAGATTAACATCTTTTTTTGTTGGAACATAAGACCGTATTGAACGTATTACTTTAAAAAAAAAGTTTTTCACAATTTCTCCTTTGGATGAGCCTTTGAAATAGTTTCAATCAAATTAAGCGACTCTAAAAGCATAAGAATCTATTCGCATAGTTAATTTTGATCGGTTTAGATTATGTTTTAAAATTGATTTCTTGGCAAAGCGACGTCTCTTAATCTGTTTTTTCTTAAGTTACACGGTCCCAACAAGAAAACAAAGCCCTCTAGCGAGTAATAATAATAAATATCTTTGCAATATTTTCCTCTTCTTCTCATATGAAAAGAAATAGTTTTACTTACAGATGAAAGCTGGGAATAGTTCATTATTGGGTTAATTATCTAGATTAACCCACAAACACTAAACATACACAATATACGGAATATAAAAATGTAATGAATGTGAAGAAAGTCTCAATCATTCAATGGCTCTGTTTAGGCAATAGTGTGATGAGAAATGTTTTAAAATTTGTTTCAATAAAGGTAATTCGTTGATATTTATCCGACATCGTGCACCTGAAATCTAACAATTAATGTCTAGATAATATTAATGTCCCAGTTAGAAAGCAGGTTAAGTATTTTGGAATGACTTTGGACACTAAGCTGAATTGGAAAAGTCATATAGAAACAACAGTTGCTAAAACAAGTAAAGCGTGCAATATTTTAAAAATAGCAAATAGAGTTTCGTTTGGTGCCGATAAGCAAACTTCTTTGCTTATGTATATAAAGCCTGCATTAGATCTATAATAGATTATGGTAGTATGTTTTATGGTGCAGCCTCATCAGCATTACTGGAACGCCTAGGTGTTGTATACAATAATGCGCTATGATCATGTTTGAGCGTAATGAGATCAACACAAGTGCAAGCATTGTATGTAGAAGCGAAGAATTGATAACAGGCAGATTTGTGTTAAAAGTTCGAGCACTACAGAACAATCACCTACTTCCTCGTTTCTGTAGATTAAACATGTATGAGTTAACAGAAAAATACTGGTCTAAGAAAGCTTCACCACCTACCCCTAAAGCGTTTGCAGATACTGCTAGTTTATCTTCAAATATAATGACCAGTAAATCGTGAGTAATGTTTGATTTTCGCTAGATCGTGTTCTTTGCATACCAAAGTAATATATCCACCATTCAGTGATAATTTTGTTCAGAATAAAATACTTTGTTATAGACTAGTTGATAAATATAAGAACTATATACACTTATATTTATACGGATGGTTCAAAAAATGACAGGTGTACAGGATATGCAATACACATGCCAGCATTGCATACACAAATAAAAACACTCTTATCAAAAGAAACTAGTATATACACAGCAGAAGCTATCACTATTATAACTGCTCTGGAAAATATATCAACACATAGTAACAACAATTTCTTGATCTTCATCGATGCCAAGTGAATATCAGAAAGTGTTTAAAATATTAAGTTGAAAGCCTTTCCGTATATTGATCAGATAGTCTCTTTGTATAAAACTTTAACAGATATAGGTAAGAACGTAACTTTCATTTAGATAAAAAGTCATTCCAATTTGGTATGTAAGGAAATTGTGCATAATCTTGCCAAAGAAGCTAAAGACAGTGGTAGGCCGTACCAGCACCGAGTACCATACACCGACACCGTTTTACAACTTACACGAGTCAAAATCTAAGTGGGAAAAGAAATATCAGATAGCTTACCAAGAAAGAGCCACCAATTATTATTTTATTTATTCGCAGATTAAAACTAGGCATTGGACAGATGGTGTAAATGTTAACAGAAATATGTATACCCAAATTACGAGATTGGCATTTGATCATGATAAATTTCCCGCATCTCTTAAAAAGATTAAGATTGTAGACATAGAATTTGTAAATTCTGCTCAGAATGGGCTGATACAAATCATATAGTATTCGGCTGTCCGGAAACGATAATTAAAAGTAACATCTCATGTAAAGATTTAATTAGGATGGGAGTGCAGGCACCAATTAATATTAATCATATTTTAACAACACAAAATGTCAATATTTTCCAGCGTCTACACACCTTTTTAAATGAGGCAGGTATTAAAATATAGATTGAGTTCCCTTTGTGACTCTTCTTTTGTGGGTATAATCCTTTTATCCTTAGGGGTCTACCTGTTTGTTTACTCTTAGTTACCCGATGGAGAATTAAATTTCGTGCGGGGTTTTTATAAGTGAAAAAAAAAAAAACACTGCTTTGGCGAACAAATCTAGGTACTTTCTTCTACGTGTGTCTCATTGCAACTAATGCTAATTACAATTAACGTCGTATTCCCGTATATATGTCTAAGATCATCCTTATATATATATCGCTTCATATTACTCGAGTCTGGGTGTGAAAATTTTGTTTGTATAACCTTTCGCTCATTCGGGTTTTTAAGCGGCGGCAAGTGGCTATTGGACGATGCCAATGCCATTAAGTAATAATAATAATATGTAATAATCACCCACAATCCCTATTGGTACAAGTTTAATATAATAAATACAACTAGGAATATAAACAAGAAGGTAGGACTTCTGTCTTTTGAAAGTCTGTCAATAACTCGCTGATAACGCAAGTAATAAAATGAAAATGTCGTAAAACACTTCGTAAATATGATAAGTACAACACGAGTCAAACAACGAAAAAAATTGAATGCGGGAGACTACGTAGCAGTATTCTAAATGATAAAATTTGATCATAAAAAATTAATGCTTTACTTACAATACTATACTGCGCAAATCAGTCCTACAAGATCTCGGATATCCCACGGCTAAAAAAATGCACTTTTTATTCTTTTATCCTGTGATATATTTTTTTGCACCACAGGAAGAATTGAATATTTAAAACAGCAATGTAATATGCCTGTAAAAAGGGTACTAGAAATTTGAGGTGCAGAAAAAAAAAATTCGTAATTTTTGATTTGTCATAAAGTTTTACAAAGCATAACTTTTATCCATTTACGCTTCCAGGTACAGTTTTTGCACCGTATTATTCACAAAACCTTTCGGAACAAAATAATCCTAATTTTAAGATACTTGAATTACAAATTATGGAGGAAAATAGATGAGCTAATGAAAGGACACCCTCGTAAGCCAAAACTTCCCTAAATATAGAATAGAAAGAAGGTACTAACAATGGAAAACAAGCAAAAGATGTTCCTCACCGCTTTAAATGAAACTCGGTAGGTTTATAGACTAATGTAGTGTCAGAACAACGATCTTTCTTAGCCGTTAAATCAGCCGTTTTCCGGAAATAGAGCTTCCTATTGACTATTTACTTCAGCATCACGAAAACTATAAGACATAAAAAAAAGAATGAAGGGAAGGTATTTATTTAACTGTTTTAGTAGTACTACAGGATGGCGACAATAGTTTTTCTCCCACCGTCAAGCTTTTTCACCAATAGCCCCTACTAACCCCTATATTTATATCGAATTTGAAGATTTTCATTTGCTAAAAAAGTATAAGAGGTTACCAGCAATTCCCTTATGATTGGCATAAATGTTGCAACATATGTTATTTTGACAAATATTACCGATGCCACTAGTGTGGCGGCAAGTTTAAAAAATATTCATTGAAGCGGCAGAAAGAAAGGTCATATGAAATCAAAAAAAAAATTAGTACACATATTAAAAAAAATCACAATTTTTTCTAATATTAAAAAAGAATACATATTTCTATTTTTTTTTTCATTTTTATTAGCTCAAATGAAGGAAAATCTTTTAATTTAATTGATACTTGAACAATTTTGAAAATTCTTACCTAACTGATAGACCTATAACTAAACTGGACTTCATAAGAAATGGTTTTTCAGTAAAAGTAATGTTTATCATACAATATAGAATAAAAGTATTTTTGAAATTTAGTTATATATTTTAGCTACAGGCTATTTAAACTTTGTTAATTATGCAAGAATTAAGAGATTTGTTTAAGTACCAAGCAAATTCAGAGATTTTAGTTTGGTTGAGCGTCTAAAAGCGACAAATATTATATATTATATTGATAGACGTAATTTATTTAAAAAGTATTTGAAAAAAATTTTTTTTTTTTTTTAAATATGTTTACCTAAATTTGCAGATGATTACGAAATTACTTTTGAAGCAACTTTTCAAGTAACTTTTTTAGATATCGTGTGATCTACTCTTTTTGCCGACTCATAGAATACTTTTAAATTTGCCGCTATATTAGTATTCACCTGCCATCTGTCAAAATAAATTTTAGGTTTCTTAGACATGCTGAACCTATCTATTCCCAAAGAAGATTTTTTATATTTTTATAATATTTTATATATTATATTTAACAATAAAAATATTTCCCATATGTTGCAACATTGATGTCGGTAACTGTATACGCTACAAAACAATTCAATTTATAGAGAAAGAAACAAAAAGAAAAACTAGAAAATTGTGTACCTAGGAATTTGGTGTACAATTTGCATAAGTAACAATACTATTTATGTAAAAGAAATCTTAACTAATGCGCTTAGCACTTAAATATGTACCTACTTGTTTGACACTTGCGAACAGGAAAGTAATGGTGAGTATAACGAACGATTTCGAATGATCCATAATGGAATAGTTGTAATAATCGAATTTATCTTCATTTCTTTTTAGTTCCAGACTATTGTTTGGTTTTGTATATCATTTCTATTTCTAATTTATAAAAACCTTTTTTTTTTAAGGTTATCTATTTCTCATGCTATGAACTAAGTTTAGAACTAGTTATTTACCTATCGCTCTATATAATCCAACGATCGTTTATTAAGTAATTCGTAATCGAATTATTATTCATAAATCAAAATCATAATCGAGTTCTCCAATAATCCTTAATAATAGAATGATGCCTTTTTCGTCATTAGATTATGTTCAAATTGACATGTAAAATATCAAATAATTTGTTTTGCCTAGTAATAGCATAAAGCAAAACAAAAAAATAAAACTGTAAGAGATGAAAAAAAAAAAGAATGAAAAAAAAAGCACTGTTGTACACGTAAGAATTACGGAGGATATTAGACCAATCGTTATGGCGATCATAAATTAGAACAAGCTACTCAAATGTTAATTTCTGAACTTTCGGAAGTTTATTTATTGCTTCATCAGAGAATTACTGAAGAATAACAACGAGTCAGTGAGCAAATACAGCAGAAAAGATCAGACAATTCACAGCTTTTGGATGCAATTAATATTGAATAATACACACCAGTTACTAAGCACATACTAATATTATTGAAATACTATTCATTCTCATTCCATATTCCTAAATTTAAGTGTTGAATAGTTCAATTTCATACGAAGTTTTTTGAAAGTTTATCTCTTTTTTATCAATAAATAAAGCCAGTAAGATATTGATTTTAGAAACATTTTTTTTTTCTGTTGTAAATATTTAACTTAAAAATAAAGTTATTTAAGTAATCATGACAATTATTTTTTTTTTAATTTATGACAATTTTAAGTCGCCAAATTATAGTTAAGAATTTGTGACGAATCAGACCTTTTATTTATTTAAGTTATTGTAAGTTCTGGATTGGTGGTATTATAAAAAAAAAAACAAGGAAATTAGTTCTATCCAATCCTTTAATGTAATATTATTAGCAACCGGCTCCAGCTCTAGGCCTGTTTGAATAGAATAACAAATTATAATATGACCTAATTTTAAGTTGTAAATTTGATATACTTACATACTGCTGTGGTTAGACTACCCGCGTTATCGGATTTTAAGAGAGATATTTTTGTAAGAAAAACAGTTGTAGAGTTTTGTCAGAGGAGTTCCTTGTTCGACGATTGTTGTTCGATGTATTTTTCAATCATTGTTGCCATTTTGTAATTCATTTAATAATGAAATTTGATTTCTGTAAAATTTTAGTCCATCAAGGAGTTCATTTTGTAATAATTGTTATTATATTGACGTGTACATGTTGTAGATATAAGATCATTTATTATTTTTGTTCGGGAAGATACACTTGAATTTATTTTTTCACATTATAGTTTAAAGAGTTAATTTTTCGTTATTCAATTTTGCTGTTTTGTTTTTAATTATCTATCACCTCGGTTTGGGTGAGTAGAAGCATTGTTCTTGCATTTAGTTTACGATTTTATAGATTTCTAGTAATTGTCCAATTGTGTTTAATTTAGTATATTTTTTAATTTGATACCACGTGGATTGAAATTGAAATATTTAGGATTATCTTCCTGAACAAACAAAATTTTTGCTTTGTATAGGAGATAGCATTGTCCTATTGTAATTTAGAATCAAGTGCAGTTTCTAATTTAGGCCAGCACCTTCAGTTCACGGTTTTTTCTGCACAAGTTGTAATTTGACCCTTTTTGAATAATAATAAATTTGATTGTTAATTAACGTCGTTGGGTTAAACATTCTGTTCTTTTATTTTATATTAAAACCTTTACATTTTTTTTCGGGTAATTAAGAAAGTTAGATTTCATTCACTCACAATTTACTTTTCGTGGTTAGGTTCAAGTTTTAATTCGCGAAGGTAACTCTAAGATTAATTGTTCTTTTGTTCAATTTAAATTTTTCCGTTGAGCTAGCCAATTTTAATTTTCTTTTTCATTTTAAAATTCATTTAATTCAGTCAGTACACAGCAATACGTTAAATTAGAAATTAAAGCTGCGTCATTAAATTTTGAAGTGTTCTTACATTTTAAAAACATTAATAAAATAGGGTAGAAAAATACGACAATGTACATACAAAAGAAATTGAAAAACACGTTAAAACTTATATTGGTTTGAATTTAAATGTGAAAACGGAGTAAATATATTTTGTACTGTTTTGTACAATCTCTTTAAAATAAATAATTTCTTGTTATAAGTGTGTATGTGTATAAACAAATACATGTAAATGTTTTAAAACGTGTTTGTGTATGTTAAGATGTATATTCTTGTTAAATTAATATCGGAAATGTGATTTGAAATATTTTTTACGATATAATTTGTATGATTGAAGTGCAATGTAAGATATAATAAAAATGTTTAATAAGTTATTTTACATGAAAAAGTTCATTAAATGATTGTATATGATATGTTTTGTTGCCGTTGGATTGCGATCGCTTCATTTTTAGATTTTATTTAAAGATTTTTATTTTATTTATTTAAGAATTAGACCCTGCAACGCCATCTAGCAGTGAAGTTTCGAACTCCTTGCTCGTCACAACGCATCTTACCGTGATAGCAAAATTCAATGTCTCATTTTCGTTATTTATGTCCAAATTAATTAGTAATTCACTGTCAGTTAAATTTGCTTTTTATTCTTCAATTATTAGTTCAAGTTTCATTCATTAAAACTTTTTCTTTTGTGTAAATTATTCCGCATTGTTAAGTTTGTCAGTGACTTATTTGATTCACGTTGCATTTCCGATTTCCGCCTTCTCGCTAAGTAAGGGAGACGCACCGCCGACACACACCATCTTAGACGCGCTGTTCAAGTTGCTCCGTGCAAATTTCAATTACTGACCACATTGTGGAATTTTGTCGCGCGAGAAACTTCCACTACACTACCGCTATCTACTACTAGTGTTATTTTGGCTATGAGTTGAACCTCGAGGGTGAGGGAAGTACTTAATTTAGGAGACCAAATCCAGATTGTTGAATTCGAAAGGGGACCACGCCTTGACATCAGCGTAACGCGCTCAAACCACCCTCCCGGACGCATACATCGACACTCCTAGAAATTTACCAGATAAGTCGTATATTTTAGTTTTATTATTCTCTTTTTTTTTGCACCGAATTAGTATTTCATTATTTTATTTTATTATTTTTAAAATCCTATCACATGACACAAACCTTCCGGCCAACATTATTAACCTAGACATTAAGTTTT
The DNA here is from genome assembly GCA_004143645.1 of Protaetia brevitarsis. Classification (NCBI taxonomy): domain Eukaryota; kingdom Metazoa; phylum Arthropoda; class Insecta; order Coleoptera; family Scarabaeidae; genus Protaetia; species Protaetia brevitarsis. Next base: position 3,496,144 of record RXPK01000054.1, on the reverse strand, counting down.
ATAGTCGGGTGTTTAAATCTCTTTAAGATCTTATCTCAAAACCTCAAACAAACATAGCAGCCGGCAGTGTCTATTGCCGGCAGCCGAAATGAATTTTTTTTATTTATTTCGTCATATTTTCCTTACTACCAAGCTACGCGGAAACTTTCTTCTCTTGCTGTACCATAATTTGCTTTCCTATGTGTGCTCTGAAATATTTTAAAAATTATTCAGTACAGCTTTACTTTCACTAACTCCTAGCTGGAGCATGTGTTGTCAACTTTCCTTGGTCAAAAGAAAATCATATATAATCTCTTTAAAGGTCACAATACAAATTTGTCGTTGGAAAATTAAGTGTGTACTTTTGTTTACACTTTCACAAGATGTTTTCACGGGTTTTGTATTTCATGATTACATCCTATTGTTTGTTCTATCTAAATTCATGTCGTATAATTGTCAAGTAATAAAGTTTGGGTTGTGTATTGCTTAGTACAAGAATATATACGTCCTAAAGGGATCATTATTATATATGAATTCATTTTTGATGATTATCCACCAAAGCCATCTGTTGGAAACAGGACGTTATTATTCGAATAATATGTACGCTTTTGTGTGTACGTTACGTATGAATAGCTACCCCACATCGGTTTGCGAATTATTTACGAGCACGACACCCAGAGCATCGAGCAATATAAATTACTTCGAATCGCCGCCATTCTAATGGATAAAGTTATAAACCAGTATGTCAACAGACCGAAGTTATGTTTATGCTAAATGGGAACCCTCGTCATTTTATGGTACACATTATAGGGGACCACGTTGACGTTATAATAAATGTATGTATATGCGCCTGTGTTTTGGACTTATCCAAACTGGCATATTTCAATCACGTTTGACGCAAGAACATCAGCATCGAGACTATGTATACATTGTCGATGGAAACGTAACCTTAAAACATCCATAGCGCTAACCAAACCCGTTCTGTGCGCCTGTTAACAGCTAAAACTCAACACATCATGCTAAAATATTACGACTATCTTTCAAATAGTTCGGCTTCTAAATTCTGCAAATGTCTACTAGGCCACTATTGATTGTTGAAAAACTGCCGCGCAACAGGCTAACTTCCATACCCTCGTTTTGGGAACAAAAACTATTTTAGGAGATGGATTGAGAAATATGTGAAGCAGAATATACCTATACGTCAAAATTAATAGCCAGGGCATCAAGTTCTATATAGACGGCTATAGTTTCCGCCTAAGTGAGAAATGCCCTTCATTTTGCCTGCTCGTCCAAATCCACGTCGTACATTACCGGGAGTTTGACTGTAGGTGTTAGTTCCGGCAGGAAAAATAATGCACTAACTATAAATTTGTATAACACTATAATAGTGAATGTTCATCTTTAAATGATAATTATATTCAAATGCAAAACAAATGTTGTTCATTTTATTTATTAAAATTGATTAATAAATCAGAATGGAATGAACAACATTTGTTTTGTATTTGAATATATTTATCCATTCAAATAGCAAACATCCAGAATAATTTCTATATTACAATATACTTATTTAATTCACAGCATACAAAACTTGCCCGTAATAAAGAACATTTTAACTGATTGTATTAACCAAGGTAGTCCTTCTTTGAAACAACACACTGACAGCGTCGTTAAAATAACAGAGTTTTTGTTTATTTATAAGACTTACTTTAGTTGATATCGCTTTTTAGACAATTTCCTTTTTTTGTTCTCTTTCTATTTGCTTTTATTGACAATATTCCCCTCAATTCAAACAAGTTGATATATTTGGGAGCTACATTCTTTTCGTGCAATAGCCGATCGTGATTGTAAGGGCCGAAGTTCCGTGACGATAACTGTGTGACGATAACTGTTGAATTTTCAAATTGGTTGCTTTCTCTTCGAACATCGCGTGAGAGAGCCCCATTGACGGTTGCTTTGGCAGATTAACGTTCCCACGCTTCACAACTTCTATTTTACGTTCTAAGAATCAAGTAATTTCATCCAGAACATTTTATTATTCCATTTCATTTTAATTTCTCAATTACTTTTATCTACCATTGAATTTCCTGATAATATGATTTATTAATAATTTTTACGGAAACTCGCCCTTGGAACCCAGTATTAGATTCGATTTGAGGAGCTTCTTCATCTTTGAACGCTGCCCTAATCAACTGTGATTTGGTCTATCTCCTATCGAAGTATTTTGTATTACATAATTCAATGTTCAATTACGTTCTAGGTAAAATATTTGTATAGAATTGCCTATAATAGTTTCTAAACCTATAATTACCTTTGAGGTTTTCAATAGTCTATAACTTTTGCATGTTGACAGCTGCTTACAAGTTTACTAGAAAATAATAGCCTTAATGGTTCAGACCACTCAAAGTAGGAATACAATTATTATAATTTAATTTATAGAAAGTGATTACCAACATTCACATGTGAAGAGAGTGCAAATTATAACAATTTTGATCAACTTTGCAGTTTTTATATATTTCTTTCTTTACTGTATTAGATAACTTCAGAAGAAGTAACTTTTATATCAATAACATCGATACCTGTTTGGAAGCAGATGCCGTACTAATACGTACTATTGCTCAGTTGAACTTGGAGAAACACGCAGCCAAGTTCTTTGGAATTCTATTACGGTATATCTATAGGGAGGAAAATGTTTACGACCTAACAAGTCGTTCGCTGACAAAAGAAGGCAAACTCACACCCATCCAGTATTGATTAGTTTCGAAAGTTTCTCGAAATATTTTCGGACAAATTGTGAAAGTGAGGATATCAAACAAGAAAATAATAAATAGTTATAAAACTTAATTTTCGTCAATTGATTTAATTTCTCTTGAGCAATTTAATATTTACCGAAGAAAAACAACTAGAAAGAAAATAGTTGGCTGTCCACGATATTCAGTGAGATTAGGATAAAACAAAACATAATTTATTTTGTATAAACATTGTACATGCTGTGGAGATTTTGTAGTCCAAACAACTATAACCAGAGTGTGGTGTTGAGGCTTTGCTCAATGCGTTGGTGGTTAGCAATACATAATTTCGCGGTACGTACTTGAGAAATGCAGGAAAATAAAAGCCCAAATCTTACGGGCAACAAATCAACACGCGTACATCCTGGGCAGATCCACCGAATGTTTCTTCCATTCAGTGATGCAGCATATAGAGAAACCGCCGAACAATAAAATGTTCATCCTGGATATATTTTTAAATATGTAAGTATAATGGGACGCCTAGAATGCATTTTATTTTAAATTTGATTTATTATTTACTTCCTTAATAAAGATATTTGATGTCTATTTATCTAAATATGTAGAATTTCTAACGTAACTTTATTTTTATTTAATCTCTCTCTCTCTGTGTGTGTGTACGGTGACGTAAGCGGCGTTAAGAAAGGAATGGACAAATAGAGGTTTTTGGCGCGATGACGCGGACAGCGCAACGTTCCTGATTGGCGAACAGCCGAAGAGAAGGAAAGTAGGTAGCTAGCGTTGGAAGTGAGCGGACGTGCCGTTCATCTGAAGCGCGGCGGTTGTAAGGTCCGCTATTAAGCACCGGCCACAACACAGTTATACGTTGTTAAAAGTAAATAGCGCAGCGCGCTAATTTATTCCCATTATTGCTAAATACCTGGGCTATTTGTTGCTGCTGGAGAAGAAGACCAAATGCTGGTACAAATAAACGCGTAGTGGGATAACGTGTCCCACTATTGTGTAAGATTCGGCGATTTATTTAGTGCCGAGGAATAAAACCTCGTAAGTGAGGAATCCAGTAATCGGTTATTGGATGCGTATTAGCAGTGGGATGAAGTGCTGCCGTATGCTGGCAGTTTCCCGATCCAAAGAGTATGACGACTGAGCTAATCGGAGCCGATCGACGAACAAAATCGCTGCCTGTATCGAAACCCAAACAACCACACCTAGAGGCAAGGGACTGCCAAATTATTAATTATAAAATCAGAAATTATAATCTTGTTTATTGTTTACTTTAAATTTAATATTCACTTCAGTCAGTATACACAAGAAGGCCCTATTCATTATTTTTTCTACCACCAAGTAATCTTTTTATTAGTATCTTTTTCTGCTTTCTTTGTTTGATAATAAAAAATACTGTAAAGGTGAAATCAATATCTTTTTAATTTATATTACTTGTTACACAGAGTCGGATATCATGTTAAATACTCATAGAACCGCACGACTTGGAGCGATTATTTTGATCAATTAAAGATTCTCGTGTTATTTTTCTATTTATTTCAATTAATTAATAGATATTATTTGCAAATTCGAGCTCAAATCATTGGCGCTCAACTAAAAAAAATATAATATTTATATGTAAATTAACTACCCATTGTATTTTGTCGTCCAACGCGAAGCGAGATAAAACTTGCCATTACATTTTGGCGTACAACAAAGGGTACGAAAAACGTTCTATTACAATCTGACGCACAAACGTGGGACTAGAATATAACGGACGAGATAGAGACCTCGGGAATATCCCGATACACCGCACAAAATGTGTCGGACGAGCTAGCTCGGGATTCCCGAGATAAATATATATGCTATATTAAGCGTTTTAGCGCGTACTAATGTGCCTGGACTTTGACACGTTTCGCTTAAGTCATCAAGGCCACGCTTAAGTCCCACTAGCGAAACGTCGTTTGCCAAGCTGGCCCTTTTTTTCATATTCTGTTTTTTTTTTAAATCAGTAGTAGAGAAGTTATTTACGTAGTAATTACGAGTTAACATGAATAACACTTGATAAATCATTTCTATAATGCTACATATATAATGCTGCATAAGATTACATCGGGTATTGTATGAAACAATGAGCAAATGCATTTTTTTTAATTTAGAAATAGGTAATAAATTCTATTTTATAAGTTTTCATGTGTTTTATTACTTTGATAAACTAGAGATAAAATATACATGTATAACTAAAACAAAAAGATAAAAACAGCATATTGGATGTAAACATAATTTTTAGAAAGTATGTTTAATAGTTGTCCCAGTGTGGTGGACGAAGTTTTAATACATGTCTCTGGAAATTGCAGCTACTATACGTCAGCGAGATCTCAACAAGGCATTGGAGACGTATGCAAAATCATATGCAGATCTGGCTTTCATCAATGATGTTGTTAGCGGCCTAACCTGGAACGATGCTAAGTCGACCATAGTAGAATAGCGATACCACATATTGAGATAGAGGACAACAGAAATATGTACGAGAGATGCCGGAGCTAGAAAGCTTACAGATAAACATTGTTGTCAAGCAGACGTTTTGTCGCCGCTTTTGTAGAGTCTTGTGGTTAATGATCTCATCCGTGCATTCAAAACGAATGGAGAGTAATGGCTTCCATCAAATATGTGGACGACAATAAATGGTATTATTTCAAGAAAATAAGTTAATTAAAACAATGTAGTACTCGGTTACAACAGTTATTGGTTGATAAATGCGTTTTTTTCAAGACTTCAACGTGTTTTCTGTGGTTACCTGAAAACCGCATCTTTTTTTAAGAAAAAATTGTGGACGACATGGTCTTCGTCGAAAAATGAACATTCTGGAGTCATTCTACACCCATACAGCGCAACATTACGATCTTCAGAGTGGCCAGGCTATTCTTGATATTACCCCAGATTGCGTTTAAATGGAACTGCTTATATACTCCGTAGTGCCGCTTTATGAAAAAACTTTCAATATGGAATTACCTTCACATTTAAACTTGACCGGAATCTGTTATTATTAGAGAGTCACAAAATAACCTAAAAATTTATTGATTTTTGATACATTTTTGCTTAATCTCATAAAAGTCAATTCTGCCAAAAAAAAATCATGTACGAAATTCGATTAGAACCTAATTTGACACCCAGATAGCCTGTTTTGTAAGTCAACTCCACACATTAGCACTAATGAAGATCTATTATCAATATTATTGTTAGCTATGATCCGTAAGCATACAAATGCGATATCCATTTTCAGTTCAAGAATTCTTCACGCGCTTCATAATGATAAACATTAGAAAAAATGCCACGGAAAGTTTTTTTTATCTCCGTGATTCGTCCGTAGACATTCCATCATAAGTGTATTGGAAAAGGCGGAAATTTTATCAGAACTTCGTGTAACAATGCAGTAGAGTGACGTTGACACGACGCTGCACTGACAAACAAAAAAGTAGCAATAATGAAACTACCGTCGGCGTCGTATGCGTGCAAGCTGTGTCGTCGCCAGTTGCGGTCTTTTTTTTTAAAGCTTTGAATCCAACAAGCATTTCAATTGAATACGCGACTGTACGCCCATGTACAAATGCAACTTTAAATCGAATTCATTCGATATATTTTTCAACGCTGGCACGTATTTGTTTGAAAGTTTTGGTTTGGCTTTTCTGATGGTACATATGAGTATGTATGCTACATATATACAATACATTTCTGTAAAGAAAGGTGTGAAAGCTTTATAAAGTCTAATTTTGTTAAATTAAATGTGAACTAGTTTTCACATTCACTAGTTTATCCATTACTGTTATTAGACTAACAAATTATTTAAAAGTAAAGATTGGAATTTTGACTGTCACAAATTACAAATGCAGGATCCTCAAAAGCACTAGTAATTTGTTAGAATTTTTTGTTGATCAATTAATTCTATCAGATAAGTTAATGTATGGTGTAAGACAAGGTTTTTTTTTTGAACTACTAATATGGCACTTGGGACGATAGAACATAAACTAGTGCTTGGAGTAATCACAAAATTTGCTACGGTGCGGCGCGGCGTTCCGGGATCATACCTGACTCACTTCATATTGGATACATGTTGGACCTATTGGATTTTCTATTATTGGACGCAAAATGTCCAATAGCTAGTAGCTACCTAAATGAGCCGCTCTCAAAGATGATATGTCTAATTAAACAGGGAAACTTAGAGAGCACCTTCTAGGATAAAGGGCATCACAATAGATCTGAAAAGGTCGCGGTGGAATTTGGCCATCTGGTCATTCCAGCCCTAGTCTAATCCAATATCTAATACAAAATACAATATCATATAATTTAGGTAGACATAATATAGCATGTATATTTGTTGTCCAACTGTATGTATTTACTTTTGCACATACTCTATCAAATGTACTAATTCCTACTGTGTGCATGTACCTACTTTTTTCTCCATTTCTACATATAGATACAAGTAAATAAAATCATAATTTCAATTCTCTTTCGAAACACTGGATTAGTATAATCATGAGGAACTAAAAGATTACATGTTTCATTACATATCTCACATCGTTTTTGCTGAGAATGGTGACGTGCGCGAATGTCCCAACTCAAACAAATTTAGAACATACACCACCACGAAGTAAGGGCAATAATCAACAGATGACGCTAACAGCTGCCATTATTGCCGTTAAATAAAAATAAATTTTAAACAAATCTGATAAATAATCGTTATAAATTAAAACGTAACAGTAAAAGTACGTCATAAAGCACGAACGAATCTAACTGAGAAGAGTTACTTTTCTGAGAAATAAATGAAATAAAACTCATCCTATATGAAGAATTACATCTCGTCAAGTAAAAACGCCAATGTAATGGATGCACAAAACTTTTCAGACTTGTTAAAAGGTTTTAGTTTCGGCAGTTGTACGCAAAATTAAAAGTAGAAGCAGCATTCGATCTTTAATGTGCTAACATTAACAACAGCGAACAATCTGCCACCTTAAAAAAAAGTTCTTGAACTTATACACATAAGAAAAGTTGCGTCTAATGTCTACATCTGGAAAATATGATGAGTTTATTAGTGGTAGCACAGTGACATCAAACGTTAATAATGTGTCTGTTTTTCTCTATATTTATTCAACAGAGAAAATATGACACCGTTCGATTTTCTAACAGCAATATTTGCAAGCCGCTGTTGCAATACTGTAGAGCTATTTTCCAGCGTAAACACTGCAATTTTATATTTAAGACGTTAGTAGAAAGCTTGTTCTCAAGGGGATGATAATTTGATTTTATGAAATTCGGCAATCGGCAGTGTTGTGAACAGTCGTATATATTTTTCAATCCTTCTCAAGTTATAGTTTATGAAAGAGTGTCACAGAAGTCATTAAGAAATATCAATAAAGGATCTAAGCTAGGTCCCTGAGGAAGTCCAAGAATGGGTGGAAATAGTCGGATGCATGATTCATATATAACGAATCTTGGAACACGGATTCAACTACTGTTGAATCGAATGTCCAAATGATGATGAATTCAGATTCTCAGGTACCAGTAAGGGCAAGGTAGGGTATCTGTGGTATCGGATGAAATTGATTTATATTATAGTACGTCTAGAAAGTATATGGAATCAAATTAATAAATAAAATTACATTTATTTAACATATCTTAATAGTTTATACAAGATGCTACTCATCTTACTTGCTAATAGACAGACTATTTAATTGTAAGTATTTGTTAATACGACTGGGAGTACGGAGAATTAGGTCGTATGCGTATTTCTCATTAATAACTTGCCAGGCTTCTAAAACAACTGTCACTAACACAGGTCTGTTCGAAGTGTCGCACGCTCTACTTCAATTTTCATGAGTGCCCAGATATTTTCAATCGGCGTTAGACCTGGAGAAGCTAATACTGACAAAAGGATTGTTTGGATTCTCTTCTCTTGCAACCAACTTCTTGTATATCTGAAGACTGGCATCTAGCCTCTCAGGTTACAAAGTATTGGTTGTTTGAAGAAGACAGAGTAAGGTATTGCTGTGGTTTGGCACCCCGGGGTTCGTAAATTCAGTGATATTTTGTTCATTGAGATTTGTCTTTGTCAATGTGCCGGGAAAATTCTCTCAGAAATTAATATTTTATTTTTGTATAAGATTTTGTTAATTGAATTGATCTTATTTATTCTTTTAATTGTTCAGTTGTTTAAATTAATTTCATTCAATTGTACATATTGCGTTCACTTGTATTGTATATGTTGTTATCTTTTGCGATTTCGTCCGTTGGCGGACAGATCTTTGTGCGGTGCAGCGCACGCAGCTATTATTATATTTATACGACTGTTATCCTTGAGAGGCGCTCAGTTTCTCGATTGACGAGCGAGTAAGTTCATGTATTTTTAATTTCGTTGCTGCCATTTTGTCCCTACATTTTGATTTTAGTTTTGAATTCGTGTTTTTTAATTTTTCTCGTCCATCTAGGAACTCATTAAACAATAATTGGCATTATATTATTGTGCGCACAATTTTTAGATGTAAGATCTTTTATTATATTTGTTCTGGAAGGTATTTTAAGTTTTAAGAGTTTAATTTTTTCCGTTTTCTAGTTTGCTGATTTGCTTTTTTATAATTAATCACCACGGTTTGGGTGATTAGAAGCATTGTGCTTGTGTTTAAATTTCAATTTTGTAAATTTACTTGTTTTGTCCACGTTTAAATTAATTTAGTTCGTTTAATTTTGAAACCACGTGGATTTTTTGTGAAAAAGAATTATCTTCTTGAACAAATTTGTCTTTTGTTTGTTAAAGGATTTTGCATTGTCCTTTGTAAATGTAGATTCATGCAGTTTTTGATTTCGACCAGGATCTTTTGTCCAAGGTGTTATTTTTCCTGCGTAATTAAAGAAAGTCAGTTTTCTTTCACCCACAATTTACTTTTCATGATTAAATTCAAGTTTTAATTGCGAGGGTAACCCTGAGTTTAATTGTTCTTTTGCGCCCTTTTATTTTTATCTGCTGAGCTAGTCAAAGTTAATCTTTTATTTTTATAAATTCATTTTGCATTTTCTTTTGTACCTTCAGTACACAGCAGTATGTTGTCTACTGTGGCGATAATACACAACGGAGTAGAACTATGCTGTGAAATTGCTCCGCAAACCATAATTTTTTATTCTAGGTTTTTCTCTACTTAATACCCAAGCCGATTGTGAACTGGAATATGTCTCAATCGTCTGTTATTTTAATATGTTTATATACCAGCAGCTTGAACTAGAGAGGGTCTAGAAAAGATTTTAATCGTTCAAAATTACCGGACTCTATCCTCGAACGGCGAACTATGATAATCCTCTGCATATCCACAGTGTGGAGTCCTTAGAACATCGTAGAAACGTCGCCAGTGCAAACTCTTTAATTAAACAGGTCAATAATAAAATTAACTCTGTCTCTTTACTCAATCATGTCGACTTCCTTGTGCCTTAAGCTGGAACACGATATTCGAATACATTCTTGACAGCCAGAGCGAAAAGAAACACCATTAATCCATATGGAGACATGCTAATAGGCGCTGAGATGATCCTTTTGTTATTAATAGGCACTAATTGTACCTGAGCAATTGTTTGTAGCAGTAGACTGCATAAATTGAGAGTATAGCCGGCAATTTTTCTATTGTAATTGCTTATTTTGCTTTTTATATATAGTTTTCTATCTCTATCTTTATTATATACTCTTTTCTTTTAAAATTATTCTGTAAATAGATTTTATATCTGTTGGGTAATAAAGACCATTATTAATTATTATTCTTATCATCACCTAACTGAAAGCAGGCTCCATTTGAAAAAATAGATTTTGAAAATTTTTTTCCCGAAAATCATTACAAAATCTTATTCTTTATTGAATCTGAAACTCTCTAATAGCTGGTATTTTTCTAGACACTGTTGCTTTATAGTCACTACATATAAATGCCTAGCGAACAGTTTCCCAACAAACCTGTGTTCCCAGTTGTCTGGAATATCTACCAGCCAATTTTCAGTAACCTAAACGAAGATTCCTCCAACTCAAATGCAGCAAAATGGTCAAACTATGTCCCCATACCTTGCGCAGAAAATCACCCGTGTTCCAACCCCCAAGCCCTTCCTTATCCGTTTTAATTTTAACTTATTGTATACAGCCAGAGCTGTTGCAAATTCTAAGATTTGGATATTACTTCACAAACGTCTTTTTCTAATAAATGCTGAAGTAATTGCTTTTCTGCTAATTGATTCATTACCCAGACTTCTTTTAAGGTATAGGTAAGAGTAGTAAAATGCAACAACTTAAACGTGCTTGTCAGAACTGCAGTTGATAAATACCAACAGTGCGATCGGCATATTTAACTTAAAGACTATGACTTACCATGAAATAAGGACTGACTAGAGAGCTTATATTTATAGCAGAACTACACTTCAGTCTAAGGGGCACAGAAATGGGAGAATTAAATACAAAATGTCAAAAGGCTACAGTGATTATGCAGGTTTTATGCCAAACCGCTCCCACCAAGCAAAAAAAAAATGATATGCAAAGACACTATGCTAAGGCTACTTTATGAATGTGGTCTACGCTCTGATATAAGCTAATTGTGCTGCTTAAGTTCGACTGTAGAGAAGTGAAATACCCCTTCAGTCAGACCAAGAATCTGTGTATCCGAAAATAAAATAACACTAAAAATTGAACGAAAAAAAATAGCACCCCAACAATTTGATCTCAAAGGAAAAGAAATAAATTCGATTGCTTTCTTAACGGATTTCTCCCCCTTTTTTCCTGTTTCAGATTCGCAAAAAGTTATACCAAAAAATACGACTGGGTTATTTCCCAATCCGCAACGTGCAGTGCGTCCCCACGCTTCCACTTGCCATCGACAGCCGGCTGTGAATTCTCCGATGATTCCGTTCGATTTACCCACCAAGTTTTTAAAACACACACGACGGCCGCCGTAGTCACGTGATTTAATCTTTATCGAGCAATTCCCTCCGCAGGTTCCGAAGATTCGTTACCGATTCCTCCCGCAATACGGTTACCTACCGCTCACCCTTTTATTATTATTATTTTCTTTCCCCATTCTTCTCTTTTCTTATTGTTAGACGAAATCGAAAGAGGTGCCAGCGGTTGTCTCCGGACGTCGGGATGATGATAGATTTTAATATCACCAGTGATGTCACGTAAACACCGCGGGGAACATGTATATTCATTCTACTGTAAGAACGAAACAAAAGGTTATTGGATTTATGAAAATCTAGCGACCAGCAGCGTAAGCGGTAGGGACGATGTATTCAATCGTTAACAGCTTTTCGTATATTTTCCAGTTTTATCCCGCGTTCTACGAATGTAAGCGTTGATGCAGAACATGTCCTATACGCCTTTCGGAATAAAAAAGACACAATAGGGTCAGATATGACATTGATGCGCGTAGGGAAGGAGAATGAAAAAGTGAAATAAAGTATGCCACGAGAGACAAGTTTTCATTTTTATAACGCATACAAACAAAAACGTGCGTCTCTTGAGAAATTTAAGCATCCTGTATTTCGACTACAGCTGACAGATTCTATAAGCAACACTTTATTTCTACAAGTGCGAAAGCTTTATGGCTAGTTTCCATAACAACGCAACATACATTTATCTGCCAAACAAAGATGTTTTAAAAGCCAAGATATTTAAAAATTTCAAGAAATCAAACTTACTAACTTTAACTAGGTATTTCATACTTGTACAATGTTACGTTATTACATTAACCATTATTAAATATTTGAAGTGTAATGCCATTATGTATATTTCAGGCCTTAGCGGAAAAAGAAATATGATGCTTAAACGTTGACCATACAAAAAGGCTTGTACAGGCTGTCGCACCGAAGACTGGGTCTTTGATTACAGTTCTATTTGTGATTTTAGGAAAAAATCTTTTATACAAAAGCTTTACAGAATTTAATGCTACGCAACCTAAAAATATTTTTGACTTTCCATGTTCAAAAAGGAGGAGAACGCATACTTACTCCGATATTTTAAATGGAACATCCTATATATTTTTGCATTTTTAAATTCTACGAAGAAAAATAACTTCACTTTATATAAGCTACTATATGTCTATCTGTAATAACAACATTATTATTTACGCTTTTATAAAAAATGGCTCTAATGCAAGTTTTCGGTTAAGGCGGCGTAGTTTGTATATGCGTTTGTTTAAGATATTCATATTTTAAACACCATACACACATACTTAGCTTGATACAACAGTGAAACTAAACCAATATAATATTATTTATATTATATACAGATGTCTACTGAATCCTGACTATTTAACTTCAGCCCACGGTAACTTGATTTTTCTAAATAGCACTCTATCTTTGCTTACGTTAAATCAACTCTTACACAAAACCCTTATAATTTATACTAAACATTTATGATACCTCTGCAGAATTTTGTGCAGAATGATTTTAAATAAATCTACGGAATTTTTCCATTAATTTCCGTGTTAGCTTCGTATTTAAACTTTATATAATTGACTAAAGCCTGGAATTAGTAAATATGTGTTAGTAGATAATAAAATATAAAACTAATAACATTTATGATACCTCTGCAGAATTTTGTAAATAATTAATGATTTTAAATAAATCTACGGAATTTTTCCATTAATTTTCGTGTTAGCTTCGTATTTAAACTTTATATAATTGAATAAAGCCTGGAATTAGTAAATATGTGTTAGTAGATAATAAAATATAAAACTAATAACATTTATGATACCTCTGCAGAATTTTGTAAATAATTAATGATTTTAAATAAATCTACGGAATTTTTCCATTAATTTTCATGTTAGCTTCGTATTTAAACTTTATATAATTGAATAAAGCCTGGAATTAGTAAATATGTGTTAGTAGATAATAAAATATAAAACTAATAACATATTTTTTTTAAAAAAGAATGATATTTAATGATAATTAGCAGAAATAATAATACCTATTTTGAATAGGGCAGGCCATAACAATTATTTCACCAGCATAAAGGCCGCTTTACAGTTCGCAATTTTTTGTATTGTGTGCAATAAAATTGGGTGCAATACAAATAGCGCATGCGCATTCAATGGATTTCGATCAGCTGTGTGCAATCTTATTGGTATTGCACGGAATAGAACGTGTTCTAATATTTCATTGCACGCAATACAAAAAATTGCGGACTGTAAAGCGGCCTTAATAGTTAAACGTCAAATCTGTCAACAAATAAATTTATATGAATATCTTATCCTTCTTACACCGGTTTTACATTATATTGAATTTAGTATGAAATTTTGATATAAATTTGCCATTAAATATTTCAAAGAGTATCATACACAAAAAATTATTTGTAAATTTCGTCCAAAGTTTTGCACTAATTGTTTAGAACCTGTTCTATTTTCTCATTAATTTGACAAATGAAATGTGCAGGCGCGGTGTATGAATTGTATTTAGCAAAACACATTAACAGGTTGAATTTTTAATTGAATCTTCATAACTTTACTAACCCCGACAAATATAAAATTGACTTATTATTTAAAATAATATTTTGTTAAACATAAAAGTTTTATTATCTATAAAAAAATAAGTACATATAAAAAATTGGATTTTATTTCTAGAATTATATTTAAGCTTTGGAATTAAATGTGTTTATAAATTGTAAGCCTGAATTAAGTTTTCCTGTCATTCAACCATTTCAGTCAGGAAATTAAAATAACCTCTATATTCATCCCTAAATTGTCTTGCAAAATTTGCTATCCATTCTAATCTATTGCCACTTAGTCATTGCCCTTTCCTTAAGGTTTTAACATTTTGCTCTACAATTTCAACTATATCTATCTTAAGTTTCTAGAGTGTAGAACATTTACCTAGATAAGCTTATAATCGCCAAATCATCATTTGAAAATTCAAAGTATTACCAGTCTATTTGTGCCTTTGTGATTAGAAAGGAAGTAGAATCTATCAGATCCGGGGTTTACCCAGGTCCGTCAAAACTACATAAAGAATGAGAGATGTTAGCCATTCGCCTATTGACAAAGGAATATAAATAAAAGAATTAACAAAGAATGGTCAGTCCTTATAATTCGGAATTTAATAAATTTAGAATGCCTCTTCCTTCATTTTGCCTATTTACTCCATTTTAACACCATATTTTGCGAGACCAGCTATCATAGTTGCGTTCAAACAAGATACACACGATAGCAACACTTCTAATATCTATTTATAATTTTTTGGATTCTAAATTTTTCACTTTAAATATCAAACAGGCATATTCATTAACTTAGAAATATTTGATGCTAAGTTACGGATATAATTTTTTTTATGTATGACATGTAAATAAATTTCCTTTTTAATTCAAAAAAAATTTAATTACAAAATTTCATACTAAATTCAGATAATGTAAAACCGGCCTACATGTCAATGATTGTTTATTTATTTTGTATGTATTTTATTCATAAACCATTAAACTAAGACTTAATGTTTGTCATTTATTTATAATAAAAAACAAATGAACATTAAACCACAACAAAATACATCTTTAATTAGACGTATTTACACGTAGTAATCATTTTTAATTATCAAAATTTATAACAGATATTCAAATTCAAAAATATATCCTATTCTATTTTGCAAATTTTGGAATAGTTTCTTCTACAATTCTGCAAAATGGATAATAATGCTTGCCTTATTCTATTCTTCCTATTTTCCTATGTGAATGGCTCTTTCTTAAATACAAGTTTCTTTAGGTAGCCCCAAAAAAAGAAGAAATCACGGAAAACGTATTACATAAAACAAATGAATTTTTTGATAGCTTTGACTTTTAGTTGTTATAACTACACAGTAAAAAGTTTCTGTAATAATGCAGTAATAAGCCTGTTTTATTTTACAGTATTATTACTGTAAGTAAATTTTTACAGGAAAATTACTGAAGCTTTATAGTTTCTCAGTAACTAAGCAAACAATTAATCTAAAAGTCAAAAATATTAATATAAACTTCTGGTAGCGTTTAAATATATCATAACTGACCTTTAAATTACAGCGATCATACTGTGATATTAAGGGTAAGTGGGGGAAACATGACGACGCGATACTGTAAATTTACAGTTATACTGAAATTTTCACTCTCATCTGTAAAATTACAGTAGTTTTCCTGGCGGACAATTACTAGGAATACTACTTTGTAATTTTTTGCTGTATATTATTAATTAAATATAACGGTTGTTGGATAGGTTATCGTAATAAACAATTACCATAGCCTACCAAACATCGGTAATATAGTTTCTGTTAATCATAGACGCGTGACATTAAATTTCTTGCTATTTTCAAAAAAAATATTTTTTTTGTATTTTTTGATCTGATACTAATGCATGCTTACAAATTTGCGTTTTATTTAGTTATATCGCGTTTACACATTAAGCTGACTTGAAAATTAATGAAAATGGATTTAATTAAGAATAATTATCTACAATATCTTGGATGAAGCGCCACAAATGTCTAATATGAATTAAAAGGATTTTGCGTAAGGGTTAATTTAGCATAAGTAAAGATATAAGATACTATTTAAAAAATCATCTTGCCTTGGGCAACAGTTAAGCAAATGTTCAGGACGATAGTGGACATGTGTATATAATTATATCGATTTAAATTTCACTGTTGTGTTAAGCTATTATATTTAAAATATGAATATCTAAAACAAATGCATATGTTACCGCTAATATCCAAATTCCGGTAATATGCATAACAACTATGACATTCAGGAATTATGCAAAGCAACTGAAATGATTCTATAGTGTAGTATACATATATTGTATACCTGCTACCTAATCATTTCAGTTATTTTCCATAATTCCTGAATGTCACAGTTATTATGCACATTACCGGAATTTGAATATTAGCAGTAACACATATACAAACTACGCCGTCTTAACCGAAAGCTTTCATCAGAGCCTTTGTTTACAAAAGCGTAAATAATGTAAAAATAATAATGTTATTACAGATAGACATATAGCAGCTCATATAAAAGAATGTTATTTTTCTTCGTAAAATTTAAAATGGAATAATATATAGGGTGTTCCATTTAAAATAACGGAGTAAGTATGCGTTCTCCTACTTTTAGATCATCCTGTATAGTCAAAAATATTTTTGTTTTAGCAGTGAATTTTGTAAAACTTGGTTAAAGGACTCAGTCTTCAATAGGACACCCTGCACTTAGATTGTCATATCCTTCCCATTATTTATAGCAAATATCTTAAAGTACAAAGGAAATTATCGTATTGATCGAAATTAATTAATTAGTGTTGCACTTTTGAGGTCTGAAAATATATACAGGGTGTGCCACGTAAAATTTCCAGATCAAACACCTGAGATATTTGATCTTTGGGAGTTTTAAGTATCACACCCTGTATATTGTTAGGAGTATTTAAAGTTATACAGCAAACATACACATCTAAGAATAGTGTATAATATAAAACCACTTTGACACATAGGGAGTCTGGCGAACTCCCAGTAGTGTAGATAACAGGAAGGGAATCGGCGAACATTAAGAAACATTTTCATCATTCGGAGACGTTAATCCATTTGCAAACAGCACGTATAGAATTTAGTTGTTTTAACAAAGTCAAATTGCATCATTACCTTTGATGGCTTGTAAAGTACCGCAAATTTTTTATGGAGTTGGAAATGTCAAAATTTTGGCTAAAATTTTATCTTTAAACAATGTGCAGAATCCATTAAGAAAAGAAGTATAAGACCATTCGGATTAAAATATGGAAGCTACTGTCGAGTTCTGGTATAGAAAAATATTTACTGAACACCAAACGATTTTAAAATGATTCTACGCCAGGGATCAATTATATTATAGATCGCCAAAAATACAGAGTGAAGAAAACTCCCTTTATCCAGGTAACTATGCAGAATTAACCCGCCATTTTTCTTATTTTCACAGTAAATTGCATTTAATTTAGCGATACCAAAAACTATGTAGTTATAAAATCCAACTACTTTTAATTAATTACAAAGAAAATCTGGAACAACCAGAAATATATTGTTGCGCTCGCCTATTCGAATTTTGAGATTTCCAACTGTGCTAGCATATGGCGCAGTCTGTTTGACGTAGAGATCACATTTCGCGGTCAAGGCGCCCATAGATGGCGCTGTAGTATGCTGAATCGATGCGCAATTAAAGTTTCTGTGAATGCACTAGAACATTTAGGAAAGATATAGACCGCTCCAGACTCAGACGCGTCTATTCGAGTCTTCTTTAGAGATAAGCCATGGAAATAAGTAGTGAACACATTGTGAACATAAATAAGTAATATTTAAGTAAATTCAGTTTATTAAGTGCTTTAATAGTGCTTAAGTTATTTATTATTGTGTTTATATTAGTATTACTTTATTTTAATTATGCTTAAATATATAAATAAGTACTTTTCATTTAATACATAGCCTGCGTTGGGTTTTGTAACCCCTAAAACGTTACAATACTAACAAATTAGAGAGGTTCACAACTTTTAAAATTTACGGTATATCTAGACACTAAATCGAAATGTTACGCTAGTGGTTATCTAGAGCTAGAAGAATAAAAGAAAACGCCAATTTATAGGTGATGGGGTTTTGTTTTATCTTGATTTTTTTAAACAACTTCTTAAACCTATCTTCGGTTCTTCTCAAGCTTTTACAAATTAGTTTTTAATATTGATATAAATTTGACTACATTTTGTTAAAATTCCGAACTTTATTGTTAGGGAAATCGAAGGTATACGGTCGAGATGCTGCTTAAAATAATACAGAACAGATTATAACTGGTTCAATTCGAAATTTGCGTGTTATTCCTGTATAAAGTAATCAACCAACAATGAAAGATTAATAAGAAAAATACTGTTCATTCTTCTAATCTGTACATAATTGAACATGATTTTGAAAATGATCTTAGTATCGACACTACTATATTAGAATGGAGTTTGGTGGTTTCAAAACAAATCTTCCGATATTTGAGTGTTAAAAAGTACAATATTGAAGGCTACTAACTACGAAATTATACAAACAGAAGCAATAATTAAAATAATACTCTTTGAATGAACAATATTAATATTTGATATATAAAATAAAAGAAAAGAGAATAACATACTTTATTTATAATTATTTACTGCCAGTAGTAAAATAAATTTAAAAAGTTAGGTGCCTGATTTTCCTCTATACATTACAGTTAATTGGGGTTGTGCAAGAGGAGTTTAATTAGCGTATAAAGTAGCATTAATTCTAAATGAAAACTTTAGCACAACAGTCCAATATTATTTTGTCTATTTTCACCTGCAAGGACATGTTCATTTACTCCCGCTCGGTATTACCATAGCAAGTGCAAGCGGAAAACCTCTCAGTCCAAAGGCACGGTTTTCTAAAAAGACCAATCTACCCTCCGCTTTTACAGGCCGCAATAAAATGGAAGAACCCTATTTAACGGCGGTAGAATTATCCTTGCTACAGCGGTATACAACGCGTAAAAGAAACAAAAATGCCCAACGTTACATTTGCTCGACTATAATAATATCTAAGCCGTTGTGATGATACAGTGCTTCACCCTGATGAAACCTTTATTAATTATTTATAATGTTCCGAATAAGGCGTACTCGGGATGGTAATAAACCGAATTGGGCCAGGGTTGCTCCCTTTTGTGAAATGCATTTGCCTGTGAATTATTTATTAATACGATAATTCTACCTACTGTTCCGACATTAGAATATCCAATGTTTTGCTGAAGTGTTAATAACGATAGCGAAATAATTTTATGAAATTTAATGCTTAATATGTATGCACAAACGCGACATATGTATACAAAAAGTAAAAATTATTGTTTTCACTTTATTGCATTCCTTCAACCAACCTTAGTTTAAATCACAATATTTTGATTTTATTCAAAAACACTGACTTCATTGCAGGAAAATGCATATTTTTGATAAATCGCTTTGATAACTGCATCCATATCTTTAGCCGCTGATTCACTGAGTATAATTGTTCCCGACTTCCGCTATGCTGACATCTATTAAAGGCTTTAAAGCTGATTTTACATCAGGTAATGATGAACTTCCAAATAATACTTTGCCATCCACTACGCACTATATTTAATTTAGCAATTCGCACCTCGAAGTTTCCTGATTGCTGGGAGATCAGTAAGATAATACCTACATTTATAAAAGGTGCCAAATGTGATATCTCCAACTATCGGCCCATTGCAAGTTTGTGCAGTTGCTCCAAGATATTCGAATACCTGCGCTACAATAAGATCTACGCAACAGCTTGGGTATGTGACTGGTAGATCGACTGTGACAAATTTGGCAGAAATTACACAATTCATTAGCACTAGTTCAGATGCTCGAGATCAAGTAGACGTTATTTAAGGTAAGGTCAGGTAAGTGTGTAACCGGGGCAAGTGTGTAGTTTGTTTATATTTATTTTTAAAATTGAAATACGGACGTCCTTTTGTTATAACACTAATGAACTAAACTTTATACTAGTTTTACAAACAAAAGTTCGCATCTCCTAACGTGTAATAACTTGAATATCTTGTGAATATATCATACCTTATTTAAACAGGCATCAGTTTAGTATTTACACTCTTGGCCGAACTAAAGGATAATGCTATTAATATATAAAATGCGGAACGATTTCACACTTGCCCCATTTTGCTGGGTAAGTGTGTAGTATTGACAGTGTTTAAAATTTCTTTTTTTTTAATAAACCGTTGATAATTATAAAAGGTGTATCTATTGAAGGCTTTCAACGGAGCATACATTACGTACTTCTATGTGTAAAGTTTATCAAAATGTCTTATTATGTGAACAGTGTTACATTTTCTTCGCACTATGAATTTTTACTACACACTTACCTGACTTTACCTTATACCGACTTCACCAATGCTTTCGACACCTTAGATCACTGAATTCTAATATCTAAGGTCAGCGCAATTGGATTTATGTCGAATGCAACTAATTTAATAGCATTCTACCTCGATAACAGGTCATACTACGTCTGCTACAACGATTATCAGTCTGATATCTATACTGCAACTTCGAGCGTTCTCAGGGATCAAACCTTGGCCCACTATTGTTTAATATTTATATTAACGACTTGCTGTTAGCACTTGAAAGGCGTTGTTTTTGCTTATGGAGATAACTTGAAAAAGTATCTTTAACCTCCGACTGTGAAGATCTACAGCGAAATTTGTGTGTTATTAATAACTGGTGCCAGAAAAAAAACAGGATGAAAACGACGACCAAGAAACCGCTGATTTTTTATTACTTTATTGAGCCGTTCTCTATTCCAAGGCTTACGCAGGTAAAACATCTAGGAGTTATATTCGACCAACGACTTCAGTTTTCTGAACATATTTTACACATTTGTACATCTGCGTCACGTTCACTGAGTTTTATTATTAGAACTTGCAAAAACTTTGACAAATTAGAAACACTGAAGAAGCTTTTTTATTCATTAGTTCGAACAAAGCTCCAATATTTCTCGATCACCTACCAAATCTTGCAAGTAGAAAAAACACAAAGACGATTTTTAAAATATTTATCATTTAAAACAAAATGGGTATATATCCTGCTCGTGGTACGGAATATCAAGAACTGCTTGAAGAGCATAGTTTTCAAAGTCTTTCCGCTCGACACGAGTCACCCACGTCAAATTCACGCTGAAACTAATAAATAATAATATACATGCACCCAATATTCCATTCCGCAGTCAAATTCATAGTTCCCACGCATAATATTCGTTCAACGGACATTTTCTTGACACACACTCCACAGCCAGAACAAACAGGAATGCAAATAATATGTATCCCGATCTCTTCCACTGTCCCTCTTCGTCCTATTTAATTTCTATATGTATCTTTTTTCAAGCTTTTGTTTTTTCTTATTGTTTCACACATTTGCTTTTTGCTTAGTTTGCTTACCTTTATTAATTAGTTTTAGGCACTTTCTGTCTAATTCTGTTGGGCAATAAAGATTATTATTACTACTATTATTATTATAATTTAAAGAATTATTTGATTTAAAAGTCAGTAGAACTATAAAATTAGATAAATGAATGTATGCCGTCGATTTGTAAGAAATATTTATGTTCGTTTTCGAACAACCTTTCATGTAGTTTCCGAACAGTTACTCTGGAAGGAAACAAGCTCATTTTACACTCTGATATATTTTAAAACCAACATGTACACAGCTATTGTATTTTATTGTACTACCTTTGCTTGACATGGCACATATCATACCTGGATCGATTGGTTAATGAAGGCTATTATTAATATTGCTTTAATTCAAATTTATCATTTTATAATAATTTATGCTGTGCTGTACAATTTATGCTTAAAGTAAAAATATATATACGATTTTGTTATAGACTAAGTTTCACGTTTGTAATTATTAGGTAAGCCACTTCGGTTCAACATATTAAGATGAAAAACTGACTACAAGAAGTTACTAAAGAACGCCTATAAAACGTAAAGAGGGCCTCCCATTTTCCTCTTCCCCTGCCAAATTGTGTATGCATAATAGAAACAGGAACTTTATATGGGGCTGTAGCATCTGGCTTTTCGCCAGCAAAGTTTCTTCGCAAACGGTCATACATTTTTCGAGTTTCGTTCGGGGAGCTTAAATATCGAGAGGAAACTTGGAAAACTCAAGTTATCATCGACGATTCTGAATCTCCGGTGGAAAGGCAATCATGCAGGACAGATTTAATGTGCCAATACAGAAGTATCGTATCAACTTTACACTTCCAATGGCATTTACTATAAAAACTAAAAAAGAGCGCTAATAATGTTTCCAGCAGTAATAGAAAATCATTGTTGCAGCGCAAATATGGTAGAAGTATGTGCATTCGTATTTCGCAGCAGTTTTTCAATTGTTCCTTGCGGATATTTCGCGACCTACCGCTGCTTTCCACTTGAAATGCGGATTAGAGATTTATATTACTCTGCGAGCGCGTTCCGTGAAAAGCGAAAACGAACTTATTGAATCACGTTGGCTTTGTAGGACGACTGCTCCAAAAAAAGGCAACTGAGCAAAGGCTGGGTGCTGTTATGAGGCGAGAAATTCATTTAACGCCGTCTCCATGGGGAGTTAACTTTCATGTTAATTTTCTTTACTCCGTTTGGAGCTGGCAAAAACGTAATAAATTACTCCGTGGAAGAAAAAGGACTCCGACAGAAGAGTGGCACCGTTTGCCCTACCTTACCATCTCTGACGGTAATTAATTTCTACGGTGTTTTCTTCTGGGACCTCCTTCCTTTTCTGGTGAAATAAGTCCCTTGTGTGATGATGTAGTGTAGGCACGTGCCACATAGATACATAGTTTTCTTTTATTCATTTGTTAGCTCTGTCCAGTCTTTCTTTTACTGTTTCTTTAGAAAAGTAAGGAAAATGATAAAAGCCCTTGAAAATTAAGAATGGCTAAAGAAGTGTGAAGTAGGAAATACCCAAGGCAAAACACGAGTAGTAAAAAAGAACTAAATGCGTTCACATTAATAGATGCTAAGGACGAGTTGAAGATTGGAAAATTATATATAAGATGACAAGAAAACATGCGAAAATATTTTTCTAAAACAACTTTGGATCACTCTGAAATATATCTGAAAAAATCTGACTTGTTTGAGAAAAAGTCTACAATACTGAAAACTCCTGGCAGACTCTAAAAAATAGTGGAAATACTAAAAAAATAAATGAAAAAATGCCGGACGGCTGACTTTCGCTAGAAAGTGCAATATGTTCTCCGACTTTTTCATAATAGCTGTGTTCGCAGAGGAATCACAAACTAGTCAGAGCCAATCATACATCGTGAAATCAGTCAGAAAACTGTTTCGGATTTCTTTGAGCCAATCGAATCGCGTCTGACTAGTTTGTGATTCCACTGCGAACACAGCTAATATCAGAAGGTAATTTACGTATTTATCTGCAATAAAACCAGAAGGATATGTAAATGAAAAATTTTCAACTTGGAAAATCGCAGGTTTAGTTTATTATAAAAATAAAATATTGATTTAGATACGGAAGAACTAGCTAAGGAAATAAATGAATTCAAAAAAAAAATTGCAGGTGTCGGTGGTCCAAAGGGATGCAATAGAAAAAAGACTAGAGGGCTGAGCGATAATGAAATTTGAAAAAAAAATCTTCTTTAAAGAAAAATGAATATTTATGTTTCGGGCGTTGTTATCCCATACAGCACCTTTCATTGCAATTACATTACATTTTATTACATATGAAATATAACGTGTTAAATATGTAATTAATGCAATATGTTTGATGTATCCAAGTGAAAATACATATATAATACATAACAAGTATATTGCGCATATTATATAAATATATTAAAGACCAAACATGTAGTTGATACATATTGGACAAAATGTAATAATCCGCCATCATTCGTTGGTGCTTGGTGCATCTAGCGTAGAATCCAGTAGCATCATTAACCTGAAAAAAACTTGATAGCTTAATCGCCGGTGATCAGATATTATAAATAGTTGTTATATATGTGAAAAATAATTTAGTGAGTCGAGGGTAGGTTTTGGATTTGTAATGATTGGAATTTTCATACGATTGTAACTATACGATATTAATGCGTATTTGATTATGATTGTGTTATTTTTTAGATTAATTTTTCATATTCACATATTTACAAATTTCATTTTATATTAATAATTTACATATTTCAAATTATTGTAGAGAGACTTTTTGAAATTGAAAGGTGGGACAAATCTACAGGATGTGATAAAAAACATTTTCGAAGTATTGATGAAGGATAACATATTAACATCATATAGTTGCAAGGGAGCTCGAGGAAAAAAAAAATTCGAAATTTTAAAATCGTTAATTTAATTACAGGTAACGACACTTCGAGTATACATCGTTATAGTTTTTTGAAATTAACAATTGTTATGATAATAATGTTCACAGTATTGTTCATAGTACAGTATTATAAATTGCTATATTTTTCTATATTTGTAGCTGTTGTTCGATTGCACGATAGAAATTTAACCGAAGAAATTATTACAAAACTCATGATTAATTGGATTGTTCCTACACGTGTTCACAGAATTGCGTGAGTAAACTATTATATTTATTTTTATAAATATTAATATAAAAGTCGAATTATGACGTGCTTTTTTAAATGTAATTTTTCTAGAATAGTCCTCTATAAAATTCATTGTATTCATTGTATTGTTTTTTATCCAAATAATATTTAAGCTAATGTTAAAAGATTTGTAAGATTTCTTGTGATCATATGTTTATAGAAACACCTTTCTTTTTTGCCTTTTATATTTCTATAATTAATAATATTACATATTAAACATCAGATTTCTTGATTGTTTCAGAGACAAAGAGAAAAACCAAACTAATCATACTGTTCAACATCAAGAGTGATGAAGTGATATTAAAATACTACTATAGAATATAACATATATATTTTATAAAAAATATATATTCAAACTAAATAAGTTAATAAGAAAATATTAAGTTTATATTTTATTTAGTTTTAGAAATATTTCTTTTTTCCAGCAACCAACATAGACAGTGTTGCATGGAGAATCATATTATTTTTGTTTTTAATTGGTGTTGAAAAAAGGTACTCTCTGTAATACTATGTTTGTATCGCTTGCTGGAAAACGCTCTGCATGTGTTTGAATAAATAATCTATATACAGAGTGTTCCACATTTATTTTCCCAGGTATTTATGCAGAAACTAATGGACACAAAAAGTTGTAATAAAATCCATTGGAACTGGGACGATATTGTACG
Source organism: Protaetia brevitarsis (assembly GCA_004143645.1). NCBI lineage: Eukaryota > Metazoa > Arthropoda > Insecta > Coleoptera > Scarabaeidae > Protaetia > Protaetia brevitarsis. Next base: position 3,470,631 of record RXPK01000054.1, on the reverse strand, counting down.
TAAAATTCTGCCATTACAACACCCCTCGTATAAATAGCCTTTTACTTGCGGAAACAAATTGGGGGTGCAATTTAAAAAAAAAAGTGGAGGAGAGGGAAAATGGCTATTTATACGGGGAGAGTTTTAATGAATTTTATGTACTACATCGTCCCATTTTCACTGGATTTTGCTGCAACTTTTATCCCCATTAGATTCCGAGTAAATACGTGGGAAAGTAAATGCGGGACATTCTGTATGCATTTTAGATGCGTATTTGCAATATTAGAGATACGTATGAAATATATAATTTACGTATTGAATACGTATCGAATATATATAACCATATGTATCTGGTATGTAAGGTAAATTACGTTTCCATAGCGCGGACATTTATTGGTATTAAATACGTATTCAAGACATAATCTATATGAAGAGCTATGTATCTGCTATATGGCAATATTTCAAGTTTCATCTATCTGCTATGTATCGGAAGTCTAAAATGCTCTACGGGTTAGTCCAAATATAAAAATTAAAAAAGTTTTGTCATTAAGAAATTGGTGTTCAAATGCGCCGTTGTGTCGCTTTTGGAAATTGTTTTTAATAACAAAATTATAATATTTAAAAATGTAAATACATCAAAAGTAAAAAAATAAAACGTGGGCGCAATTTGAAACATTATTTTAAAACAACTACAGTTTAAAATTAAAAAATCAGTTGCACCGTTTTTCCAAAAATCGCGGAATACTTTTTCGATATATTTATCTCTGTCGCACACTTGGACATCCAGATTCACCTTAAAAAAAGAAACTAGAATTACTAGTTGTAAAACGAAAATAGTTGTATTAAACAAAACCGGTTGTGCTAGCAGTGAGTTAGTCGCATTAGAAGTGAATACAGGAAAGCTAATAGAAGGAATTTAATCTGAATTCTGAAATAACTGAACATTTCTTTTGACATTTCTTTGCAATCAAAATCACATAACGGAAGTGATAACTAAGTTAGTATGTTTGATGACTTTTATAAGTACATTCCAGAAAATAGAAACCTTGTATTGGATACCCAATTCTCTTGAACCTCATCTCCACCTTGGTTTAAATCTTTATAAACTTTATAATGAAGTATCATCCACGATTTTATTTTTAGACCAAACCCTTGCGAAGATTTGAAAATTGAAAATGAAAACTTTTCTTCCGCGAAAGGTATCGAATTTACAGCTAATTTAAAATTCATGCGGGCGTCCCATTTCACAAGCGCGTATAGACAACGTAACCGAAATCAACGGTTACCAATCAAGGGTACGGAGAAAAAAAAATAGCCACGGAATAAATTTACGGGGCACCACGTTAATATTTTCCCCACTCGAAAACTTGGCAGTGCATATATTTTATCGCGCCGACAAAACGATCGAGAATTTTTATGGAAATATACTCCGAAAGCTTATAAATATTTAGATGATATCATCAAGGGGAAGTGCGCCCGATCTCCTCTTTGCGTCGCGACGGTGAAAAATTTGCCTCCTTATCGACAAGGTAGTTTTATATTGTAATATTTGAGTTATCGTGTAATACATACTTGTCAAAAGATCAGCTTTTTATATTTAAATTTAAGAAGTAGCTATATAGCAATCCTGAAAGGTTTTCCTGAATCATTTTTTTTTTTCATAAGTAATAATTTTGTCAAAAAAGGTTAGAGATATATGACAAAAAAATACGTATTTCACAAATATACTGTTTCCATGTTACATATGCGCAGATGTAATTTCAATGGAAGCCGGGATTCTTCAATTATCAGCTTCCTTTAAATTAAATTAAATTATGCTACCTTCTTCTCATGTGTAGCGTAGCAGTTCTCTAACCGCAAAGTTTATGATGAATCATATAGATATTATCGACTATTTGAATATACTGTAAATACTTCGCGTTAACTTTTAAAAAATAGTAACCCCTAGTTTTTACAGCTCGTTATTTGATTAAGCATACGCTACATGATAGAGCAGCCGTTCATAAACAGTAGACAATTATTGTATTCTAGTATTGTTACTTATTCCATCTTGTTGCACTTTATTTATGAAATGCTAAATAGTTACAATTTATTTTAAACCATAATTATCACAGAAATATAATAAATAAATAAATTAATCCTAATTATTCTCACCAATAGTAATTTCTACCACCTACACACCTACGCACCTATCTAATACTTCCGTACGCGACCGCAACACATTCAAATAAAACATGCTCCGCCGCATCTACCCCACCACATTTATAATACCAATCATTAACCCTCTTAATTCTACATAAATATGATTTAAAATTACCGTGACACGTTATAAATTCTACCGTCTGATGCCACAAATTAACCCTCATTCTTAAAACGTGTAACGTTTCCGATAAATTTCCTAGTCCACCTCCCATTAAACTTTGTTGCAAACAGCAGCATTAATTTTTTTACCGTAATTTAATACGTTCCAATATTTGACCTCATGTATGATACTGATTAACGTTGTTATTAAGAAAGTGTGGATCTGTTATTCTGTGATACGAAATGGCACGCGATCCACTTCCTTTATATCGAGCATGTTGCGATCAGTTCCATTTGTCGTAAATAGCGCTCATCAGAAAACTTAATGTTAAGAATAAACATAAAAATAATAATAATTGTATATTTCCCAGTAAATCAAACGTAAAACTAGCGAAAAAGTAATACGGACACTTAACTACGAGAATCGAATGCCACAGACACGCCTGGCTTTAACCGAATATTTCGATATAAAATATTTTAACGAATTCGTTAAAGCATGCCCCTCTTGCTTTTTTTTTTCGCATATTATCGTTCGATAAGGGCACGTCGGTGTCGTACGGAGTGATATAATTGCCTATGCATGTATACGCAAATTACGGCAAAATAATTTAAGAGGGGATTTTAGCTGCTTCTTGATCATTGTTATTTCCGGGCATAACCTGAAAGAACCACAGAAACGTGCAAACGAGCTGAAAATACTACTTCCAACATGGACATATTAATCAAATGGTTTGGAAGATTCATTATTAAATACCTAACATCCTTAAAAATAGCAATTGAAATGTTGTCTAAACATGAAGAGCTCTCACTGTTAAGTTTATTAAGAATTGAAAATTCTTTTATTTCTCTGAGAGAAGAAACAAATATTAAATGCAGTACATATATTAATTATTATAATCTTATGAACATACATTATCTATTACATCCCTGCGAAAGCATGCAATTGAAAGCAATCATACATTCAATTTTGATGAAACTAAAGTTTTGATAAAAGAAAAAAAATATATAAAGCTGGATATATTTTAGAGTTAATTCAAATCAAAAAGATAGTAATATTAAATAGCTATTTTGATAAAATGCGATTTATTCCAAATTCCAACCCAAAAATGATTGTTAATGGTTAAACAAAGTTTATCACTTTTATTTTCTTCCAAATTTCCCTATAACCTTTAGGTAATTTTCTCCAACGACGATTTTCCTGAGATATGTTCCTGTTCTGAGCCATCCTCCGTGATGAGAGCAAGTACGAAGGCCCCCACTTAGATGTCCCGTTCCGACCTGGTGCCTTGATGCCCGCTGAATGGATCCCTCAAAAGGTATTCCGTGTCCAAATCAACCCAAAAATAAACGTATTATTTTAATTCTAATCCAAATCTTATTATACTTGATATGTATTTGCTGCACGAACCGAAATTCAGTAATTTTACCATCGACGTTGGACATTCTAATTTTACCCGCCTTTAAAGCATAGAATTACTCAAGTGGACGTCCCGAAGGCGCGGGAATTTTGAAATTTAATTTTAACCGTATTAATTTTTCTATGATGAATTTATATAGCAAGAAGTGGAATTACTGACCAAAAACGTATTTGTTATTTGTTAAGCGAACTCATTTAACTTACCTGAGATCATAATATCCCTATTTACGTTGTTTTACACGGTTTCACATTTCGAACCTTTCATTAAATAAAATCACAGTTGTTTGCCCTTAAATGTTTTCTTAATCGTATGAAATTGATCATAATCGATGGATAAGAGTCTCGTGCGTACGTTATCTTGGAAACTGGGCATTGTAAACATGCAGATTAGAGTAGAGGACACTTGGGCGACAGTCTCCCATAGCATCTCCTCACGTACTGAAATAATATAACTGACTATTCGTCATTTTTTTAATGCCAGCGCGTCCTCTAGCCTGTTTCAATCGGCAATTCTCACCCTGCATGCCATTTGCCATTTGAGAGGGCCCACTTATGATTAAGAAGTAATGAACATAGACACTAGGATAATTAAAATTTGATATTAAATAATTTAATTAAAGTATTACATTTAATTTTTTTTTTTATACCGGGCTGTATGCTACTCTGTAGCGTTACATTATATAGACTTAAACATTATCACTGTTTCCATATTGCGACATTACTTCAACGATATAAGAGATAACGAGACACAAATGTCAGATATGCCCTTAATAAATAGGAAGTGGATTAATAGGATTAAATGATGAAAACCATTTCGAGCAGTATTAGCTGTTCATTTTACCAAACTTGTATGATGCATTTCGATGAATATGTTCATCTTTTCAAGGCGGTAAAAATATTTTCAAAATGAAAGTAGAAGGAACCATAATGACGTAATATCGATACATGAAATCAATATTTATGATAATGATTAATATACGTACAATATAAGGTTCGTTCACAATCAAAATTGCAAAAAAGATTATCAACGCAAGTTACCAGAGCGCAGTGTTGGACAAGTTAAGGGAAGCTATTTAAGCGATTAAATTTCTACAGCGATTAGACATACTCGTGTTTTGTCGGGTCTTGGAAAGCCGCTGCCCAACACTACTCCCCACTCATGACGCGAATAAACACGAGTATCTAGTCGCTGTAGAAATTTAATCGCTTCTTTTATTTTGCCCAACACTGCTAGAGCGTTTACTTTACCAGTGGGCTAATCAAGCACATGTATCGAAGGCATTTTGCTAATTTAGGGGATGAAAATAACAAAAGATCTAACTAAAAAAAAATATTTCAAATAGCACGAGTATTAAAATAAAAATATTTCAGATAGAACAAAAACATCTTTAATTTTTTTTTGTTTTGTAAAATCAAAAATACATTATCTTCTCTCTTGTAAACTGAATATGGGGACATACAATATGTCTAGCTACATATAGGTAATATGTCTGGCTACAGCGGGAACATGTTTTGGAGCAGAATCTATATATATATTTTCGATTCGCATTTCCAGCGCGATACCCGTATTTGTTAAAACGCCCGCAACGATTTTATCATTACTCATCCTAATCCAACAGTTCCTTTTGCCGCCGTTCGCGGCATTGTTGAGCGCTTGTTGCGTTCCGTGGATTTATTGTTAATCGACATCCATCTTGTCTGGAAATTTCTCGACGAGCGCCGCCCGTCCTAATCGCGTGTTTTGCGTGCGAAACGTATAAATCAACGTTAACTAAACGAAACTTGCAAGAACCACCTGTTTACTATAAATCATTATAAAGTTCGCCTAATAAAATTACAACTCTTGACGATTCAGATAATTTATGGCATTACTTTGGCCATAGTTTCGCGGTTGCCGAATCGGGAGGACCTTTTGTTTTTTAGACTTTAGACAATGCGGCAGTAAAGTTTATAACCGTAAAGTAGACTCCCTTGTGAGCTGCCTCCAACGAAACATATTTTAATTGGGATTAATCGCGCATCGCGCGTATAGTACACAGTACACGCGGCCTATTTTATGGAAAACCATTACATTAAGTAGTGTACAATAAAAAAATCCAAGCAATCCCGCAGCTTGGAAAAAACCTGGATAAAAAGGATTAGTTTATAATAGCACACAAACAGGCGCGATCGGTAAGACTGAGCTCATATATATTTTGGCTGCTCAAAGTAATTACACAGGAGTCAGAGTATATAGGTAAAAGTCCAGAAACGGGTAGTTCGGATAGCTTCAACGGATATACGATGCTGTTCCATGCGGAGGTTGCCGCAATTCAATAATGAATTAGAATAGACCAACCCTCAGTGGGGTCAAATTTCTGACCGAATTTATAAAAATATGTCACTTTTCTTGGGGTGAGAAACGCGGAAAAATACTCAAAAAAAATGTTTAAAGAACAAGTCAGTTGAGCATCGACCATCCAATCACATGTGTTACAGTTATAAAGAGATGATTGTTTTCTTGACTGCTGGAACATCTTTGTATGGAAGGAATTTTTACTTGGTATTTATTCACAAACACGATTGCCTTTTTGCTCTTGTTATTTCCATTTTAAGTTAAGATTTTAATAATAATATAGAGATCTCTATTTGTCGCGATGGTCTTAAACTTTTTTGGGTGGTGAAACATAATTCAGTGAAGGATACTCAGCGGTTAAGAAGTCGTTTTTCGACGTTTCCAACCCTCTTCAAAGGAAATTATTGGATACCTTATATTATGCCTTCAAATGGACTTTACCTAGCGAGTTAGAAATTGGCAAGTTTCCATTTCTCTTCATATCTTCAAAACGAAATAAATAGGAACCAAATAGGTACTTAAATATACAATATTGCAGAAGTTAGTTTTATTTGGCTAAAATGTGCAATGTTTTCTAGCTAAATCTAAATTTAGAACAAATACAATTCCTAATTATGTAAAAATTACAGCCTGATTGGACTTGAATCACTTTGTTTTCCTGCAATTAATGTTTCTTTTTTATAAATTATTGGGATAAAAGAAATAGAGTTGTTTAAAGTCGGTAATTCTTTTTTAAGCATTCATAAACACTAATAAATACGTTATACATGCAACAAATATAAACTACCGTAACTAAAACCAAAGAATGTACATAAGCGCATATTAATTCTTAAAAACATATGTTTATGTAAAGCCGAGGTTGCCGATAAAATGTACATGTTAATTTACATCAATTTTAAAACTCCGTGAAATACGATGGGACGCGATAAAAGATTGCGCGCCAAAGAAATAGGGAGAATTAAAACATTGTGCAAAGAACTAGAATAGAAAGATTCTTGGTAAAATTAACAGAAGTTCACGATTTGTCAATAATTTTTTTACACAACAGGGAAAACTACAGAACAGCTTACAGAGGAGGCGTTCAAACTGCCAAGAGAGACAGTGGAAATATTCTACGCGAAGCTTCTAATTTCTGGTGTACCGCCAGAAAAATTAAACAAGCAATCTACGGCTAGTTTGAGGACTGTACAAAGAATAGTTAAAAAATGTGCACATAGCAGATGGCGTTGATTATTTTGTTATTGCTATCATTATTGTTATCATTATCATCATATTGATGTTTTTAGGTTACAGTTCACCTTTTGAAAACTATTTTTTTTCCAAAGCATAAGTACGTATATATTTATTTACAGTCGTCACAGAATAACCCTACTACGCGACAATCTAATTTCAAAATATGAAATTGCGTCTGCCTTGCATTGAAAATGAGGTTCTGACAGGACAGCTGGAAAGTAACATAAAGTCTGCGGGATTTCTCTGTAGCCATAAACACAAAATGAATGATCTTTAATTTCCGTTCTGAATACCAAGCATTTCATCCTTGCTCTTAATAAATTAGTTTTTTAATCGACGATGAATAAACTTTGTTCCTGATGTGTTGTTTTGTTTCGCTTAAGGCGAAGTTTGTCGAACAATGTTGAAAGCTAAACTTCCTTTGTGCAAGTCATAATAAACTTAAACTGACTATTGACGAGTTTAATTTAGTTTTCTTAAGCATCACAGAATAAAATCAGAAATATAATTTTAGAAATTGTTTGTTTCCATATTTAATAATAATAATAACATCAATTTATTGGCATTATACAAATTATATAATATTACATATCAAAATCATATACAATGAGATTCACAAAGATTGTCAATTCCATAACATAACAGCCAATATTTTTATATTGTTGGGTGTAGGATTAAATTCGACACCAATTTGCTGTAACATTCGTTATGTCCATTTTTAATCATATTTTCCATTATTTGGTGATAATTAAAAAGTTATCAAATGAACAATAACATGTACCTTCTAAACTTTAAACATACTGAAAACAATGATTATAACAATAATATGTAGGTACTGGCAATAGTAATTTATTGTGTCAAGCTAAAATTATCACCTTCCGGGAAAAAATATTCGGCCATTTGAAAGCGTTAATAAACAAAACCACTTTCGTGGAAAGCTCTGCAATACGAATTTGTTTATGCAATAACTTATGAATATAATTCATAAGATGTACGAACTTCCAAACATTTTTTTCACTATTTGTTTGAATATGATTGTCAATAGGTTTATTTGTTAGGGTAAGATATTTATCAGAAAAAAACATAATAACAAAGTGTGAAGGTATTATTAAGAAGGCACGCAAGGCTTTTTTGCGTCACATATGCAATTGATAAATATTTCCCGATGTTGTATGAAAACATTAGATTAATAAGTCTTGTGCGGAAGATAATATTAGGGGTCGCGCAAATTTACATACCAACAATATTTATCAGTTTTTTACCTTTGACTAGCATAATCTGACTGCGATTTTCTTTCTAAGTTACGTAGCAATCAATCAATCACATAATCTTCAGCGGTTAGAACTGTAATGACCGCACCAATCTCTACCGAGAATGACAATTAACCATCGCAATACTCTATGTTTATTGTGGAATGGATATGAAAAGTGCATATCTTTAAATTGCTTATTATTATATATATTTATTGCTCTTTTTACACTCTGACGGTTTTTTCGTTGTAATTGCATTTCATTACAAGCTTTATTCTAAATATTACAACAATATAAACATTAAAAGAAAATACAATTACCCCTTTTTTATGCACCTGTGTGTGCAACATTTTGAAATTCTCATCTTAAAAACATATAATATTTAGAGAGGTTTTACGCACAGCGTAACTATAAATTTACTTCAACGTATTTAAGAAATGCTGTCTAAAGTCTAAAATTTTATTTAACTAGTGGTGTATAGGATTGTGTTTCTCAATAAAGCTTTCTTTAGAAGGAGTCCAACAAGACAAAACATTTCCATCCAACATCTAATTTACGTTGCGACATCTGTAAATCTAAACATCTTTACACATAATACTCCTCGATCCACTTATGCGGCACTCGACAGCGGCAAACGGTCTGTATATCGAACTATTTATTAGCAAGAACGCGTACCACTTGATAAATAGGCAATCACGTAAAGTTTTCTATTCGAGTTTACTACGGAGCACTTGACTTAATAGAAACCGAACTCAGTTTAACGTGGCTCGTCTAGAGTTTCCACTTTCGAATATCAGTTCGGAAACACGATGCTACCGATAAGATATGAATAAGTACAGAATCTCAAAACTACGCTATTAACAAGGTACTAACGCACGAACATATTAGGTGCTTCGAAATATAATAAACTCTGAAACGGTATCAGTAAAGATATTTTATTGCATCGTCAAAATGTCGAAGTTAATATTGGCAAGAAGTCGAGGATTGTTTTTAGTGGTAAGCACACGTAGACATACGCTATCGAGCCAAATCAGCTTCTCTGTTTGTAGAAATGCTGAGTTTGTGTCGGACATCGAACAATTTGGCAAGAAATAAGCTGATTTATTTAGTATACACACAATTTGTACTTTCCAATAAAATTGAAACGAACTTCCACTGCAAATATTGTCTTGGCAGGGCACTTTTGCCTAGTCCACTTAGTACTCGTACCTTGGATAACATTTACTTCTTACTGAATCAATAATTCTACGAATTAAATGATTTCGAAAATCGTAAGAGGTATCGCTATTATTTTCCTCCATCCTTCTGAAGAATGTATCATAGACATGATATATTCAGATGTGCATAAAGTTTACTCCTATTAGTTACTGACGAAAGTCAGCATTTACCGGAAATATGGTTTGTGTACAACAACTACTTTCTAAAATATATAAACGTGGTAAAAGCAAGGTCTTCTCTCTTTTAAATAAAGGTGCCCATAACGAGCATACTTCCCGTCATGTAGCTGAAACGGATTTTAACTTAGCAATAGGAGATGACAAGACTAATTGTGCTTTAATTTTGTGCAGTCTTCTGCCTGCAAAAATTTCTGTTTAAAAGTCCACCCGCACTTATAGGGGCTATATGAAATATTTATGATTTGACCATAGTTAAAGATCATTCTAAATCTAAGGGAGGAGGTCTTTCAACTTCCTTACAAACCTTCATAAAATAATTTTGAGTTTTTGTTTTAGCTTTACAACCATTTGACATTGAAGATGATTATTCAAGCTAAAATAAAGACTCAATTTTAGTAGCAATGTTGTGCGACTGCGTGATCACTACACCTAAGAATACAACAGTGGCAAACAGGTTCGCTAGTAAATGGTTATAACTTCAAACCATCAGATAGAATCTTCAGCTTAGCTGAAAAGACAAGGAGGACAGATAAAATTCTTATTTCCTCAAAAATATTGAGAAACGTTTCCTTATTACATCACAATAAACAAATAGAAAGACGTTAGAAATTTTGGCTGGAAAGCCAATGGTGAGGTTATGAGAAAATAATACTCAAGCGACCGGTAGAATATCATCAAACCAGCCAAAAAACAATCAAACAAGAATATACAATTATAATTTGGTTTTTTTTTTAGCTGACTTGACAATGGGTTGTTGAGAAAGAAATCCGTCGCTAGAATATTATTAAAGAATCTGTGAGTAATTAGACAAATCATTTTTTCTTTTAACATTCCTTGTAATAAGTACTTAGACAGAGTCACAACGGATTGTATGGATGATTATCAGTTTTGCTAAAACGGAAAATATTCTTTGGGCCTCGTCAACTGAAAACAGAGCTTTCCTGTCACCACCAACATCACAGTAGCTACCGTTCTAAAGCGGTAACGAACATTACATTTTTCTTATTTCACATTTATTTTCAATTCAAGATATGAGGTGGTAAAGTCAGGTAAGTGTGTAGTAAAAATTGCATAGTGTGAAGAAAATGTAACACTGTTCACATAATAAGACATTTTGATAAATTTTACACATAGAAGTACGTAATGTATGCCCAGTTGTAAGCCTTCAATAGATAAGCTTTCTATAATTATCAACAGTTTACTAGAAAAAAAAAAGAAATTTTAAAGAGTATCAATACTACACACTTACCCAGCAAAATGGGGTAAGTGTGTAATCGTTCCGCATATCATATATTAATAGCATTATTCTTTAGTTCGGCCAAGTGTGTAATACTATACTGATGCCTTTTTAATAAGGTATGATAAATTTACAACATATCTAAATTATTACACGTTAGCAGATGTGAATTTTGATTTGTAAAACTAGTATGAAGTTTAGTACATTAGTAATATAACGGAGGACATCCTTATTTTAATTTTAAAAATAAATATAGCCAATCTACACACTTGCCCCGGTTACACACTTACCTGACTTTACCTTACATAATTTCTTTTAATTTAATTTAAAAAAATATTTACCATTATTTTTGTTGTTATTTTAATTCTTATTGGCGAAAAATCATCATTCAAAAACCCGCTTTAACATAGATATAAACCTAAATCGAGCTGTCAAAACATTGTGGTACACTACCAACTGTCACAATCCTATATATTTTATTTGAATAAAATTTTGTCGTTAGATGTCGTGCTGTAAATGATACCTATCGCAGTCCAATGTAAACAATTATTCAAATTAAGAATTAGCGATCGTCCCAGCACTAGGGATAAGTAATTTCGCCTAAATTGATTTGCATTTCTCGCAGCTGTTCGTCTTTACTAACAATAGCAAAAACATTCGCCGAAGCTTTGTTTCGAATAGACTTTAATTGTATCATAACTGTACACTTTGTTTGATATAACCTTAAGAGTCCCATACGTTTTTATTTCGTCTCTTTACTAATGCAGAAATTAAAAACTTAATGTAAAGAAAGAACTGTGACTTATGGTACTTGAAAATGACACAATTGTATTAGCGGAATCGACGAAATCAACACGTTATATCATACGGCAAAACCAAGTATATTTCTTCTCAGCCCCCTTAAAAAATAATATTTCTGCGTAACTTTAGCAATTGCTAGTTTCGCTCTTCTAATTTGAAATGCGTATTTAGCTATTTTATCATCGTACAAGTGAATAATTGAATTTCATTCCATTACCCAATTCTCCTCATCCTGATTAGTACTAAGCTCGCCCACTTAAACTATTAGATGTGATATTATAAGCTGTAGAGCGAAGGCTATCTTCTACATACGCAATAATAATGTATCCCCTAAATAAATGAGTAGGTACAGGCCATTTCAAGCACTTTCGCGTTTATTTGCAGGAGTGGAATCCCTACAGCAATCGTATATCCGACCAACTAAGTGATTCGTTACCAAAACTCATGCGACTATTCGTCACCGGTTTTCGATAATTGATTTCGAGAGAAGCGACAGGCGGTGCTACCATCTGCCAACGGAGACATCAGTTTTCTAATTATACCACGGCGATAGACAGGTAGTACGCGTTTAATCGAATTGTCGTCGTGCGCCACCGAAGCCTGTGGTCCTTGTGGAATTCCAAACTTGCGTGCCAGAACGGACTGCAGGGAACCACTCATGCTTCCTGCCTACCCGTTTATCGCGACAATTGTTGTCGTGTCTTCGAGAGAATTATATAAGCGAATTAATCACTGACACCGTAGGTAAACCACGCATTCGAACACGTTACAGCATTGAGCGACCGATGGTCTTCCTGATATATCGAATACACAATTCAGATATTATGTTGTACATATGTATGCCTCTCCTTCCGCCTCGACGGCGTCTTTACATCATTTATCTTATCTAAGTGAAGTAGTGTTTCTAGAAGTTCCCAATGCTTCCTCGACCATATCTCAGTTGTTGTTGTGATAGAATAGGTGAATTGTCCAAAGATAACCAGAATATCGGACGTGTATGCAAAGCGAATGTGTGAAAACTTGTGGGAAAAGGAGAACTACGAAACCAACGTAAATTTCAATTTGTGTACACGCCTGTTTTTCATTTTCATAACCTAATAATACTTTCAACAACAGATAAATGCGCGCGTTATTATTTTAAATGGGATAGCTTATATATTTGTATCACATATTGTTTCGTTTGTGGATTTTGCCCAGAAAATAACCTAATTATATACAAACCAGAGCAGGGCGGGACACATTTGCATTTTCTTCAGCATTATTTCTTTAGAGAATTTACAACTAATTAATATAGCAATATACATCTGGATATACAGAGAAAAAGAAATTGTTGAGTCAATGAAACATTCATTGTAGGTGGCTTGTTTATATATGAGTAAACAAATAACCTACTTTGTTAGTACCAGATCTTTGATTCAAATATAGTATTTGTTCTAAAAAAAGTAAACTGAATTGGATTAAATAGTATAGGAAACTAGATCGAATGTGCTTACATATTTGAATCAAGTAACTATTTATTTAGAATTAATCATTTGTTCATACTATTAGTTTTCTTAATTCAACAGAATCAAATATTTTTTAGACTCAATTTATTGAACTACCTTATAAATAGGTGTAAATATTTTATAGTCGTTTAATTTGTGCTAAATTGTTACTGCGGTAAAATAGGAGAATTGACATTTTTGCAACAATTTCTGAACTCTTAAATATATTTACTGTTACATGGGTAGAAAATTTCAGTATGCGTTTTTGGGAAACTTTGAGAAAGGGTACATTTTACATTATAAATGCATTAAATTGCCCGCAAATTAGGTTATCCTAATTCTTATTTCTTAATAACCTAGCATATTACTTGATTAGCATTTCATTTTTAATTTGAAATATCCACTAAAGCCAAAGAGTTAAGTATAGGGAATGGTTAACAAAAATGATAGAGCCGATAAATATCTATTGAAATATCATGAGAAATATAGGGTGCTTCATTTAAGTTTAATGAGGAAATTAGGGACTCGAGTTTTGACTCACCTTGTATACATGAAATATTTCTTTTATTAAATTTTCAAAATAGAAGACATATTCAAACCAAATAATGGTGTGAAAAAGGTCGTATATTTTTGTTTCTTACTGGAACTAACCCTCTTAACACCCCAATTTAAATATAAACAGGGTCATAACTTTTTAAACATTCGGAATAGATGATGACGAAATGACAATACTTTATAAGTTTAAGTTATTTGAAATGATTTTTCTGTTTTAAATAAAAAGGATACCGATTCGGCATTAAGAATTAATTTCTTAACTGGAAACGATATATTTTTTTACTCAAGCAGTTGCAATAGTAAGTATAAATATTTGTTTGATTCAACTAATTTTTGCTGACAAGATATTTTTGTATGGCTAAATAACCAAATATGTTGGGCTAAACAAACTATTGCTTGCTTTAAATAAATATCTGTAACAAAATATATTCTATTCCCTTTTTTCTCTTAGCGGCGGCTAGATTTGGATTGTTTCACAAACATAAATTTTTCTGTGTAGTATACGAAATACATTTGGCCCAACTGGATGTCAGTTATTATACATACACATACAGAAAGTGAAATTACCGAAAATTATAATTAAAAGAATAAACATTGGATTGTAAAACCATTGTCTTGTATGTATGTATATATTGCAAGGGTGATATTACACTGCGTCCTCAAAGATCTATTGTTGTTGCTGCTTTACAGCTGGCCTTCCAACTCTATTCCTTTTAGAAAGTGTAGGATATCAGAAGGCCTTCTGGTTAGGTAAGTCTCCCTCTTCGATTTCACGTGCTTCCAGGTGCAACGCTCTTGAGTTGCACAGTGCTACGCAATTTGAGAGGGGATGGATACCATCCTGTTCCCAATCTGTTCCAGTCGTTTTACCCCCCCCCCCCTCCCCTCCTTGTGAGGTACTCTCACTTTGGAAGTGAAAGGCTTCTTATGGAGGTTCTGCACCGTAGGATTTAGGTTTTTGTTGAGGTTGTCTCCTTTCAATCCGTGCAGTTATGCTTTTCGGGACCTGGTTTAACAGTTGGACTTTCAGCAGCCGAAAGCAACAACTGGCATCGTTGTAGAACCCTGTGCAAGCCCTTAGCCACGACACGACAGCTCGGGCGAGGGGAAGTGCCGTGAAGGCAACGGTCTTCATTCACCCTGCTCCGGTTTTAAGCAGAGAGGACCAACGTATAGCCGACACTAACCATCTCGTCACAAGATGAGATAAGATAGCCTTTCCCCTATCCACCACCCCAGGGACACGCCTGGTAGGTACTCCCAGCCCCCAGGAAAAAACCATTGTCTTACGGTGTCCTTAGTTGCTTTCGATGATACTAATTTCGCTACAATATTAAGTAATAGGGCAAGTAAATTGATCATTGACTAATAATAATAATCCAATCGAAATCCACAATTTTTATTGACAACATTTGAAATTTTACTGTCAGACCTTCTTAATTTATTTTCAACTACGACCATAACAAAATCAATTTATCGATTCTGGTTTTTTTAGCACTGTTTGTTTTTCACTACTTACTTTTCTTTTTGCGTTTGTGGATCGAGCAACCTCTTGTTTTCTATTTTTGGCTTCTTTTCTATTTACTTTTTCTTGTATTCTACACGTAAGCCTCTTTTTTATGAGAATATTTAAGAAATAGCATTTTGTTTGCATTTCTTCCCTATTTAAAACGTTAAAAACGGCGTGCTGATCTTTAAGCCAACTTGTCTTAAGAATTTAAAAGAATTTCAGGCTAGTTTTATTAAAATTCCAGTTAAATTCGCTTCATTGTATAATGCATAATAGAATCTCTTTAGAAGCTTCAAGTAGCTATGCTCATAGAATTTCTATCCAAATAATCTGTTCTTTTCGGGTCAATTCTCTCAATGACTTATAATATGTAAAGTAGCAAAGAGTATGCCTACAAAAGAGAGCATTAAGTACAAGAATAGATGAAAAGGATCCAACAAGGCATTGTGAAATCATATGTTTTCATAACAAAACCAGTTGATAGCTTCTATTCATGTAACATAAGTGCATACTATGATTAATGGCTCTCGTGTATCGCAATATATTCGCAATAGAAACAATGGGAACTTAACAATTAACACAGATCCCAAATTTAATGAATACTTGGTTGAATGTCTCGGAAATGCCGCAGAAGTTTCTTTTTATTTGATACGCCGCGCCGGTAGTGAAATTTTGCGATATTTCAAATATGTTTACTTAGGCACTGTTTCGATTTTCACTTATTTCTTTCTATAAAAATATCCTTTGAGAAAACTTATCCACCTGTTGAATTATGAAACCGCGAAGCTTTGCGAAATTCCAAGAGAGGACCACTCCGTCCTAAAATCTTTGCTCTCTTTCCCATCTTCGGATCCCTTTATCAAAATTCTTCGCACGCCCCGCGCTCCAGGTGTATACTTTCTGTCGGTCTCCTCTTTGAGATGCATATTTTATTTCCATAAAAGCATATTTCGTGCGAACTTCCGCAGCATTTCATTTCTCATTTGAAGTTTATGACACCGTGACCGAACTGGCAGTATGGCAACTAAGCCTTTAAAACTTTAAAACGGAAAGTGCGGGCAAGTAATTCCCTTGACGTGCTGTACGTAGTGAATAAACAAATATATTTCCGTTTATAAGCATTCTTTTTTACGCTGAGAAACTACAGAATACCAAGCCGCGATAAATTACCCTTTCATTTATTACTGCGCCTTTCTGCTGAAAAGCTACAATTTTTTCCAAGTTCAATATTGAACAAAGCCATTAAGCCATTAACACCCATTATTCAGGTCGAATCGTTGAGCCGAAACCATAGCCATTTTTAACTGTAAAAACACTTCTTTTCCGCAACCTTCGGAGTACGGCTTCTGTCCTATTCAGCAGGTTTTTTTTCCGTGCTTCTCTTAATTCGTGGTTTCCCAGACTACATTTCACTTTCGCCAATAGTCGCCGTTCTAAATTTAGAGAACGCCGCAATTTCATTGTTTCTGTTATGATCGCGCAATACAATAGCGTCTACTTGCCGAGTTTATGAAGAGTAATGAGTTATAATTACAGGAAAACGTACGACGCCATGAATGGGAAGTTGATTGGAACGGCTAGATATAATATAAGCGGATCGCTTGGAGGGAAAATTGAGATTCCCCGAGTGTCGTCTCTGGCATATTATTATGATGGAATAATTTAATGCAATTGTTATGTAGATTATGCAGGAGAATTTGATACAATAATTTCGTAAACGTAAGTAAGCTTCAGTATATGCGTGTTAAATAATACGTTTAAGTCTTACTCGATTCTCAGACTTGTAGTTGCAAACTGGAATAGTTATTTACATTAGAATGCGTTAGGTGTCAATTTTCAGCCTTGTCAGCTATGAACATAACCTGGTTGATTACCTGTCACCTGTCAGCCAATGCAACAATAAGTTAATTTTACCGCCATATTGCATTAAAACGCACAGGATTGTTTCTCATTTCACAATTACTTCTAATATGAAATTTGTATAATTTCCATTTTGTCACATTATTTTAGAGCAAAATAAGATATCCTATAATAAATTATTTCAATAGTACAATAACTTTTGTACATTTAACTTGCAGTTTTTTGAAGTGCTGTTGCAGCAAATATTATACTTCAAAATAATCAAAGTTTAGTTCTTTTTACATAAACATTCTTTGTTGTAAATGCATATTTGTTGTGATGTAGTTGTAAAGTAAAAGCTTGTACTTATATAAGTATTCTAAAATTGACACGAAATACGAGGGTAAAAGCTTAAAATTAATATTTTAAAAAATATTATTAAAATTTTAAAAAGATATTTAAATAATATAATCCGTCGTGACTCTGTGTAAATACGTAATTGTATATGGTAAAGAAAATAACTAGGTCTAGTTCCTCACGGATTAATAACTGCTTTTATATATATAATCACGCCAACTTATATTATGCTTATATTACGATATGTGCATATAAATATTCATAATTTACAGAACAAATGCAAGAGCTATTCATATTCACTCTCTGTAGATTGTAATTCCTCCAAAAGAATTCTCTAAAAGTGTATAATACATCCATAATGCTTCTTCTTCTCACATAACCTTAAACGAATCTTAATGATACATCTGCTTGTTATAAATATTCGATCAGTATATTACCTGGCATTTTGAATGTTATAATACCCTTCTCACAGTTATAAAACGACGTAACGCTAACAAATTGCATAGAAATATCGAAATAGCGTTAATAAACAAAGCACAAAATATGCGCGCAAATGTGAGTGATCTGTGCAGATGAATGAATAACTTGGCAGAAAGGGATAATCATACAGAAAAATTGAAATGGAACTACAGTGGTACAGGAACCAGAAACAGGGGGCGTCTTAATAGGGTTTCATTGTCTAACAAAGCAGTCATAGCCTCTGATGGTACCAATCCACGTTTACCACCTGCTAGGCTGAATTCATTTGTTTTTCTTCATATATTTTCGGTAGCTTTTCTTTTTCGCTTTGTTCATTGTTAATAACAAAAGAAAATGTCCGGTTCAGAAAGGGAATCGAATTTAATACTTGAAGAAGTACGATTAATGACAGAAAGCCTTAATTCGGAAAAATCAAAGGAACGTTGCACAATAGTTTTGAAGAATGACACCCAAATGAATAGATTAATACATCTTATTGCGATAATATAATGACAAAAGAACACTTCCCGTCGGAATATATTCAATGCCCAAGTCATGTTTCATGTGTATCAAAATTTGAACATTCCTAAATATACTACTTGAAAGTAAAAACAAAAAGCTATCAATCCTTTTGGGGGAGGAAGACAACTTAGAAGATAAAGAAATAACAAAATTTGAATCCACTGCTTGCACAAATGGTATGTAACCATTTCTTCTTAAAAAAAGCAGGAGTTTTTCTTTTAAGTTCACATATTTTTTAAGAAAAACTGTATTTCGTTGCAGGAGTTTAATAATATAAACAAAAAGATGTTTGCGGTACCTGCGCGGAGCGGAACTGCACAGTTTAGAAATTGGAAGCATCGTTTGCTATTACCAAACTAGAGCGGGTTAGAATTTTAAACAATATGTTGAGATAAGATAAACTTGTCGAAACCTAACAAGTTTGTCGGTTGTTTTTAATTTTTATACTTGATTATCCTATGAACTATATCACTGATAAAAATGCATGGAAAATTTAGTTGCAACTTGGCATTGATTTAAACCTGAAAAATCACTCCTCATCAAGAAATCTGGAAAATTCATTTGGAACATTGCATTATTTTATGTCTAACAAGTCATATTCCGTGGTAATATTCAGCGGTAGACAGTAATTGTCGTGTTAAATGATATAAAAAATCATAATTTGCAGAAAAAAAATCCATAATTATAGTAAGTTCATATACGGATCAATGGCAATTTTTTTGCCGTTGATTAGTGCATGTTTTTTTTCATGATCCTGTAAACGAAAAATTACAGCAATGAATGAATATTCAGTAGCGGAGGCAGCAATTTTCCTGTTAAATGGCATAAAAATTCATAATTCGTATAAAAATTCATGCCCAGATCAATGGTAAAAAACCGCCATTGATCCAAGCATAAATTTTATTTCAGTGTACAGGGCAATGTTTCCGGAAAACTTGTCGCTTATTAGGGAATAGAAGAAATGACTTAAAAAGTGGTGAAGCTGGAAGTCTTTGTTGAATTGTCATTGCAGATGAAGGCCCTTGACATCTAAAAAATTTCACAGCATCGCTGAAGCAGTTAAAAGAAAAAATGCAAAATTACGCAAATCTGGTTCAGTTTTTTCGTCTACAGCCGGTAATAACAGCATGAAAAACACCTGAATCTTTAATTACATTGAATTCTCTGTAAGTTCTTCCTACATTCTCAGTAAATGTAAAATAAATTTATGGTATTCAGGTTAAAATAAGCCCCTCCAATATTTTTCATTATCTAATTTATAAGGTTCATAATAATATGCATCCATCTGAACACGCGACCTGTCACAAACAATGATTATAACAATAATATCTACTAACAATAATAAATTAAATGTTAAAGTCATGGCCCACCAGACAGAAATTGCTCGGCGATTTGAAAGCGGTCATAAACAAAACGAGTAATTTAAAAGAAAACTACTGAAGGTGGGTATAGAGAATGTTACAGCAAATCGGTGTAAAATTTAATTCTACATCCAAAAATATAAAAATATATAGGGTGTTCTATTTAAAAAAAATAAGTTTTGCAACTTTCAAAATTCTTTAATATGCCAGTTTTTTACACCCTGTATAATTCCAATGAATTTTTTTATCACGTTTTAGTAAAACAATATTAGTACTTGTTAATTTTAAAGTGGGAGACTTCTGACACTTAAACCAAGTGAGAATCAATTAATTACATATAACGATGTAAATGTCAAAATTTTAACAAAAATCGTAATTGAGATATTACGATAATAGACGTAACAAACATTCAAATTTTTGACAGATTTGTTGTTCAGATTGTCAAAATACTATTTTTAGATTACAGTTTACATGCAACATTTCGTTTCTCCTTGTGATCTTGATAAGTACATCTCTATTTTCAGCAAGTATTACTGATATCGTCGGAAGCATTTCAGATGTAGCTAAAGAGACAGTGAGCGACCTCGTAATACCTTTCGCGGATAAAATAGCTCACCACATCAAAAAATTTGTCTATGAAAGAATATACTTTATTCTATACAATGAGTATCATACCAATGGAACCAAATTCTCGCTTTTAAATCACAAGAACATCCAAGTGAACATTAGTATAACAAGCAAGTTCTTGATCCATGGTTGGAACAGCAATGGAACTCTCCGATGCCTGTCTCTTTAAAAAATGAATACGTCAAACAAAAATTACACAATATAGTGGTGGTTGACTGGGGCAAGGTGGCAGAACAAATTTTATATCCAATACCAGCGAATGGTACCACAATTGTCGGAGAGTACGTAGCAGATTTCTTGTTAAACCTTTACAAACATTCAACCACTAAGAATATTAACGTTCATCTGGTAGGGTTTAGTTTGGGTGCGCACGTGGCTGGTTTCGCTGGAAGGAAGTTAAGACAACATGGATTTAGAATAGATCGTATAACAGCATTGGATCCTGCTAATCCGTTAATTTTCAACGGAGTACGCGCAAAAGATGGTGCTTTCGTTGATGTCATACATACGACATCGGGCGTTTTGGGTAAACCACAACCTCTTGGGCACGCTGATTTTTACCCGAACGGTGGGATAGTTCCACAACCACACTGCAGCGACATTGTTACGTGTAGCCATAGTAGGAGTTGGCAGTATTTTGCGAAGACCATTAACAATCCTCGGAATTACTTAGCGTGTAAGTGTAAGTCTTTTAACGATTACCTAAATGGTGTTTGTGACGATAAGGTTTATATGGGTGAAGGATTACCGAATAGTACAAGAGGAGTGTACTACTTACAAGCAGACGACGTATATTAGCTAATTTTATTGTTAGAGTCACATTTATGGAGAATGGCTGTAGAAACACAAATGTATAGTAGATTTCAACGATTAAACTTATTTAATTTAATAACATCTTTTTTTAATCATATAAATGTAATGCCAATAAACATTTCCTAGGAGTTAAATAAAATCATGCTCATCAACCTATACACAGTAAAAAAAAATACAGTAATATTCCTAGAGAAAAAAATTCAGTATAACTATAAATTTACAATTCCATATTTGCGGCACTCATTTGTAAATTTAATACAGCGGTTTTTGACTTATTTGTAAAACTGCACTGCTATAGCACGTAATATTACAAACTGATGCATTATAAATTATTTGCACTTACCTGAATATTTACGGAATTCTTATAGTTATATGGAGGAATAATTTTTCATACAGTCTAAACAAATGTAAATATTTTATCATAGACTCGTCCATAAAAGTCATATCGTTAGAGATAAATTGTTTGTACATGCAATATAGTACTGTTAATTTCATGATTGCACAAAAATTAAATAAATAAAGAAATATTTCTAATTGTTATCTTTATTTATACATTTCAAGCATTACGAGTACTTGTGCCATTTTACTTATAATAATGGGATTAATAAGGGATTACCGAAGTGTTTCGTTATGCACTAAAACTAGCACTATATACTTACAAATTTTTATTGAACTTTTACAGTTTATAAAACAAAATATTCCGAATTTAACAAAAACGAAATGTCTTTTCGGACAATAAGTATACAATCAATAGTCTAACCTAATTTCCTATGATAGGTAAGTAATATTTACTATTTCAAATCTAAACTCCAACTGATTACACTCTTTAACTATTTATCAATATTTGCCAATTATTTACTAGGTAATATTACACAGGAGAGTAATTGCAACCAGTGTCTAACCAACCAAACAAGCCCTAACAAGGAACGAATCGACACTAAAAATGAACTATTGTGAAGAGTAGAAAGTATGCGCGCATACGTCATCATGCTTTTTCCCACTTACCCTTCATTGCACAGTATCATTGCTGTAAGTTTAATGATCATTTCTGATATATTTAAAAGCAGTCAGAAATTTACATCAATGTTTTTGACTATTACATTTATTGTTTGATTATTTACTGAGAAACTATAAAGTTCAGTAGTAAAAACTTCCTTACAGTAATAATCCTGTAAAATAAAACAGGGTTATTACTTCATTATTACAGAGACTTTTTACTGTGTACAATACTGATTATTATTCGAAATAATTGAAAATATTGACAAACTGCATAACCAACGAATGCAAAAATCACCAGTTTTTTATTGATCGAAATAGTTCTGGCGTCAGATTTTTAAAACAATTTTTTCTGTAAAAATACTAATTTTATGAACAGAAAAGCGCCCCCTGTTATTGGCAACGTTTGGTTTAAATAAAAAAAAGAAAAATAAATATCATTATAATCATTATAATCAACGGAGTTTTTTACTTAAAATAAAATACTTGTAGCCATTTGCTCAAACAAATGGCTTGTTAAAACAAAAAAAGTTAAATTAAATGTTTATTTAAGTAGAATATTCGAAATTTGATAAGTTGAAGCATAATATATATTTGAATTAACTCAAATGATTTGATTAATTGGAATAGGACTTGTGTTATCATTCATCACTAAATTATTTCAACAAACGAGTTTGTGTTCTGGTATAAAAATTTGTTTACCACTATGTGAACGAATAATTTTGTTGAATAAGGTAAAATTTGATTAGCGCAACCAAAAAAACTTTTTGTATAAATCTTTGCACTATTTACGTTTTACAAAAGAAAGCACGCATAATGTAATAGCGGACCGTTTTACACGATCACTTTTAACTCGTATACTGAGGGAAGATGCATTAAATTAACAAAAAAAAAATAGAGAAAAGATATTGGATTAAATATAGTTCATCAAAAATGTAAAAAAAGTAACATAAAGAAAAAACATTAGAACAAATGCAGGAGTTGTTAACCAAACAAACGTTTCAAGTTATTATATTAAGTTAAAATGAACAATATCTGTTATTTCAAAATAACTATTTTTGTTGTGGAAAACAACAAAACTATGTTGAGTCAAAAGCAGATTTCTTTTTTCAGTTAATAATTTCATCTTGTTACAGCAAGCTATAGGGCATTTATCACCTAATATTCATAATACATAATGTAAAATATCTAAGACAGAACAATTATATATCAAAAAAAAATAGCAGTTTCATAGATAGCAATGCCATTACGCGAATATACCCCAGCAGTCTCTATTTAGTGTTCACAACCTCCATTGGATGGTTAATTGGTAAATACTCCAGATTAATCTCTCACAACCTAGACTGTTGAGCTTTGTATAACCAATAAGCGTAATTACTGGTGTCAAATAGAAGAAGCGCCATCTTCAGGGCGATTTCAGTAATATATATATTTAACGTTTTTCCTACTATTGTTCACATGAATCCATTGTGTGAGTGTTGTTAAATTAAATAAAATATAAATAGTAAATTAACCAGAATTTTGGATAACTTGCAGCAATATTTTTTATTAACAAAATCTGTTTCATTAAATTAAAACGACATATTAATTTAAATGGAATTAAAACAAAATTTTCTGTATATTTGTTTATGCTGCATTTACTTAGTTGCACATATTTCTTAGGCGTTCAGGTTCATCATTAAGCTCAAATTAATCATTTTGTAATACTCAAATAATTAAAAATGCAAATAGTCGATAAAAGTTACATTTTTTAATTCGATAGTGGAAATATATGCTCAGCTATATTCATAATTTTTTACTTACTTTAACAAAACATAACATCCCATGTAATGTATTTACATTAATAGAACGAGCTTTCTCAAAGTATTTAAAAACACGTTTCAGAATCTTTGCGTTCCTTTGACAGTCATGATTCAGTTAGGACAAGCAAACATTTTTAATTCAAACAAAATATTTTTTTGGTGTTTGCACTAAGAAACAAATGATATATTATTGAACTAACAGAATAATGTCAACATTTTTTTTAGTTATTTTAACGCTATATTTTGCTCGTTTTGATTAAAAATGTTATTAATAGAATAATGTTTTTTAGAGTAATTTTGTTTCACCGAATGCATTTTGTTCTCTCAGTGTATATACAATTGTAGCGTCGGCAATGCCATCTGTGCCTGGATGAGTATTCTTCTCGTTAACCATTGTAAGAGTGGTAAGTTGTTCCCCTTAATAATCACTAATTAGTCAGAAGAAAGATGAAAATTTGCTTATTGTTTTCATTTCTTACATTGCTGCAGAGGGCAGATTTAATTAGATAACTTGTGGATGATGAATACAGTTATTAAGATTATTTACGAACGCTTTTCTGAACTTAATGAATCCGATAATTAGAATAACTCCTAACTATGCAAGACATTAAGCAAATATAACTTTCCAAAACCGTAGGAATCTCATTAGCTACTCGCTATTTCTTTCTGCTTTCTAATAACAAAAACAATACCAGACTCTGCCGACTTAATATTAATTATTTTAAGGAGCGAAAAAGGCGCTTTTTGTGTTTCTTTCATATTTGTTCTTGAAGATAATGCCATCGCAAACTATTTAAAAATTGGGTCGAATCCTTTATATAATCTTTAATCGATAGCCGTTTGTATTTTATTTAGACGTTGTTGCTTCGGCGTTTCGGGACGTTTTAGTCATTTTACATTGCTGTCTCCTTGTCCAATAATAAAATGTTCATGTACCTCTCCGAGGCACCCGGACCGCTTCCACCTTCCGTGTACACTCTCTCCGCAGAAGCCTTGAGGGCCATTAATTTTCAATGGCATTTAATTAACTTGGAAGATAAATTTAAAATACTCTACCCATGGAACGGTAGCTGGAGCGAATGCAACGTCATTTCTGGGATGCCTAAAGACAGAGGAGACCTTTGGATTTACATCAAAACCCATCTCTCCGCATTTGAACATTTAAGTTTGATACAAATCCGTCTCCTTTAATATTGGATCTGGGTAACAATACAGTAAAAAAGTCTTCAAAAATATAATACATCGTAGTGTTAAACGTAAGCAACCGTGATTAGGGAGAAAAGTAGATAATAAGAATAGTAACGACAAACTTACTCATAACTCCTGTTTTTATAATTATAGCACGCCATAAGGAAAAAAATAGTCACAAAAGACATCCGTGAAAATGAAACTAAAAAAGGGTTGCAAACTGTTCAGATGAGGTTAAAACGATAGCTGGGGTAGCCATATGCAGTATCAAACATGCTCATGTCCTTACCAGTCATTACAGGAGAATCAAGGCTTACCATGTTTGTGTTTTTAAAATAATGTGTAATAGCATACATACAAGCAAACAGGTTACCTTCATTAAATTTCATCAAAGAAACTGTTCAATATGACGACCAATCTGTCCACACTCTTTTGGCAGCTTATTTTGAGAGAGTTACAAACTCTACTAACAATAAGTATGTCTTCGTGTCATGTGTGATCTTAGTATTTCTAGCGATCTTTGTTCTAAAATGTCCCGTGTTTCTGGCTGTTCAAAACTAAATACTTTTTAGTTAGTTTTAGTGACACCCTATAAGTAGAAAACATTAGAGGTAATAAGGCTGGATGATCTCGCAGGTCATTACATTATGACACCACTTTCTCATTCAAGTTTTCTCTCAAAAAATGTTGCACATCTTGAATGTTATTGGCTGGGCAACCGTTCTGCTGCAACCAGATGTCTTTTGTGTTGTCAGCACTAATAATTTGCCTCAAAGCAGGTATTGTATTACAATAATTACAATCAAAGTGAAAGAACTTACTAAACGATTATTTACAATTAAAAGAAGTCTAAAAAACAAAACTAAATTTAAATAAAGTGTGACACCAATTAACCGCACAAGAGATTAGAATCAATTTGAACTTGAAATCTTATTTGATTTACCAAGTATAGAGTCTTTGTAAAGCAATCATGATAGCTATGCCTAGTTAACGCTTCAGAATTGGTAAATGGTGTTTAGTCTGTCTACAACATTTTCTTAGAAAAAACTAACACCAGCTTCATTTTTTGTATGTGTCACCTGCTAAGCTCTAGTTTGGGTTACAGTAATTATCAATTAAATTTTGTACAATTGTTGGTTTATATTAGTGGTTATTTTCTTTAAAGTTTTGGAGACCACGAATTTCGAAATTCCATTTTTTTAGCCGCTCGACGAACTGATATGCCTCAATTGTTAGCAGCATTTTACAAAACAATTTTACAACATATATCAACATCGTTAACTTCGTAATTAGCTCCTTTTACAATTACAAGTACACGAAGGTTGTAATGAACTCATTAGTAGCGCTAATCGTAGCTTAACATTTTATCCTATATGTGATATCCTATATCACACTTTTGCGTTATTAAAAAAACTTTTTTTTGCTAATATGAAATTAACCAACAGCATCTTTACAATATTGATTACAATTAAGCATACCTCTCCGCTTTCATTTCCCATCGATGTCCAGTTTCATCACCTGCTAATTTCATATTAGAGATTAATTTGCTTTTCTGCAAACATTTCTGCTATAAATAAAAAAAAATACATATGTTTTAAATGTTTGAAAAAATCTTTTTTAAAGACTTTCTAACTAACCAAAAATTAAAAATGACTACCATATGAAAAACAAAAGATAGGGTTAATAGCTGAAATACAGATGAAAATCAAGGTTTCTCTACACTAAGGAAATTGTTGTAAAAAATTGTCTGAATAAAATAAAACTTTAGAAAAGTTAGGGTGATTTTGAAATAATATTCCTTGTCATTATTGAATTCTGCAAAACATTTCCCATTTAACCTTTGCTCTACGTCTTCTAATAACCAAGTTACAAATATTGAGCAGCGAAATGTGGACAGATTACATATACATCCATAAGAGAATTTCTTAAATTTAACAAAAATAAAATAAATTCACCTTAAACTCACTTTAATTGCACAAAATGGTTTCTGAACAAAGGTTGAAAAACGAAAGAAGATGTTTAATTAGCTTGATGAAGATTAAAATCAAGGTATTTTTTTACACTAAAGAATTTGTCCTAAAAAGGTGTCTGATTATTGTAAAACTTTAGAAATGTTAAAATAAATTTGAAATGATATTTCTTGTAATTATTGGATTCTGCAAAACATTACCTATTTAACCTGTACGTCTTCTAATAACCGAGTTACCAATGTTGAGCATCGAAATATGGACAGATTATATACACATCCATAAGTGAATTTTATAAATTTAACATCAAAAACAAATTCATTTTAAAATCACTTTAATTTCACAAAACTATTATAAGCAAAAACTAAAAAAAAGGAACTATCAAGTTTATAAAAGATATTTTATTGAACATTGGCATAAATAAATATTACTATAGAATTATCATCAATCTATATTGGCAATACAGCACTTTCTAATTCGTTGAACATTACTGTAATTAGGACAGAAAAAAAGACCCCAAATCGAGTAATATAATCCAAGGCCGATATCACGTTATTGAACATTCCCTCGTCGTCTCATATTTCTCCGGATTGCGTTATTAGATAATAACCAGTGGCAGATCTCAACAAAAAAAAGGGAAAATATAGTCAGAAGAGGCAAAATGTAATGTAATGATTGATTTGCTGATGCAGCTTACAGTCTGGTGCTCCTTCACGTCTTCCAATAAAATTAAATAAATAGGAAAAATTAAGAGAGAAAAAAGTTAGTATTCGGCAATTTTCCAGTTTCCATATTGAAGCTCTCTTGTTAGAATTGCAATAAATCGTTAAAAGTTATTACTGCTATATGGTTAATAAAACACCAAGTAACAATTTAGTCTTAGAAACGCTTATTATAATACCAGTATCTTTTGTCTTAATAGTATTCTTAACTTATTCATTTAATATGTTAACGAAGGCAGAGCGAAATAAGAAAATTAATGTCGCCAACCCGTTGTTTGTGGCACTTGGTGCGTTCATCTGAAAGTTTTACGTTTTCATTACTTCTCCGACTACTACTGTAATTAGGTGACGGTAAGTGTTCGCTAAGTTTTGAGCGGTGTTTCCACTTCTATCCCCGAGTTTCTTCAATTTCAGTAGGTCGTATTTTAGCGACCGTGAAACGTCTCGCGCACTATATACTTAATAATTCTTGTTCTTTCATTTTGACCGTACACGATTATTGTACTGGGACGATGTGGCGAAATTTAATTGGCGCTGGTGATATAAGTCTTGTCGTCGCGTATTACTGCGCCGCGTTTCAGAATTTGTTGCGTTAAATCATATCTTCTGGTTCAGATTGTACGTCACACATGTCATGATGTTCTTAATACGATAACTAACGCCAAATGTACGGATCCCTAGGGCGTATTATTATAATGAAAATGTCTTACATGATATTATCCCCAGAGCAGTATAAGCTGTAATTTTCAAGGCTGCTTTGCTATATGCGCATATTCCTTTTTCTTTGATAGACGCTCGGAATCTACCTTTATCCATGGCCTAAAGCCATAAGTTTGTTGTTCTTGCAAAAAAGTACAGTCAAACGGTTTGCAGGCTTTCCAGGTAGCCTATGTGCCTGTGGCGTGTTTTAAATAAGCAAATACTTGGCGTTGTTGAGACATCGCACACACTCCCTTTAGAACACATTATATATTGAATCTGACAGATTTCATTAGTCGTTTTGTTATTTAAAAAGCCTAGCGTGGCATAATTGTTACTTTTTTTATTTCAGTTGTTTGAGCGATTCCAGTGGCGGAGAATATGTCGGTCTCTGAAGCAGCATACAAAATTAGAAAATGCATTTTCATCACTAGACAATAAAAATAAAATAAGCAGCATTCACTTCGATCTTAATAAAGCGCTTGAAACTATAAATTATAACAGGCTCTTAAAGCACTCTATTTTGGGCATATACAGTCCAGACTGTCATATGGGTTAATTTTTTGAAGATCCTCTAGTAGTTTTCAAAAGGCTTTTGTAATGTATGTAAATAGAAGGGTGGTGTTACACTGCGATCAAAAAGATCTATTGTGTCCCCTATTCTTGCTGCTTTACAGCTGGCCTTCCAATCCTATTCCTTTTAGAAAGTGTAGGATGTCAGAGGGCCTAGTCTAGGTAAGTCTCCTCTTCGATTTCACATGCTCCAGGTGCAATGCCCTCGAGTTGCACAGTGCTACGCAGTTTGAGAGGAGGTGGATGGATGTTTCATCCTGTTCCCCACAAAATCTGCATTCAGAATCTTTTTTCAATCCAAGCTTACTCAGGTGTTCTTTCAGTCTACAATGGCCTGAAAGTATTCCTGTTAATATCCTGTAAACCTCTTCTGGTTATAAGTTCCCAGAAGAATTTCACTTTGCCTCATTCCCTGGAGATTTTCCCAGTAACTGGATTTCTCTGCTCCATTTCTATTTTCAGTTTCTTCAGTATTGTACTGCTACTTAACCGCAAAAAGGTTCAGCCCTACAAAAGGCATTTCCAGCCCTTTTTTGCGAGGTTATCCTTATTTCGTTTCCTTCCACCCTGTGTGACCCGGAACCCACAGAAGGGTTGCTTTATTTTTTTTGCCTAGCTCATTTAGTTTCCCTAGGCATTCCCAGACCATCTTGGAGCTGATTTCATACGAGCTCAGCGCCTTGATGGCTGCTTGACTATCAGACATGATGATAATCTCCTGCTTCCGATAGTTCCTATATGGATAGGAACTATATTCAATATGGATTGAACTGAACACATCTTCCAATAGCGTGTATTTCCGCCTGAAATATACTTGGGTATTTTCCCAAGCTTTCGAAATATGTAGTTCTGGGCCCATATATTCCTATTCCAGGGCTTTTGTAATATAAAAGAAGTTAATTAAATCCATGCTTATTATATACCTATAACACTAGTTTACAAATTGAAAATGAAAAAGTCTGCAAATGAGGTGACATTGACATATTTTTCTTACGTACTTAGTCCGCAAAGCTTGAAAACCGCACTAATTTTTTTTTTTCTATGATACGTTTTCGAGATATGAATTTTTGAATTGTTTGTTTGATTTCCCCGGAAGTAGATTGTTTGTTTAAACCATATTTTGAGTTAGGAACGACCAATCTAATTATAAAAGTTACCTAATTAAAGATAATCGCATCGCCAGCAAATATTACTATCATCTTGCAATCGGTACAGTAGCTTCATTGCAATCACTCACATTATGAAAAAAGGGTTGCTTTTGTGGCCAATATGAATATTTAATATGTTTGTATTCTTTTCGATATAGTTTGTACTTTTACGACGATGACAAGGTAATTATCAAGAAAATTCATGGATAAATACCAAAGTTTTGACCAAATATGTGAAAGCATCAAAATTCCACTTTTCCTTCATATATTCATTTTTTCTTCTTATTTGTAGCCTATATTGCAGTTTAATACATTCCCTTTATTTTTAGAATACTATATTAGACAGAAGATATTTAAAAATAGTGCTCTTGCTTAGTATTTTCATCTTTTTGCAATCGAAACCAAATATACTCCCCCATCATCCTTTCATCTCGAAATCCCTGGTAGCGCCGCTCGATGGTTTTCATTTGTTGGTGGAATCTCTTACCATGCTCATCGTTCAGGTCACCGAGATTCTCCGGGAAATATATCAGGTACGAATGAAAAAAATGAATCTTGAGAGACATATTTACGCAATTATACAACAAATCAAACGCATACATATGTATAACAAACAGTGAAATAGAATTAAGTAAAACGACACTATTCCATACCTGTTTTTGCATATTTCTGGAGTAAATTCTCGACAATTGTCTCATAGTTCGGGCTTTTATTGGTCTCAAGGAATTCCCAAACAATTAACCGAAACGAATTTCAGGCTGCAACTTCATTGGATGTCAAATATACCTGAAATTCATCATCTCTCAACAATTTCTTTATTTGTGGACCGTCGAAAACCCCTTCCTTAATTTTCTCAAAAGAAAGGCTTTTAAATAAGGTTCTCAAATAAGCAAACGCTTTGCCTTCTTTGTTCAATGCTTTTACGAAGTTTTTGAAGAGTCCCAGTTTAATGTGTAATGACGGAATAATGACGTTTTCTCTCTTGATGAGAGATATTTAATGTTGTCTAGTAATGTTCGTGTATAAGAAATAAAACAAGAAAAATAAAAGGAATGCATTAAAATTGCAAAATCTGCTACAAAGAAGACAAAAAAAAATTAAATATTGAGAAAAAGTGGAATTTTGGTACTTATTTGGTCATAACTTCGGTATTTATGCATGGATTTTCTTCGCACATACCTTGTTGTTTCGTAAAAGTAGAAACCTTACTTAAACGATAATAACCTGGTACACTGAGAAAAGAGATTGCATTAAATGAAAAGTTTTATAACTTTTGGTTTTTATCATGTTCAACGAAAAGAATACCTTTTCTCAGAAAAGTGTCTATTTTAATTGAATATAAAGTGCTGTTTTTCCGGAAGACTATTTTCTTCTTAACTACATGCTTTTCGGCGAAAAGTAATCGCAATTAAATGGAATGCATCTTAGTTTTGATTAATATTTTATAATATCTGTATAACTTCTGTATAAGTAAGACAATACACATTACATATTATATTGTTATTATTATGTACATATTTTAGTTTCTTTTAAGTACTGCGGGGGTTAGTCAACCAACTTTCCGCTGAGTGTATTTTGAGTTGCATATTTCGATTTGTTTACCTTCTTCCGAGCTGAATCGATTTAGCGAGAATTTTTCACAAATTTTATGTTTAGTTTTTATAAATTTAGTTAAAGAGTTTATTATATGATTTATTTAATTAAGTGTTAAGTTTTTTTTAAATTAATTCCATTCATTTATTTGTCTATTGTTTGAGTGTAGAGTTAATGCGGATTCTATTAGATTTTGTCGTTGAGTTGTTTGCGACTGCGTTGTAACGTTTTGGAGAGAGGGTTTTTTGTGAGAAAAGCAGTTGTAGAGTTTTATCAGAGAGTTGCTTGTTCGACTATTGACGTGAGTAGACGTGTTTTTAAATTTTGGTTGCCATTTTGTAATTCTTTTGATATCGTAATTTAATTCTGTATTTGTCTTTTTTTTAGTCCATAAGGAATTCATATTATAATAATTGTTAATATATTGAAGTGTGCGCTTTATAGATATAAGATCATTTATTATTTTTGTTCGGGAAGGTATTTTTTAGTTTTTTTCTCTCATTATAGTTTTAAAGAGTTAATTCTCGGTTTTCAATTTTCTGTTTCATTTTTATTTATCAAAAAATTTTGAAAATTCTGTTCTTTTATTTTTATATATTAAACCTTTACCTTTTTCGGGTAATTAAGAAAGTTTGATTTCATTCACTCACAATTTGCTTTTCGTGGTTAGATTCAAGTTTTAATTCGCGAGAGTAACTCTGAGGTTATTTCTTCTTTTGTTCAATTAAAATTTTATTCGTTGAGCTAGCTAATTTAAATTTTCTTTTTCTTTGTTAAATTTTGC
Source organism: Protaetia brevitarsis (assembly GCA_004143645.1). Taxonomy (NCBI): domain Eukaryota; kingdom Metazoa; phylum Arthropoda; class Insecta; order Coleoptera; family Scarabaeidae; genus Protaetia; species Protaetia brevitarsis. The sequence goes on along the minus strand of RXPK01000054.1, from coordinate 3,437,682 downwards.
AATTTCATTTAACTCAAACAGTACACAGCAGTACGTTAGCATATTATTGAATTATTAGTATTTTAAATAAAAAAGCCGGGCGTTTTGGTTTATTTGCGTGTACACGCATGTATACATTGATTTTCTTTCGTCTTTTAACGGAAAATGCAACCGCCTGTATTCAAGTTGAGTGCTTTTTTACGCGGAGGTATTTTAGTGAATTAACAAAAGTGAATATTTTTCGCGCGAGAAATTTCAGAGATAATTGGAATCTTTTCAGTTAAAGTTGATTTACTTATAAGCCAAGACACTTTACAGCAATATATGGTGTTTGAAGGCAGAACATGGTGTAAACTCTTGTTTCAACAATTTCATTTAGTGTACCTTGTTTATACATTTACAATTTAATTTCATTTTTTCAATAGCTATAATACATAAATATATGTATTGCAGAAAACATCTATTATCTCAGGCCAAACTATCACGGAATAAATGCGACCATTACGAATTAATTTGTTTAAATAGTGTCCCATTTGTATGAAATATTTCCATTGCGAATATATAGGTATCTATGATACAGGCTAAATGGGACTAAACCTTTCTCTGTGTAACTGCAACATAGTTCCGACAGTTACAGTTGCTCCAACTATTTCCAAAGTTTTCGTACTCGAAGGGCGTATACATGGCGGTTAAACGCTTGGCGTCCGCAAAGGAAAATATAAATTCCTGTATTTGAATAATAAATTACAGGGAAGGAATACGCAGGACACACTGAATCTAGCGTACTTACTTGCTCATTGCGAAGGGTTAAACCTATTCGAGGACGAATAATTTACATCAATTAAGGAAATGCCGGCCAGTTAATGGTCAGGAAGAATTCGAAGGTCGGAAAACGGACCTTATTGCAGATGTATGCGTAGTTTTCACTACATATTATTCGGATAGGGCGTACCTACAGAAATCGCTAAAACGTGTTTTCCTAGAATGTGAATATTTATCATGCGACCTGACAGTATTTAGGTAAATTGTTTGTAACATACGTCAGTGAAGTTGCTATCTTAATGCGAAAGGATAACAGACAAAGAAACTGTGGATTATACAACAGTCGCTCACACTACACATACGAGGCTTTGTACGCTTATACATAAGGAATACCAAAGCCTGGCTTATCAGAAATGCATATAACGTAATGCAATTTGCTGCATGTTCCTGAATGTCCTCCGTCATGAATTGTATCGTTCACTCCGAATTGTTTGAATGTTTTGTACCGTTAAGAGAATGCATACGCAACACCTAACTAACTGCTACTTTGACGTTTTTATGGTCTGGTGAAATAAAACCCGAAATTAATACAACTGTATTTCATATTATTCCTGATGGCGTCATAAAAATAATGATACCTATTTTTTGATAAGTACCACCAATGATATCAGATTTTTTTGCACATTTCGCAACTTTTTTATTACATAAGAGTATTCATAACCTTCATAGAGTAATGAATCGTTTATAAAATACCGTAATATATTGAAGCAATATAGATAGCATTTTTATAGGGAATTACACCAAAGCTATTTACAAGTATTAGATAAGTCTCTTTCTGGGAAGTGCCTCATCTCCATAGTGAAAGCATTTGCGAAAAATAGTGATGTTTGGAAGATATCCATGCGATACAAATTAGCATTTTTTGACATACTTAGTCGATACATTTTTGTCAATTTATCCGGAAATGATTTGCAAGGGAACATCCTAGGATGACACTCACTCACCGGATTAATGCATTCATACTGAATACCGCAGGTCGTTTTAGTGATGATTCACAGACTGTGAAAGCTACCCATAAAATTTTTACGATATTCAGATTCTTACACTACTTTTCATTTTTGTTACCAATAATAGACAATAATTATATATTGTAATGGTTTAATTATTTGTTATTATTAAGTGTAACGTTAGTAGTTTTACTTTTATGTATTTAAAAAAAAGGATATAACAAAAAAAATATATGGGATGTAGCAGTAGGCAGCCAGACGATGTCCAGGTGATGTAGAAAATCTCTGCGTTTGGAAAGTCCTTCAAGGCATTTTCCTTCAGAATTTCCCTTGAGGAAGTAAAGATAATTAGCAGTGAAGCACCTACACATCAAAACTAATAGTAGAATTAAACATTTTACAACAGATTTTGGATCAGTTCGAAAGCTTTTATTTGTTCTACAGCGCAGTTATTTTATTTAAATTTAGTCTAATAATACTTTTATATGTATTTGCGATCCAAGTGCATTGATATGTTAACAAAAAGACAGGGACAATTGGTGTCGTCAAAAATTGACGAGTATGCAAGGTTGCATACTCTTTGTACAGTAATTAATTTTAAGATTGTTAATTTAACATAGTTATAAGTATTGAAAATTTTTAAATATATTTTTTCCATGATGTACCCACACCTATGTTTATTTTATAAAGAATGTAAGGTGATTCCATTATTTTGCAATAATTATTTATTTCAATTTAGTTTAAACATTCCGTAGTTCCATTTGGTCACATGGACATTCTCATGTGTTAAATATCTAAGTGGAAGGCTTATTATGGAGGTCCTGCTGCCGTCCCTGTTTCTTAGCGGTGTCGTCCCGCTTAAGTGAGTTAAATATATTTCCTTCCGCCATGGTTGATCCTCCTACCGAAGGTAAGGCTAAATACAATGGGGTGCGTCAAGTGAACTACTAGACTGGTCTTCTATCCAGCTACTCATCCCATTAGTCTAGTTCGCCACCTTAAATTTAGGTTTTTGTTCAGGTTGTCTCCCCTCGGTCCGTGCAGTTAAGTCAAGACTCCCCCATCCCTTTCGGAACCTGGTTTAACAGTTGGGTTTCGGTAGCCGAAAGCAACAGCTGACACCGTTGTAGAACATGTGCAAGCCCTTAGCCACGACACGACAGCTCGGGCGACGGGGAAGTGGTTCACGGCAACGGTCGTCATTCACTCTGCTCCGGTCTTAAACAGAAAGGACGAACTTATAACCGCCACTAACCATCTCGTCTTGAGCAAACCCTGACGATATGGCTTTTGCCCTATCCACCACCCCGGGGACGCGCCTGGTAGGTGCTCCCAACCTCCATTGCATTACATTATTATAAGTTTTCTATATACGTCTATTTCCAATTTGTTTTCTATTTTTTACTACTATGGATATTTTATTGTTTGTTTCCTGTTCGTGGGTTTAGCAGAGAAAAATATTGAACTTATTTAATCCAGAAAACCTATTATTTAGCATTTTATCGCGTGCGAAACGCAAAAGCTCTCATTGTATCGAAGTTAAAGACATTGAGAACATACCAAAGTAGAAGTTAGCCAGTAAAGCAACTTCTTCCGCTCGTGAATAAAACGTTGAATTTAGATATTAGATAACATTATTTTAAAATTAACCAGTTTAGTTATTGATACTTATAATTACTTAAGTTATATTCTGTAGCCTAAAAGTACTAAAACCAAAGATTTGGGAGTAGTATTCGATACTCAATTGAGTTTTAATGATCATGTTACGGAGATTGTATCTTCAGCTACGAGAAGCCTGGGTTTTATTCTGCGCAATACAAAAATGTTCACCAACATATATGCTTTAAAAGCGTTATATTTTTCTTTGGTACGCTCCAAACTAGAGTATGCTGCCATCATATGGAGCCCATACTACAGTGTGCACATAAGCGCAATTGAAAACGTACAAAGACGCTTTCTCAAATATCTCTGGCTTAAAACGTACAACATTTACCCATACAGAGGTTTTCCACACGAAACCCTACTAAGTGCCTTTTCTGTAGCGCCGTTGGAGTTAAGACATAGTAATACTTGTCTTTCTCTTTTGTACAAAATCCTTCATAATGAAGTCGACGCTCCACTCATGCTGAGTAAATTGGCCTTCTTCGTACCGCGATCGTCCGCTAGAAACGTCCCAACGTTCTATACATTGGCAGCCCGTACCAACCTGATGTTCAGATCGCCAGTTTTTCGAATGTGTAATAGTTACAACCGTGTGTGCTCTGAGTGTGATATATTTAATTGTTCTCTAAAACAATTGTTAGACGTTAATATTAACAGCTTCGTATAATGTTTCTTTCTTCTAAGTATATATGTTTATGAATTTCAATTTATTAACTTTATATATATATTTGTTTACCGTTTCATTTGTTCTACACGTGGATTTAACCTGATTTAATTTGATTCAATATATATGTACATTCCTTTATGTTAATTTGTATATTGTCCTTAATATGGTCACTTGTACTGTTGGGCAATAAATATTATTATTATTATTATTATTATTATTAAATAAAAATAGGGGATACAATTGAATGGGTTAGAATAAGAAGGATACAAGTGCATTTTTTATAATAAGTGCTTGTTTTTTTACAGAAATAAAAACCTTACACCGAAAACAACTTTAGACTTCTAGATTCTATACATTCATCAATTAGGAAATAAGAGAATTCTAGTTCAAAAGTTGTATTTAGTGTAAGATTTTTATTTTTGTAAAACAATAAGTGCTTATTACAAAAAATGCACTTGTATCCTTCTTATTCTAACCCCTTCAATTGTGAGGAAAGTGTTAAAAGGAGAGCCCATAGATATTTTGTAGATATTTGTACTGATTTGTACACTAGATGCAAAGAAGGAGTAAGTAAATACATACAGCTAAAACCCAGTCTACCCTAAACACTAGATACGTTGTGAATTATCGACTTCGCAAAAATCGGGAGTGGGGACGTAATATCTATCGCACAGGTAGCTGAATAAGCACTAGTCAAAGAGGAACTGCAAAGGGAGACAGTAGTATAGGCTACCGTTATTTGCCGGATGTATTCATTATACCTACCTATTAATGTAATTAATTATATCGTGTACTAATTGTACATTTTTATTAAGTACTTGCTTGGCTTGAATTTATATTGTTCCCTTTAATTCTTTTATTTTTGCTTATTTTATAAGTTCTAATCACAATTTAGCTGGAGTTATTTTTATTGCTTCAAATTAGTTTTAATTTCTATTTTGGTAATCATTTTGCCTTCCTCGTTTTTAGTTATTTATTATTACTTAATTGATACAAAGTTACAGAAACAATACAACTAAACACCAATTATTGGGCTGACATTTACTGAAAATACTAGGGGCAATTGCTAGCAGAAATAGGTATTCAAATATTGCTTGAAAAAAACGAGACAGGTAATTTATTAGTGTTTATTACGAATGTTAGATATGCGCTTATTTTTTCTTTATTTCTAACTAGACGGAGTTGCGTTTCCAAAATCAGACTACTTCGGTAGATACATATCGTCAACCGTCGCTTCAGCCAACAAAAGAGCGGTGCGCTTCGGCGATATTCGCATCGGTTTATATAAGAAAAGTTGTAACATATTTTCAATTCATATTTTTTCACAGGTTCAGAAGGATCACATTTCAAAATTATTTTGAAGTATAGAGGGTGATAAAGTAAAGTTACACTCCAAAGTTGTGAAAAATTAAATGGAGCGGCCTGTATATTATGACATATTTTGATAGTACAGACTAAATAAAGACAAGTTAGTGTTAGATTTCTTATGCCAAACTCAAGTCGTACACACTCGTAACACTAACTTTTCTTTGAGTCACCCTGTATACTTCAAAATAATTTTGGAATATAGTTCTTCTGAACATGTATAACCCTTAACAACAAAAAATGGAAAATATATTACCACCTTTTGTATATAAACCGACGCGAATATGATAGCCCACCCTGTATATTACGTATTCTAGAGAACATATCAGTACTTTTGTAACTGAGAATGGACATATGAATATTTTGAAATGAAAAAAAATAATTTACGAGGTCACGGGGTATGCGTTTTCTTGCATTAGCTTACGTTTAGTCTCTTGCTTTTAATCGTTAACAAATTGAAGCTCTGAACATTTCCAATGATTATTTGCTCCATAACTTCCATCCGAGAGAATTAAGTTACATACGTGCTGGGCAAAATATATTAAATATGTAATCAGGGTAATGTAATGTAATCAACAGTAATGCGCTCGTATGTTAGCTTAGCTATAAATACATATTGCAACATGCAATGAAAACCAAGAGCAATAAATCGTTTACACTGGGAGAAGTGAATATTTTTTTTTAATGCTACTATGAATTAATAAATCGAAGGAGAAATAACATCAAATTGCCTCAAGTTGAAATAACATTTGAGGTGTAAATTTAACATAATTTTTATTTAAAAAAATAACATGGATTGAGTTAACTGACAAATGGTTTACTACACCATCTTTTTTCTTAGTGTACGCTCCATCCGTAAGACCTCACTTTCTCCTAACAAATAGAGAACAAAAAGCAATCAAGGGATGCAAAATGAACGGGCAACCTCTTTGCGCTTTACTTCGTGCACTACTACCTTTATTATTTCTATACTGTCGCTGAAGATCACGAACGGATTTATAACGTAAATCGTCTTTTGAATTCTCCGTTCTGCACGTAAATCTTTTTTCCTCTGCTATTCCAAAGTAAACGTGATTTTAGTTCTAACCTACTCTCGCATTTGATAATAACTTTAGTGAAACTGTATCATCTCTATAAAAAATCTTTCGACCGTTTAGCAAGTTAGTATTTAAAAAAGTAAAATTACATGGAAACTAAAGTAAATCGCTATCATTACAATTTTTAAACCTTGGCTGTAGCAAAATAAATTATAAAATTAACAGTAATCTTTAAAACAGAAGTTTTTCTCCCGAGAATTATCAAGTTATTTGAAATTCTCGGGAGAAAAACTTCTGTTTTAAAGATTACTGTTAATTTTATAATTTATTTTGCTACAGCCAAGGTTTAAAAATTGTAATGATAGCGATTTACTTTAGTTTCCATGTAATTTTACTTTTTTAAATACTAACTTACTAAACGGTCGAAAGATTTTTTATAGAGATGATACAGTTTCACTAAAGTTATTATTTTAATTGTTGAGACAGGAAGTGCGTAGAACTGTTTGTACAAATCTGTGCGCATTTCCCCTTTTCCTAAACAAAAAAAAAATACTTTTCATAAACTTTTCTGGAATAAAGTAGACGTGAAAACGCAAAAAATCAAATTTTTATAAAGTTTGGCAACTCCAACACAAGTATTACACGTGTTCTTGTTATCGATAAAAGTTTTCAACTTAAATTCCGGCTAAAGTTTTTTATATTCCCATATTCCTTCTTAAACTCTGTATATTAAATATAACAGCTGACTCTTGTAATATCCTATGTAGATAGCTTTCATGCGATGCGACGCGGAGTGGAAGATGGTAATTAAGATAAGGATACATCTTCAAGATGTACGCACATGCCCTAATGTACGCAGGCATTTGCAGATGTTTCCAGTAATTAGCAAAGATGCGTAAGGATTGATACGATAGGAATTTTGGGATTATACGGAATTTAGATATATAATATATATGTATATATTCCCCAGTGACCAACTATATTTATTTCATATTTTATAAATATTTAAAAAATATTAAATCTTTTTTGAATATTAGTTATATTAATATAATATGCATAAAATATATTATAGAAAATATATTAGGAAAACATTTGAAAAATATATATGTTATGTAGCATTAATAATATTTTATTGCAAATGTTTTCTCAATATATTTTTCATAACTCTGCAAGAATATTTTGCTTTGTATTTCTGTAAATATTTATTTCATATAAAAAAAAACGATTGAATTTTTGCTTTTGTACATTTGGTGCGTAGGACGATTACAATAAAATGGTTAAAATATGCATACATATTAAGTAGGTATGTACCTATTTAAAAGGATAGTTTAAAGATTAAATTAGATAATATATATCTAATATGATTTAATTAGTATCTAAGTTGAGCCCTGTAACTTTTCTATTAATATATCTGCGTTTTGTATTATATTATTTGTAATATTTGTAAGTTGCGAACGTCAACACAACACCTCTATTAATTACGGTGCCGGTGTTATATGATTTAGTATTGTTTATGCGTCTATGGATTAGGTACATAGAATGCATACGCGCACGTGCGTATCATCAACGTTTTCATTTGTTTGTCCGTTACATGTTATAGTTTATAATAGTATACGATTAGGGCAAATTAGGGTTAACTGTGTAATTAATTGTTGCGGGGTGTGTTTTAGTTTTTGTGGTGACTACGAGGTAAGCAAAACTGTGAACATGCCATGGCATTTATAAGATAATTGGAATGCTCAATATCGCTATGTACAGAAATCGTTTAATAACATAATTGTAGGAATTTTATGCATCATATATGTACTGCATCTACCAGATAAATTGCTAGTTGATTTGCTTAAGAGATTCATCTCCGTAGATAAGCGTCATAACCTCAAATAGAGGTTAGAATACGTTGTGTTGTTTTATTGTTTGTACGTAGAATGTTCTCAAATATTATGAAATAAAGTAAAAATAAGTATCGTAAGTATTAGAATGTAGCTACCACTCCAATTATTGTAAATGCTCTAAATGTATCAGTAGGTGTTGATAATGTTGTACGATGTTTTATTCATGGTATGATCTAATACAATTGACATTGTTTTAGAGGCCACAAGGAAACGCCATCAGAGCGCCACTACCGAAGATATGAAAAAAGCCATAGGGTTGTACCTGGCACTAGCCAAGGCTACACTTAAGAATGAGTCTTTTTCATTTTTATTGGCTTATTCAAATGAAATGATAATAAATAGGTTTGGTTTTTTTTTATTTAGAACACTTCAATTAAAAAGTAGTGATTAATTTGATAAACCTTCAGTATGCCTTAAAAGATGCTAGAATTATTGATTATTAACTTGTATGGTAAGTGTGAAAAAACAAGTTCTTGCCTTTTAGACAACTCTATGTATGTTTCAACTTTTCGTTATCGACGTTATACATTCTAAATAACCAAGAACAATTTTAGTTCATTTTGACAAATTAAATAGATTGCATAAAAGAATCTTAATTTTCATATAAATATTTTACAAATATTTTAAAAAAAATATAGCGCTTACATACATTATTTAGAAAAAAATATGAAAAATATATTCAAAAACCTCTCACGAAAAATATTTATAAAATATATTTTTAAAAATATCTATGTAATATTTCTGGCTGTTAGGGTTAGCTCTATGAGCTTTTAGGGCCCATCTCATTATTTTATCACACCCCTTTTCAATTTTCTGCACCATTTTTATTAACATGTTGACGACCGCCGTCCAGTATACTGGACACCGTAGTTTATTTCCGTACACCGCGTTCAGTTTACTGGACGATCCTTCTTATAGCTTTAAATGTTATTTATTACTTGTTTGGTACCGATACAGAAGTCGAAGATGGTAATATGGTATCATGGTATGGTTCTGTAAAAAAAATGAAACAGATTCCATTAAAGATGTTCGGTCATTTAGTAGAATCCTCCATATAAATTAATTTTTCTTCTTCTTCATGCTTTATCAGGGACTTCCCCGATGTATATATTAAGGTTCCAATAACGTTAATTACTTATGCATACTTTTGTTAAATTTACTGTTACATAAATGTATTATGTAAAAGTTATTGGAATAAACTCATTATTATTATGTCGTAAGAATTAAGGTTCCAATTTATTGCATTTACTTGTGTTGTGTCTTAGATTTTTTATATTACTTATTGTGTTTCTTATATAAAAAACAGTCTTGTTTATAATGATTTCAAATGAAGATCTAGCAATTCCTGGGTAAGTTATTTTAGTTTAGAATAATTTAGTTGATAGATTATTTTGTTGTTAGTCCTAGCAAATCTAGAAATGTACGTAAAAGGAATTCGACCGACAGATTCAAACCTCTTCGTCCTAATGAAGTAGAGCATTATGCTGAATATCTTTCAAAAGTACAAAGTATTTCTGAAGACTATTCTAGTGATGACAGTATAAAAGAAAAAGATAATGTACCTTCACTAGATATTACTACGCGCAATTTGGGTTATGAAGTAATGAATATTAGGTTTGAAAGCAGTGATTCAAAATATACTTTAGATGATGTGAGCGATTCAAATGATTAAATACCACAATCCCCTAAAGCTGCATTGAACGATTCTGATTGGACAGACACCGAAATTGACCCAACAGCAACACCTATCCTGCCTTCAATACAAATTTAAACGATGATGCCAAACCCATTAATTATTTTCGACTTTTCTTTGATGAAGAAATAGTAAATATAATAGTCACTGAAACTAATAACAAAGCTCAACAGTCAACACAACCTGCAGCAACAACCACAAGCGCCAAGAAAGTAAAGAAATGGGTTTCATTCATTTATTGGACTTTGTCTCTTACACCATACACTTTCCCTCAATCTACCAACACTGGATCACAATTTCATTATACTTTCATCCAGTATTTGGTAAATCTATGTCGAGAAATCGATTTTGCGAAATTTTGCGTTTGTTGAGATTTGTAAATCACGATAATGTACTAGATAGATAAAATCAATTATACAAGATAAATATGCTGCAAAATGTCAAAAGCATTATTTCGTATATTCAACAACTTGCAATTAACGAGTCCATGATTCTCTGGCGTGGACGATTGATCTTTTGTTAATATATTTCTAAAAGGCAAAGTATGGGTTGAAGCTATGTGAATTGACTACATACACTGTAAAAAAAGTTGCAGTAAAATGACATGTAAAACCGTTGGTAACAAAGTTGCCTACAATTTTACAGGTAAATTTGCTTCATAAGGTAAAATTTCTACCATCTAGTAAATTTCACATGCTGATGTGTTTTTCAAAGGTTGTACTGTAAAATTCGTATGTAATATTTATATGAACTCTATATTTACCGAACACTGAAGTAATTTCATAATGTATTTTTATAAAGAGACAAGCAACTTACCTAATTCTTTTATAGCACCTAATAGATCATACTGAATCGCTCAACCAGAGATCAAGAATGAACACGCTTACGCGACACCTACGATTATTTGTGACGTACATGATATCATTGAGCCAATAATAAGTTCGACAAACGAATAGAATTACTTACGCACACAGATAAATAATCCAATAAACCAATCACATTGCGCGTATGAATTTCGTATTTTCCATGATATCTATAGTTTTACCCGAAAATTTAAGTAAAAACAAATAAATATAAAAGGTCCTCATATTTTTACAGCAAAATTAATAGTTCACTAGTAAAGTTACTTTTAAAGTGCACTAAATACCCCAAAAAAATGTTAATTTTACACTTTTAAGTAAATTTTGAGAGTAAATACAAAATTGTACATGTTTTTCTTTCCTGTATTTTCCTTTTGAATTTTTGTTACATCTTAAACTTACATGAAAAAGCTGTAAATTTTACCGGAATTTATTTTTCCATGTTAAATATCCTAGAAAAAAACATGTAAAACAAAATTTACATGACTTATTGTGATAAATTCACAACGTTATTACATGTAATATTCCTGATTTACCATGGCAAAATTACTGTATTTTTTTACAGTGTATAATGGATTTATTATAAATATCATTGTATATACTGGCAAAGATGCTTGTTGTAATGATGGACAGTCACACACATCCTCTATTATCACAGAACTTTTGAAAGATTACTTGAATAAAAAACATTAAGTTTATTTAGATAATTACTATAGCAGCGTTGCTTTAGCAGAGTATTTATACAAACAACAAACATTTTTAATTGGGACACTAAGACAAAATCGATACAATACTAAATCACAATTACTATAAACTATTCATTTAAAGAGTTGATTGCATGATTTAATTAATTTAGGGTTAAGTTTTTTTTTAATTTAATTTCTTTCATTTTTGTGTCTAGCGTTTGTTAGTTGATTCAATACGTATTCTAATAGATTTTTGTCGGTGATTTGTGCGTTGCGTTGTTCGTATTGTATACGACTGCGTTGTAGAGTTTTGTCAGGAAGTTCCTTGGTCGACTGTTAGCGTGAGTAGACGTATTTTTGTAAATCATTGTTGCCATTTTGTAATCTATTTTGTTTATAGTAAATTTCGTTTCGTTTCTTTAAAAATTTTGTCCATCAAGGAATTCGTTTTGTAATAAGTGTTAATATATTGATGTGTGCACGTTATAGATATAAGATCATTTATTATTTTTGTGCAGGAAGATAGATTTTAAGTTAATTTTTCTCATTTTAGTTTAAAGAGTTAATTGTTCGTCATTCTATTTTGCTGATTCATTTTTATTTTATCAATCATCTCGTTTAGGTGAGTAGAAGCATTGTGCTTGCATTTAGTTTTCCATTCTTGTTATTTACTTGTAATTGTCCGCGTGGATTGATATTTAGGATTATCTTTTTGAACAAACTAAACTTTTGCTTTGTATAGGAAATAGCATTGTCCTATTGTAATTTAGAATCAAATGCAGTTTTTATTTTTTGGCCAGAACCTTCAGTTCACGGTTTTTTTTTCTGCCATTTTGTAATTTTACCCATTTTATAAAATAAATAAATATAAAAATAAATTTTGATTGTTAATTATCTTCGTTGGGTTAAAAATTCTGCTCTTTTATTTTACTTTACACCTTTTCAATTTTTCGGGTATTTAAGAAAGTCTGATTTCATTCACTCACAATTTACTTTTCGTGGTTAGATACAAGTTTTAATTCGCGAGGGTAACTCTGAGATTAATCGTTCTTTTGTTCAAATTTGCGTTGAACTAGCTAACTTTAATTTTCTCTTTCATTTTAAAATTCGTTTAATTCAGTCAGTACACAGCAATATGTTAAATATTAAAATATTAAAATAATTTATGAAGGTTAAGTAAAGAAATTATGAAATCAGAAACGTGCTAGGTGCATTCCAAATACTTCGAAAAAATAGATATACTTTTATTATATTCTATTTTATTTCCTTCGTCTGAAAAGATAGAGAAGACATTTGTTCTTGACTTTTTACGCTGACCGTTTGACATCCAGAGTAAGTATAATAATTGACATAACATATAAATGTGTGGATACAGTTTTGAAACAAAGGAAAACGAAATGAAGTACACAATTCTTAGTAGTAGTAATTTTTTTCTCTTTCAGTTTCTTCTGCTCCAACTGGTTTAATGTTATATCCGTATGATAGACTAAATCTATTAAGCATTGCTGAATAAATTCTAAAAGAAAGCGTAGCTTACATCCCTTAAAACTCGAAATTTACTGAATTTTATAAACGTTGGCTGCGTCTGCTTAGTCGTTTCAACAAACACTGCTACTCCTATGATATATGTATGTTCCCAGGTAAAAAGTGGCGTGAAGTGTTTTATGAAGTGCATTTTTCCATCTCACCACGCCACGTCTTCTCCCATTTAAACAATTTTAACGGACGGCTTCTTTCGTCTGGTCCGTTACATTTAAAAAGAACGCAGTTCAACTCAACCGTTATTCCTTCGTACATCCGATGAATGCGTAGATCTATAGTGAAACGTCCCTAGGAAAGAAAGCCAAAATGGGTAGAAAAGAAATCTGAGGCACCGGAAAGACGTGATGCGTACCGGTCCTGTCGTTTCACCTGCTGACGTCAGACGTCGCTGCATTCACCTGCCAAATTGAATCCACGTGCGAGTTCCTTCCGCACAAGGGATTTGCGCTGGATTTACATAGTCACTGGATTTTACCTGCCGATCTGAAGATACGAAAGGGCAGAATTATACCAGATGAGAAAGAAGACGTTGTAATCTCTGTATATAGACTATATCGGTTGGGGATGCGTATATCTAGAAACGGTTATTTAAAGCAGATCCTTTTTCACAATTTTGTAAAAGACGTCGTAAAGATATGAACGATGTAATGAAAATAATATAGTACTTCTTAATATACGCATGAAACACAATAGAACATTTTGGCTTCGACCAATAATGTTGTGTAACTTCCCACATGAATCATCGTTCTTGAATGTGAATTTGGATCTCAAAGACAGGTCAATAAATAATACAATTTTGGTGTACTGCAAAACATCCATATTTTAATAGACAATAAGTGTAAAGTCGGTTTTCTTATATTTGATCTCTCGAAAACCTTCCACTTGGTCCTGCATAATTTATTATTAGATAAGTTATACAATTTCGGAGTACGCGGCTATTGTTACAGTTGAATCTCTTCTTACCTTGTTCATCGCAGCCAGACGGTGGCTATAAATCAGGATAATATTACAACATATTCGAAACCAAAATTTTTAACATTAGGAGTCTCACAGAGATTGATTTTAGATCAATTTTTTGTAGCACAACCTAAACAATTTACAAATAACATTAAGAATCCTAAAGATGTTTTCTGAAAATACATCCATTACTATTTGATAATTTCAACGTGGACAAAATTTAACGCTCTTATCTTAAATAAGTCAAAATTGAAATTATCTTTGATCTGTACAAATGACCTAATCGTTCTGTATTAATGACTACTGATAATTCTTCAATACACGAATGCTTTTCAAGTAAATTTTAGGCAGGTACGGTTGCGGAATCAAAAAACGCGTACACTTGAAATTTTTCTGTGTAAATGTGGCTTTTTTATAAATCATAGAGCTCATTTCAACTGCCAAGTTTTCAGTGTCAAAATTTAAAACTCATAATGCCGCAATTGAGTTATGCCCAAAAAAATCAAGTAATAACGTTGATAGAAGAAGCATGGTCGATTAGAAGATTGGCTGCAAGATTTTATGTTAACAAAAGCACCATTCTAAGACTTAAAGCCAAATGTGAGACGCAGGCAAATCTTCAAAGAGAAAGGGGATCCGGTCGAAGAAAGGTATCAACTCATGAACAAGATGAATTAGAAACGGCTGTAAGTGCAGCCCATACAACTAATTTCCCTGCATGTGTCCGCACTGCAAGAACTAATTAAAAAATATTCAAATTTAAGAAATCAAGCGGCTGCTAAAAAAATATTTCTTACCCAGCAGAATAAGGAGCAAAGTATTGACTATTCATTGGAAATTCTTCCCCGTGATTTAATGTTTTGGGAAGAAAGTTATTTTCTCTAATGAAAAGATTTTTCTATCCACTTACATTGGACGCATTCGTATATATCGACCACCGAATTCAAGGTTTCAAGCGCCTTACATGCAAAAAAATTGTAACAGTGGAAGATTCACTGTAAATGTGTGGGCGTGGATTTGTGTACAAGGGCCAGGAGTCTGCTGGAGAATTGAAAATAGATTTAACAGCATATATTACTATCTTGGAAAACGTTTTTTTCCTGCCATCAGCTGAAATATTTCGAATATATTTCCCGACAGAAATTTTATTTATCAAGACGATAATTGCCCCGTCCACACGTCTATAACAGTGCAAAATTGGTTTCGGGAAAATAATATACAGCGTTTGCCATGGCCTTCTCAAAGCCCGGATTTAAACCCAATGGAGTTGGGTTATATTACAAAGAAAATGTATACAATAAACTTTAGACCTGCAAATCCCATTAGGAGACAAGATTGAAGAGATTTGGAATGAACTTCCTGCAGAATATATTCGTGAATGTGTAAATTCAATGCCTAACCGTTTGGAGTTGCTACAAAATATTAATTCGAAATTAGTTAAATACTGTAACATGAGCAGTTTTTATATTGTTTTGTTTTTATATGGACTTGTCATTGTCATTAAAATAGAAATACACCATATAACATGGTGGCAGCGTAAATTAATAAAAATAAGTTAGGGAAAGAAAAAAGGTCATGACAAATGCGCAGGCACCGAAGTCTTTCAACCAGGAAATGATCCGGCATCAGCATGGGGAAAATGGAAACAGAAAATCGAGCTGTATTGGGTAGCGGCTGACTTGGACAAAGCGTCAATAACAAAACAGAGAGCAATTTTGTTACATGTATTAGGCGACTATAGATTGGATGTAACGTCGAGGTCCACATACAGTCAATCTAATGGGTTGATAGAGAGACATGTTGGTACACTGAAAACCATGCTAAAGTATCAAAAAATGGATACCAGGAGAAATACTGAAAAACATGAAAAAACGCCAGAAAGTTATCATGTCCGAACTCAGGAAGGAGGTGAAATTAGAAGAAATAGGATTCACATAAAGGAAATTCCATCTAAAGTGTCGGCTCCACCTATCGAAGAGATTCAAGCAGGTGAAGGATCATCCTCTAGACGCAGAGATTGACCGCTCTACCAAGTTTCGCAATAATGGAGAAAAGGTATCGTCTAAAGGAAGAGTCATAAGAATGCCAAGCAGATTTCAAGATTACAGACGTTATTAAATAACAAATAAAAGGGGGCGTGTAACATGAGCAGTTTTTATATGGAATTGTCATTGTCATTAAAATAGAAATACATCATATAACAAATACCATATGTGCATTATATTTCTATTGAAAGTATAGATTATATCTTTCTGTTTAAATATATTACTTCTGATTTAATGATTTCAATTCGTCTGACCATTGACCTGACGTAGTTTAAAGTCATCAGTACATAAAACGACATTTGAAAAAAATCAAAACTGACTTACAAAAAACTGATTTACAAAACTAAAATATTGCAAAACATAGCCTAAAGAGTTCTCGCTTTTTTTTTTGATTTTGTAACCATACTTAGCATGGGAGCATCAAATCAATGAATTGTGTAAAAAAAAATCTTTAACATACGCTTTAAGGATCTTAAAAGGAAAGCCCCCATAGAATTGTGGTATGAGGACGTTCTAGTCATTTAAAGACATTGTTTGTTTTGTTATGCGCATTGTTCGTTGTATGTCATATTTCGTTAAACACAAGATTCTTACACTGCCAGCATTGTATCTCTTTGAGTGTCTTGTATTCACCAAATTGAAAAGAAACAAATTTAGCATCAACGTTGGCTATGAGCCTGGCAGATGATGCAACTTGCAGATTCTGACAAGAGGAGCAAAAAGGATCAATTCACGTGCTGTGCCAATGTGAAGGCCTGGCCAGGACAAGGCTTCTAGTAATAGACGTGGAGAACCCAACAGCTAGCAGCTGAACAAAGAAGCGGCTCTCAAAGATGATAGCCTAATTAAGAGGGCAAAATTAGAGTGTCTCCCAGGAAAAAGGGGATCACAATAAATCTGAGTAGGTCGCGGTGAAACAGGTCTATAGGCCACCTCAATCCCTAATTTAATCTAATCTTACGGTGGTTATAATGCAGCCTATTGCATGCGGTTTTTGTAATTTTCTGGAAGAAACAGTGCGTAATTCGTGGCAGAATAAGGCATCGAAAAGGTAACAAAAGTTACAAAATGCAATGTATATCCAAATTTCAGCTTTAATGAGACCGGAAAGGTTCAGGAGCAAATAACTAAAACATGAGCAAGGCTTATTAAACTTCGTTCAGTGTACTGCTGCTAAATCGGACTGTTTCCGGTCATATATTATTCCTCCATCTCAAATCAAAATAGATTTTATTATTTAATTAGAAATTTTAGAATTTATATTGTAGCTACAAACCTCGTTAAAATACATCAAATACTAAACGAAGAGAGAAACATGTTAATGTATAGTAATAATAAATTTTAATAATTGATAATTGTATAGAAAAATAAGTGCTTTTTTTTCGAATATAGCAGTGAGGTCTTTTCTTTTGTTGAAGTCAGGGCGTGCCTCGAAACTGATGGAACTTAATTTTCTTTTACTGTGAGATATACTTATGTGATTACGGCGTTCGTTTCGTCTCGAACCTAGCTTTTTGAACGAAACGTAATTATCTCTTCTCTCACTTCTCGGAGAGTAGGTACTTCCAGATGACAAGTAAGTGATTTTTCTCTTTGTGTGAATGGCAAATAAGGGAAGGCTCCAAGATGATTTTTTAAATGCATTACAATAAAACCACTAGCGGCTGCTGAACTTGAACTTTATTGATCGTTTAAAAACACATCCCTTACAATTAGTTGATGTATTTCCATAGATACAGTTCAATGTAATTTGACGACTAATGGAGTATCAATCGTTCGGTATTTAGTATTGATTTCTGCTATTGAACATTAAAGTAAAGTCATCAGATATTGTTATAAAACCAGCAATTTGGATTGCTGGTTTAAAAACAACTTCAGTACTTTTCCTACACAATTTTTTACCTGTATTGTTTATATTGAAACTGTCCTTGTTTTGCTTTCTTAATTCAAATTATAAAGTTTTCTTGAAATGTATTCGTAGAATTTACAGAAACCTTATATCAGCCCAGTAAACACATTTACATCTCAGACACGTAACAAATACGTATCATCTGATCTATCTATTATCTCAGACACATAACATGTAAGGCACACGTAGGCTTCATTGGGTGCGTAATGTCCGCATCAAGCAGCTGTCTTTGATATGTCTCTGAGACATCACATAGATATGATTCTGATACATGAACACTGTTCTATTTCAGAGCGGTTATTATGTTCTCTGTATGATACATAACATTCTTTTAAGGCTGTTTTACCATAGATATTTATTGCGCAATTTATTCGCCAATTTAAAATTGTTACGTGTACAATACGTATTAAATCCGTGTTATACACGTAACAATTTTAAATTGGCCAATAAATTGCGCAATAAATAGCTAGGTGTAAAACGGCCTTTAGGAATAGGTGAAAATCATTTTCGAAACTACATTAAGTTATATATTTATCCATTAGTAAATACATATGAATATTATTAGATTTACAAGATATAAAGAACTCACTTGCCGCTCCGTCCGTGTGTTCATTATAATCCTTGAATTATGACGTCACAACTCCTAAAAATGGAAATATAATGGTTCTACACAGTTCACAAACTTTTATGTTATTTCTTTGTCCGAACCAACTAGATGCTGCGCAAGTTCGTTAGTGAAGTTGGTGGAGCAATGTTCCAAGAGTCGTGTTAAATATCTTCAGCATTCTGGCCTCCGATTCTTTTTGTGAATGATCGCTAAAACGAAATTAACATTTTTTTTAGTTTGAAAACCGTGCACGTAATTCACTTACGATTTTTAGAGTATTAAGATCATTGCTTAAAAGAAACTCGAAAGTATTCAAACTTGAAACAGAATTGAAGGGTAGTAGTAGTTCTATTTCCTCATTATCGTCATCCGCTGCTGGTCCTTCTTTTATCTTGAGATGTTTTAGTGGAATAAAAACTACTTCGAAAATAAAAAGCGGTGAATAATTCCTGAACAAATAAATGTGAGGTTAGAGCAGACATTTTCACAAACATCGTCCGTCTTTATAAACAATAACATAGATTCAAAAACGTTATTTTGTAAACTAAAAATTTACTTACGTTTAATGCCGGTTGGCACCCCGTTGTTAAATGCGTTCCAGTGCTTCAAATTTATTATAGTTAAACTTAAACCAGTAAATATATGTCACAAACCGACACCAACGTAGGACACGCCATCTGCACAGTCGCTCAGAAATTTCAAACTGCGGGAAACACAAAGATACCTGTATGTCACGAATAGTTCTTGAACAGCACCAGATCAAGGATATGTGATGTATTATTAGGTACATTTCAGATACATCACTATAATATAGCTAGCGCGTATCGCAGTTCAGTTCAAATAACATTTAGGATACATACATTTATGTAACATTTACGTATCTAAGTTACATAGCACTGTTCCTTAAATGATACTTAGCAGAGATATAACAGGCACATGTGTGTTTACTGAAGTTAGCTTTTTCATATAGCTTATCACCAAATTTAATTCTAATAAATATTTGTTCATCAGTTTGAGTATTTTCCTTTAAAAAGGAAATCTCTCTTTTGTTGTTCCTAAATGTAAGAAATGTCTATTTGCACTTCTTCTGCTAAATATGGCTGATTTTACTATCAAAGTTTTGGGTACTCCCATATTGGTTTTTGTGTTTGCGAAATTAAGTAATTACTTCTTCAAACTAAATTTGTATATATTCTAGTTTCTATCAGTTTCATTTGGGTGCTAGCTTGAATGGGAAGAATACGGAGCAGTACCTGCTTGTATGAGATTGTTATAGAACTTGAAATATATAATCGAAAATATGTAAAATGAGCATCTACTTCAACTATAGTCTAAAGCAGTTAGATAAATAGATACACTTTATTCGTGTATATAGAATATACATACTGGTACGTACATATGTTGATACATAACATAAAACATCTAAAATAAGAGTCAGTGCAAATTACAAACATATTTCATTGAAAATCATCGTGAATTATTTCTTTTTCGTTTCTTCAAAATATAAGAATTATTTATTGCTTTTATTAAACCAGGCAAAGCATCATAAAATTTTGTGCTATTATAATTAAAATCGTTTCTACTACTGTTTCGATTAATGTATTTCCCTGGTAATTCTTTCCATCGTGTGTTATGCTCATTGGCATCGCTGTTAAGTTTGTTTTATATTATTTTTAGATTCAATAACAATAGTGATTTATTGTCCAACGGCAAAACCTGTTACAGGACAAACTAAGTACATACTGCCATGGAAAGAATTTTAGTACCTGGATGTAATTTTTTAATAATTCCAATTTCTGTAAAAAACTTCATACGATGATTTTCTGTACCTTCAACTACCGCACAAATTAATATAAACTGAAGTAACATACAACAGTGTTACCATAGGTACTTTCTTTCAAATCAATCCTGCGAATACATAAGGCGCAAAGTGCAACATCAATTCAGAAATATACAAAGGATATCGCTACATATAATTCTTCCACCAATTTATACATGCTCTATATAGTATTATTATAATATCTTTATTGAAATAATTTATAGCATAATACTATAATATACATAAAAAAAGAGTACATCGCACAAAGAAAAGAAAATACAGCTTCAATTATTGTACATGAAAATAAATTACAAATTCCAAAAAATATTTAAATGTGTTTCCCGACTGGGAGAAAATTCCTTAATATCTAAAATCACATTTAGCATTAAACTAACAAAAATATACAAATCAAATCACCTGTTTGTGATTATTGAATACCACAGATTAAAGTTGCGCACGAATATTTCTTCTCTACAACAATAAAATTAAGAAAAATCCTAAATCCTAAATAAAACATACTTTACTATAAAAGGAGAGCTAACAACTACAACTGTCTATTACATGTGGAAAAAGAAACGTGTTATATATATTTCATGTATCGTTTAGCTTATTATTTGGGCGTATCATTGTACGTTAAAACATAATACAGGAATTTTAGACAATGGAATCGTCTAGTTTAGCTTTCTAATATTATGATTTGACCTGAAACTATTACTAAAACTGATATTATACCAATACTTTGTTGTAAAATTTTACAACGATTAACATTGCACAAAACACACAAAATACTTTTTTTAAATAATAATATAAATAACAATATTACAAGGATATTTTAAAAGAAAATTAAGCCTTGACAGTGGCGATCAGTGATTTTAACAATGGAAACAGTTACCGTATAAAGAAAGTAAGTAATTTATTTATATAGATTCATAGAATCAGAATCATAATATGAAGCGTTTATTAATCTTATCTAAAAATCTCAAAATTAATACTGAAAAATTAATATAAAGCAGCGTATAAATGAAACATATGTACATTATGTACCTAATATTATCAAAACAAGAAGATCACAAGATTCAATTCAATTACAACTAAAATAGTTGAATTGTTCTTCCATTGAACCTGGATTACGTGAAACTGAGGAAATGGATCAAGTTGCCTAAATCTAGTAACTAAACATTAATAAATCAATGCACTATGGGTTTCTTAAAATGAACAAAATCGATTTAAGTGTCATTTTCCCGATTATGTATGTTGATGCGACTACGGCATTTTCCTTGTTTTATTCTTTTCTTCCACATCCATTCCTACTATCACAAAAATCCATCTTATTTAATTCACCCTTCTAACAAAATAAACACACGAGGCGGCAGCAAAATTGATAGAAAATGAACGTATGTCAAATACGAATTTCTCACTGAAAGTATATTATTCTTCGTATCAGATTTATATTCCGCCAATAAATCGAATCACAGATGAGGAAAACCAACGGTGACAGCTTCCGCAGAGAGACAGATTAACCCTAAAGATATTTCGATTTCAATTATTTGACGATCCGTCAGCGCTCGGGGCAGATTCAAATTAAAACGGGCGCCGGAGGATGTGACGAGAAAATAATCGGTCACGTGTACGCGAGCGAAATACTGAAGAGCTAGCGTTGACAGTAGAAGTTCGCGTAATCTAAAGTAAACATGACGGTAAAGCGAAATTTCCGTTGGAGAAGGATGGAATAAAGGTAGCAGAAAGAGGAAGAAAGCGAGATGCAAGACGAAGTGGACGATATATTCGTCTCATTTGAGTTATAACTTGTTCGGTCCAGCTGCCTCCGAGCGTCAACACCAGAGCGATGGCGATTCAGAACAAGCCGAGGAAGTATTTTTCCGTATATGCGACCGTTGCGGGTCATTTTATGTAAGAAAATGAAAGGAAAGAAGAAATCGTTCTCACGTCCGCTAAATTATGCTCACCCATCATTTTACGTGAGTGGTCCAGGGTGCTGAACGAAATAATAAACGAACCGGTCCTGGAAAAATATATACAGGGTTAGGTAAATGTATGGATCTATTTGAATGTCTTTAATATGACTACTTTGAATTTAATAAGAATTTTCACATATAATTAAATGCAAATCGGGAATTTCATGAGTATATCTAGATAAGAATCAGACTTTCGGTTTATCTGGAGCATCTATTATGATGCTAACTTTCAGGAGTACGATATTGAGGTTTAGCATTCCTATATTAAGAACGATAAAGTTATTTAATTAGAACTAGTAATGTAAATTTTATTAAGAATAGGAAAAATGAACACAAAAGAATATATGAACAAAATGAATTTCAGTTAAACAACTTTTTGAAATGATTACTATTCACTTCTTGACAATATACAAGTCTAATGCCACGGAAAGTTCAAACTACACAGAAATAATCGGATTACCGGAACCTCGTCAGCGTTTTGCGAGCATCGCGCTCGCGACGGGATTGACGACGAGGTATTAGCATTCAGGTTATGATCTCCAAAGAGTGTGTTTGGATTAATAAATTTAGTGTAAAGTATGAATCAAAAGAGGACCAATAACGCGGTTCCCAAAAATACCAGCCCAAACGTTTAATTTTTGCAAATGTTTTTGTGTGTGTTTCTAGCATCCAATGAGGGTTATCTATTGACGAATATCGACAATTATAGCGATTAATGGTACCATTCAAACAAAACGTAGCCTCGTAATTGTATGTAAAATATTGGTCATTAATGCAAATCTTCCTCACTCTTCCGCAAACTTCTATTCTATGACCAGAATCCGCGTCCAATAATTCTTGCACTAATTATAGTTTATATGGATGATATTTTTCGCGCTTTAATATTCTGGCTACTGATTAGCAACTTATATCATAGTTCACTGCGAGGGATGTAGTAGAAGTTTGATGAAATTTCTCTAATACTATAGCAATATCTCGTCTTCTAACATTTCCGATTAAGTTATACCTTCTTAAGTTTTACCAACGACAAATGTTGTTATTGGATGCCTAACTTGATTTACATTATTAAATAAATCGCATATTTTAGAATTATTGATATTAGGACGTTTACAAAATTAATTCTGACATCTTAAGTTAAGTATTGAATTTTAATTCCATGGATAACTGAAAGGTAAATACGAACTTAAAAAATAATTAAATATCTTTGCCGCTATTAAACACAAGGGTGCTAAACCTTAACACTGTACTCCCGAACTGTTCTATTAAAATTCGTAAAAATATAAAGGGTGTATCATTTATTAAATGGGGAGAGTCTTATTCAAATCAAAGTAGCCAAATTAAAGATATTCTAATGGATCCAGACATTTGCCTAACCCTGTACATCTTTTTTACCTCTGTTATACGTGAGTTAACTGGCGTTGAAAGTATTATTCTTGAGTGACTCAGTCCATAAAATATAAAATTAGAAATATATTATTTACTGTTGCTATTATTTATTAAAGGCTGCTTTACTCAACCTTGGCAAACTCTACTTTTATGGTTAATACGTGTCCGTTGTTATCTTGTGTAACTCGTTTAAGTACATCCTTTTCTATCTTTTATCATGTCGTCGTATTTTCTGCAGAAGTTGGTGGTATTATTTGATGACATATTTATCGATAATACGCTGTCATACCGTGTCATTTACAGCTAATTATTCGGTGTTTTACTACTTTTATAATCAACCAGTCGCATTTATTTTCATTTGGTGGATTATAATCACTGGCACGAACGAAAGCAGCTGCACTCAAAAAAATTTAGTTCGTAATAATAATTAAGAGCAGTTATTGAGTAATATGTCGTTGGAATTATAAAACAATTTATTGTTACAACGAACATTGAGGAACTTCTTAGTGACTATATTCATTAGTACAACAATTTAATATTAATTGTAAAAGAAAATCGCACACACTGATCAATGGCAAAGTATCCGTACAATCAATAATCTTTGTCGTATATTTAGTAAAAATCTTCATTGTAACCATTTAACATTACGTTAAATAAATTAATTAATTCTTTGACAAAAATACTCCAAACTGTGGTACTGGTATCGCTGTAAACTTTTCCTAGACCCCTCACCACAAACTGCACTAAAATGGACGTACGTTTCGATAGCAAAGCTATCATCATCAGCAGATACACTGAACTGAACAACTACACTAAAACTACCCTAATTAACGATAAACTTTGCAGCATTATCAAACAATGGTCGTTTTCTGGGATTTTCTATGCCCGACATTGTATTACATTTATAATGCGTAAAAAGTTAATTGCACTACCTCCCATCAGGACTCGACTAACACTGATACTGGATACTAGACACGCGAATCGGAGGGAGTGATTTGACTGCTTGAAGATATACATACATACTATGGCTAAACATTCTGCATAGCGCGAGGCGAGTGCAGCCCGTATAAGCAGACACGTCCGACCACTCTAGTCATCAATCATATTGTGTGCCTCACAAGAGTACGTTGCAGTCTGTGGACAAGAGAGGCCATTTTGGTGTTTAAAAGGCGAAAAATGATAGGGTTATACTGAATTACATACCAGGTAAATTATTGAGTGTCAAGTATAAGCTTTATTATTAGATTTCTTTATTTCTTTGCAGTTTTATTTTGGAAAATGATGTGTTTTTTATGCAAAGAAATTTTGAAGGAATAACAATTCCTTTTGATCATTTCAATATTTTCTTAATTTAGCCCGAATGTAAACAGATTTTTACAACTCTGGTAGCTTTAAAAAGCATGTAAATCCTAAACAATTAATGATGCATTAAGAAATCCTACTACTGATTTTAATTTTAATAATACTGAAATTCAGTTACCTAGAACTAACTTTATAAATGACCTTAAAAAAATATTAGAAACCGAAAATTATTATTGTTATATTCAATAACATTCATTAATTCAAACTATAGCAAATATTCAGTTTTGGAAATGGAACAATTGCAGAAACATCTCCCACGACTTCCTTTTAAAGCGAACATAGGACTGTATTGAAACCCGCAAGTTACAACAGTCAAGCAAAACGCATTTATATATGCTAAGGTCGCCAGCATTTCTTTTTTTTTTTTTGGGATACATAAAAAATAATCGTTTACAAATTTTGACCATTTGGAGCTTCGCTTAAAAAATGAGATTTAATCGTTTTTTCGGAATTACCGGAATTACATGATTGATCGAGATCATACAGCTGTCATATCCTATTCTGTGTATACTTTCTGAGAGAAAATCATGCCTACTATGTCAAAATTAGGTAGTTAGTTTGAAAAATATTATAGCCTTGAAAAAGAAAACTGTCAACAATTGATTTCCGCGATCCATTGTCTAATTACACTTTCTAGTGCTCTATTTCTAAATAGTCGAAATTTGTGAACGTTGTTTTTAATGTAGCCCCAAAAAAGAAATCCATTGGAGGCTAGAAATATTTTGAAAAACTTCCAAGAGGAAAAGGAAGAAGCATTTGGTAGTTTTGAGGCAAAAGAAAAAATTGGAAATGTGGTCTATGTTGTAATTATTTTGTTTTCATTTCAAAACAAAACAAGTTGTGCAGCAAAAATAATTACCATTTTGAAGTTTTTCTTTTCAAGGCTATAAAAATTTCTAAACTAATTTGTCACTTATATATACTTAATATAGCGCAAATGAATAAGATGTAATTGCTAGAGATCGTTCAAATTCAGTTAATAATACAAAGCTCTTTTTTTCTGAATTATCATGTAATATAGGTAGAAACAGCCATCTTAAGTTAAAATACGGTATCTTGTCTTCATATACCGTAGGCGACAAATTTTAATTTTAATACATATAGGGATCTTGTACTATGTATAAAATAACTTTGCAATACGATATCGATGTTGAAACGATGTTGGGCGTTAGTCATGTGGTGGGATATACGGCTGTATGTCTGTTTCTGTTTTAAAGCGGTGCACTCTGTCCTACTCTCGGCTTTCCTATACTATAATTAAATTTTGACGATTACAGTATGTTCAGAGACCATTTGGAAGAAACACACATTTGGCAGCAGAGTAGCCGCATACCATTGTAGACTCTGTAATAATTTCTGTATTTCGATTTTCGAAAACTTTTTAAATCCTACACATTCGTCGAGGTGTGATTTTTCTGCTTAAATTATTTATAGTCAAAACAATACATATTGAAAAATATTAAAGTCCGGTGTAGTTTATGACATGTTTGGTTCGCTGCTTGGGTATTTAGTTATCTGATAGTAAATCAGCGACATTATTGCCTATGTGATTGTTAGAATTAAGCATAGTTAAAATCTAGGAGGTATCATATGTAATACGATAATTGTACAAGTCCTTCTGGTGTAATATCCTACACTGCCTTGTTAATTTCATGTCTGACTTCGTTGGCGTCCTGAGGAGGCATTGCATAAATTTCTATTCAATGAAACCCCAAACAAAAAAGTCTAAAGGATTTAGATCGCAAGTCATACGATATGAGAGAATACTGCGACCAATCCACTTTTTTGGAATGTGCTCCCAACGATTCCCTTACATGACGAGTGTAGTGTGCAAGAGCTCCATCATGCAGGTAAATCATGTAATGGGATATGTTTAATTACCTCTCGTCAATAACATGTTCCAATGCATTGAGATTCCCACTGGCATCAAGACGATCTGGTGGATAAATTGGCCCAACGACCCCGGTGATTTATTATTCCCAGCAAAACGTTAATGGAAAACCTCCTTTTTTTTCTTTTTTATAATATTTGAATTTTCGTGGTTTTAGTGGATTTTTTTTATTGAACATTAAGGAAACATGAATGAATCCCTTAATGGTGTTTTGTTTGACGTTTCGCCTTTGTATGCACAAACGTCAAAAAAAAAGCACCCAAAAAGATAATGAATCGAGATTTTCATTGTTATTATTATTACTATTGTAAGAGATACGAGACACTGAAAATAAGACAACATGAAGTCCTTTGCGAAAAGTTTTCAGAATATTCCGACCAAATATGGAAGCGTAGTTGACGTTAAAATTGCAATTTATATTATAACAAAAGTCTTGAAAGTTTAAATTAAATCGTTCGTAGTCTTGTAGTTGCTTGTTTTATTCTTTGTAGCTCGCGTTAAATAAAACCGTACTTTTATTACATGCAAAAATGTATATTTGTCAGCGAACTTGTCAACAACTCTAATATGAGCACATATAAATATATATGTGCATTTCATGGTATCGTAAAATTTCTTATTTTCGCGAAGAGAAAAGTAATTTCCCGCACGCTAAAATATCTTAAACAATTTCCACATTTCTGCGACCCAGAGTGTTATGAGTAGAAATTACGCTATTAACCCACATAGAGTCGGTCCGGAGCACATATTTCGTACGACTTGCACAAATTAAATCAAATTTCCTAACTGAAAACGGTTGCCAGAGTTTACTCTTTTTAATTAGAGGAACGCAGGCATGAAAACCAGGGTGTAGTAAAAAAAAGAATACTTGAATATATTACGCTGTAAAGCTTAAGCCTTAGTAATTTAAAGCAGAATATAAATGAACATTTTTAGAAGTAAACGCTTGGCATGTAGAATTAGTCGTACTCTCTAGAATAAACTCTATGCACCTTATTAGCAGTAGATATTCAGCACTACCAACAACTAAGGCACACCTTTCTAATTTATATACACAGGGAATAATACATCTAATCGCATAACAATAACAATTCACTTAATTACACCATCACTAATAACTTCACAGTGTGCTCCAACGGGATCCTCTTTAGAAATCGAACTCGCAACGTAACTTAATTACTGCCACGTCACGACAATAATTTATTCCCTAAATATATACACACGGTAATTGGAAATGCGACGGGGTTCAAATTAGATATCGCACCCCGAAACTTTAATTGAGACGTTAAATTTGATTTCGGACCGTAAAAGGGATCCCAATTTCGTACGCATCCAGAACGTACTCGTCATTCACAGTATTAGGCGTGAGGAAATGTACTTTTAATGATTTGTTTTAATTGACGCTCTCAGTCGTAAATGGTTCATTATCTGAACCATGAGATTGAAGTTGTTTGGATATGAAGTGATGGGGTATCTTCATTAGCTGAGGGCTTAACAGATTTGGATACGTCAACTTTGCTCCGGTTTTAAGCGGTAGTTGCCGCTATTTGGAGGATGAAAGCCGAATATACTCAACAAGAATAAAATAAATATACTAGAGATCGCTCCGGTTCAAGATGGAAGTATGTGTGCGTAAGAAACACACACAAAAACAGATTTTTTTAATTGTAGCAGTAGATTCAAGTTTGTTATGATGTTATTGTATTGAAATATATTCAAATAAAGCTGCAATTAAAGGAATTGCATGCAAATTTTATTTAAAACAAAATATATATATATATAATATATAAAAAGATTAATTTTTAAGTCCCAGATGTTTGAGCAATAAGTGTCAGTTTGAAATTTCTTAAAGTAATATAGTTATGGAATACTTTTTCCGTACCATTACAGAATGCCTTCGGTTAGATTTGCATATGCATGCTTGCGTGAATGAGCTGCACAGTGGTCCAGAGACGCGCATTTTTTAGTATTTTATCATAAGGATTTATAAAAGAAAGAAAAAAGTAGACAAACCCTCTTGTCTTTGTACTATACGTTTTGGTGGAGGTGACGGATCTGCGAAATAAATTTCACTGTGAGCTGATTTTGTAATATTTTACAGTTTTCGCTGTACTGTGTCTCTCTCATCATTGGCAAATGACCTCTCCCCCTCTCGTCTCCCCCTCTCCACTCCTCCTCTTCTCTAAAAAAAAAATAAACCGGTGAACCGGTATTTTCATTTTAATGAAATATGAATATGAATAGAAAGGTTTAAGCTTCAGTAATTTGATGTTATAAGGTAATTCAGAAAGTTAGAGAAACTGGATATTACCAGTACGCAACAAAAGCAAATAAACGTAATCACACTTATAGGACAATTTTTTCATTTTTAAAGATTAAGATCGGTGATAGCTTTCTACATAGTAGATAAAGTACTTTATTATTCTGTATAACTTAACTACCTTTCACCTTTTCACTTACTTTCGGATCATTTCTTTATTTTGTAGTCTTGGAAATCACGTTGGATTTATCTTTTTTCTCTGGCGAATTGCTCCGCGTTCTCTTAGCACATTCATTTTAAATCTAATTTATTCTGAAAAATTTAAAAGCAACACTATATTCGACTAAATGTAACAGCTTTTGACGTAATACTTTATCCAATTTATAACACCTATCGCACGGATAACATTTTTTCTAGAAACATCTTTATGTATGTATGGTTTAAATCAACGACAACTGCTATTGCGTCTCAAGAGGCCTACAATCGGTCATCATTCCCAAACAAATAACCTTTAAGGTCACTATAATTGGAAGCCAGGTGTATGTGTACGTAGGATATTCATAGCCAAACTTTTTTATAGTTCTTTTAAGATAGGGGTTTTTATTGCAAATTTTACATATAAAATTTACTTAATGGATCTCTGGGCCGTTAAAAGGGTTCGAATAACGATGATGGATAGAATCACGTACCTTGTTTGAATTTCAAATTAAACTTATTTAGTGCTTTTTATATGGTGACATTCTACAATCTGACCGCCCTAAGAAACTGAACAATTTCCTGTTTATCTGTTTGACAGAGGTAAGTATTTGCCGCCAATTTTCAATAACTGTATTGAGGAAAGTGTTGTGAGTTCCAAAAGAAATAGTCAATTATCAAGGAAAACACCGTATTTTCAGTAAAATTTAACTCATATATTGCATATTAAATAATTGTGAATGTATTAAAATATAAAAATTTATTGGAACTTTTTCAAAATAGGTGCTAAACTTATTAAATATAAGCTTAACGAATTACTAAACCAAGAAGTAATCTAATTTGTAATTTATATAGTTTTTTTTAACAGATTGAATGAAATATTTAATTACTCTTATTTGATTTATGACGCTTTGTATATTAATCTGAGCTCTTTTATACACCTGTGTATTAAATGAAGAATACAGGCTTTGTATGATTCGGACAATTCCTTTTCGGAGTAGAACCTTCGAAATATCCGGCTGTATGGTTCTTGATGAGGTAATGTTGCCTCCTAGTTCGCTCTTCCCTTCTCTCAGCTAGACTAAAGGTCCTGTAGGATGATGGTTTTCTTCCTATGGCGTGTCTTGAAACTGGTTCTTTGCTGTCGATAGTTTGACAGATGATATATGAAATCGGAATTCAATTAAACATTTGACAATAAAATACTTGTCTTAATAAATTAAATAATTTATATTTTTGCTCATTAGCTTGTTTTTTCTTTTTGAAACTTGATTTTAATGAAAAGTAATTTATAACAACTGTGGTTTCCTTGATGTGAATTTTTTGTATTTGCAATTGTAAAATAACTTGATGTATATATGAATAATTAAATATATTTATGTGATTGTTTAACTATACCACAATATGCAGTTGTCTTCCTCAGAATGTTGTTGCAATCGTACCAATCCGCTATTACATCTTTACAATTGATGTGAAAATGTAGCTTTTTTAGACAAGTTCGTAATTAAATATAATTTAAACTCATATTACACTCCGTTGGTGTTCCAAGCTGGAACCGCGTTTTATACTTTCTTCTGGCCGACGTTTCATCCACACTCGAAAGGTACATCTTCAGGGCTGCTGCTACTGCTGTTGAGTTGAAAATGAAAGAATAAGACATGGGAACGGGTGTTTGGAAAAGAAGAAGGAATTTATGAATTTCAGTGCATTCGCGGATTTTACGACTATAGTAGTGAGCATTATGGGATAAGATTTGGACAGTTGGAGTTGCAATGAATTTTGTGGCCGGTCTCAACAAGCGCAGATCCAACTACGCGCAACGCCCTTGTACAATGCTCATGTACTGCAACAACAATGTTTGTTTCGCCAATGTAAACACTGCTGCACTAGCATGGAATTCGGTAAACAGTAGAAACTTCGAAAGGATTACGATCTTTAACGAGAAAGGAGTCTAAAATTTTGGTGTTAGGTTTAAAGATGGTTGTGATTTGAACAGAATTTTCGCTATACTATAGCAGTGGATTGACGTGGAGTAGGTTATCTTTCGGATGTGTTGAAGCTAGGATGTAGGTGTCGATTTGTGGTATGCTGCATGTGGTGTCTAGGACAATTATTCTTGATTATGGTATAAGACATTTAGGTATCTACTATCAGAATGTGTAGGTTTGCGATAAACGAAATATTTCAAAGAAAGGGAAAGAAAATAATGGAAAGAAATGGAACTATGTTGAGAATTAAGGAATGTGAGGAAATTGTGTAAGGAATCACGTTCATGTAATTCAGATTACAAAAATGTCATCAACCTATCTGAACCAGCATCTCGGCTGTTCAAATGCCTCCATAAAAATGCTGGCAACAACAAGAGAAAGAGGGAAACGCATGGTTGCAACTGAAACGTCGACCAAGTCATCCGGTGAAAGATAGAGTTTCACAAATTAAATGGATAGTATCGGATATAGGAACTTTGGTTTTTGATTCCACTTCGAAACTAACAAGTAAATGCTGGGAATCTACTCAGTTCACTCAGTCTATGAACAAAATTACTGGAAATTTAGATAAAGGAATCACTGTTGCCAGTGTAGGTTTGAGAATCTTAGATAAGTATTTGGAGAGCTTGTAGGTGGGATTACTTATTGTATTAGGACGTAAAGTATTGGGTTCCTGAATTTTGGGTTAACTGTATGGTTTAGGTGCTTTATATTCGCGAGGTAGTGAGACTTTATGGAATTCAGGTGAAAGTGATGAGGATTTTATGGAATTGATGACGAAACGTTCAAAACCTAATATAGGATCACGTTTTAGGAGTCCGTAGGAGCCATCTTGGGATAAAGGTACGATCTTCTGTTCATACTCATTGCTGTCCAGCATGGCCGTACACTGTTGAAAATTTTAACACTTTTTTGACTAATTTAATAGTCAGGAGAGGTCCATACTCTTTTCGTGTTATTTTGTCGAGAACTGTACGAGTTTAAATTTGACGAGCAAAGATAGTCAAGTATTGTCTATTGCTAAGGGGTTATTTTGTCCTACTGACATGTGGAATTATAAAATACTTCTAGTCACATTTCATTTGATCTAGACTAGACAAATTTACTAGCTGTTTAACTAAATGAATGCGGTCTATTGGGCGATTATAACCGTTTTCTGAACACGACGTCTTTTTAATATGCAAATCTTATTTCTTATATTCCCTCTTTAACGCGTTCTCAATTATAAATATGCAGAACCACTCATTCAAAAGTTTTGGTTTCAACTAAACGTGCTACTTCAAGGAGAATAATTCAAAGGCAGAAGGGGGTGTCTACTTTTTGCTTTTTTTTTGTAAAACTCTTGTAATAAAATACGATCATCATTAAATTTATATTAGGCCTATATATTCTAAAAAGGTTATCAGCCTACCCTTTCTGGAGCAATTACTCCGTCCCCGCATACCGCTTATTTATATTACGCAGATGTTTTCTGATAATGAAATTCTGCTACAATAATACTTTACTTTCGAGCCCTCTGTCTCAATTCTAATTTAATTTAAAAGAAAGGGAAAACCTAATTTAAAAGATACTTTACATTCGCAAGGTACGCTACTAGAGATTGGTTTTTGTTAACCTTTATTCGTATTTCAGCGAAAATTCCGTTTCCCTCTTTGAATGGAAGGTATTTGAAGTAAATTTCTTTAAAATAATATATTCCCTTAGCTACACGAAATCATTTGGCAGTAACTCCATTTTCTAGAATAAAATATTAAATCGGTAAATTACAGGAATCCACAGAATCGACAAATTTAACTGAGATTTGAATCGACCAGTTGCTCCGGAAACTAGAATTAGGTTCATGCGCCTCTAAATTATAGGAACGACAAGCGGTCGTGTACCAATCGCAGATGTTTTTCTCTCGATTGAAATAAATTGTAAACATCGGCGTAATTCCCAATATATGGCTTCCATAAATGCGCCACCCGCCGCCGTGGAAATCATTATTTCCTTAATCTCATTATCTGCTCGAGATTGGAGCTCGCTGTCGTAGGCTCTTCGAGAACAATCGCTGTGGCGGCAAAACGCAGTACTGCGGGATCTGAATTGAAAATTGTTTTTGTTTTTAATCGGGTCAGTTCATTACAGGAACAATCGCGGTCGGTCTATCCCCGTCATGAAATAAAAAGGATTGAAAGGGAGGCCGTATTATCTATTGTTTCTGTTTTGGTATAAATAATGGCCTTTCGCTGGATCTTTTGCCAAAGAAAGTTTGAAAGATTGTATCAGGTTTAAAAAGGACTGTAAAAGTATAATGAATTCAAAAGAAATTTTTAATGCACGGCTAAAAATAAAGCCGTTAGGGTATTGTATAGCTCAACTTCGGCAATTTTCAATATTTTTTCGTTTTTCTTTCCAAAGTAATTTAAAAATTATAGCCAGCAAACTAGATTGAATAACAAAAACAACAATACTGACTTTTAAATTAAAACCTGAACCCGACGCGCTATGATTTCAGAAAAGCTTTCAATCTACGTGACTTCTTTTAAGTATGCAACCAATCTTGCAATGTGGTATTAACTAACGAATAATTCCGTAATTTCAAGAAAATTTGAATTGATGTTTTAGCATTGCTAAGTAGTTTGAAAATTACATCTTCCTGTCGGAGTCATTTAAGTGGTAAAATAAAGTAGATGTGTGGTTTACCTTGATATATTTTTATTAACAAATAAAACACAAATTTTAGGTTAAATTGCATTCATAGTTACAGGTAAGAGTCAAATATAAGGAAAAGTATAATAAATTTTATCAACTATTAGATACTCGAAATGTCTATTACTTTCCAAGCATATTCAGCCTTCGCTTTAAATTTTCAAACACACGTTGAGCTCTCCCACAGTGATATTTTTAATTTACAATTGAATTGCAGTCTATTTCTAAACACCTTATTCTTCAGGTTACCAAATAAATAAAATTTCAAAGAGGAACATTCAGAGAGTGGGGAGGCCATACATTTTAACTAATCAGCCTATCCTCAAAATATTCTGTCCACAGAGTATCTCTAGCTGATCTGCTCGTGCATTATCGTGTTGAAAAGATCAATGTTGTAATTCTAAATCTCGTTCAATATAGCTTGGTATCGTTCACCTGTAATTGTTTCATTGAAAAATATTGGTCCCTTCATCGCTAAAGAATGTAAAGTCAATAATATTATTATTGTTTAACTATTCATTGAACCAGTAGCACAATGTCATCCTTTGTTCAAAATCGGGTGGAAACAATTATCGTACTGTGCTCACTTTGTATAGATGCATATGCAGTTTTTTTTTTGTAACTGCCTTATGACAAGTTTCAATAGAGAGTCCTGCAAAATAAATATAAGCGACGTCAAAACTTAAATCAATAGAAAAAGTTAGAATATCTGTCTTATTGGCTAATTTTGGTAACGATTTATAAGGACTATGGTCCATTCTTTCCCGAATATCATCCAGAATCGGTTCTGTTAATATGGTGGATGTACCTGCAGACTGCTTTTTTTGCAAATGCAATGTCTATTTTCAAATATATGAATAATTGAAAGTCTACAGATTTTAAATGATTTGTGATCTAAATCAGGGAAAATCAGAATAACTAATCTATGCAGTTTTGGAGACAATATTTCCAAATTCCAGTAGCATCTTGTGTACCGCTTCTGGAATATGCTTTTAAAATAAAGGCATCCATGCCCTGGTAGAAACACCATCGTGATAATCTAAAATTTCACAAGCAAAGATTATTACCTTGATTATAGTTAAGGTATCAAATAACTCACCAAGTGCGGTGTCAGTGTCTGTCAGTAGTCAGACTCTTTCCGCCTACCATTGGTTCTTGCCTTTTTTTTCAATTTTAAATTATAATTTCTATTTTTACTTCATCAAATATATTTTTTACAAGTATTCTAGTATAATAATTATTTATCTTTCAAATTTAACTTTATAATTTTATTCATACATAGCCTCAAGAAGATATTCAACATAAATATCTAATGCTAGGATTTAATTACAAGAAGTTTTATTACTTTTCCCCGACTGCTATATATATAAGTATATATGTTTATATATTTGCTGGTGTATTTTCGACTAAAACTTTATTTGCCGACTTGTAAAAAAACAAATCCTATAAACTTGGTATACACGTTATTTTTTTTTCTTTTTATAAATGTTGAATAGTATCGGTGCTATGATACTTTCGAAGAAAATTAAAAGTGCTTACTTAGTTTGCAACATTTTGTGGTTCTTACCTTACCACTTGAAATTGCTATAGTTCACTTTAACGTAAAAGTCTTCATAATCAATTTCGTAGAAACTTTAATTTGCTTTGCAATTCACTTCTGATTGCCAAGTCCCTAGATATGAAATAGTTATGCCGTTGATGGTGGATACTACATACAAAAAAAAACTTTGAATACCAAATTTGCGAACAATTTTATCCTCAAACAAAATAACTTCAATTTTTTACTACCTCACAAATCTATATAAAATATTTGGCTTTTCATAAGGTAAAATTCCTATATTCTTTTGACTAAATTACAAATAGAGTCGTATACATTTGATTAATTTTTACAGTTAAATATTACAATAGTAGTTGGCAATTGTTACCGCTGTAATATTAAAAAATATTTGTAAAAAGAGCGCATTTTTTTTTTTTTTCTTTAATAAACCTCCACACAAACCTCCAATTCATTGCAAATGTATTGAGTTACCTATCGCATCGGTAAAATATCAACTCAGACACATATCAATCTTGTACGCATAGGTAATGAAATGCTCATTTCGCATCTCTCGCTTCCAAATATTGTGTTATAGCAAACCTTTGAACTTAATTGCAATAGTGTAAATTTACAAAGCGCGCATTTGTGACATTAGACCCGCCAGGGACAAGGACCGAAGGTTGACTTGCAACCTCACCTACCCCGTAATCCACAGCTAATTACGAAACGCCGCGGAGTGTCCTCCTAATAGACAATGGCGCAATCTAAGACACTAGACATCAATGCCACTTAGAAGTTCAACGTCTCACAAAGAGTACCTACATACACATTTAAAGTAAGGGAACCGTCGTCTCAGTGCTTAAGGTTGAGACGCTCGCAGTGGTAATTTCCTTTTGTAAGCGATCTAAACTTCAAAAACTACTTTCCTTGGGCGAAGATCTCATTTCGAGAATTTTAGCTTTTTTATTACAAAACAACAGATACGTCGGGCCTTCTTTTTTTAAATTTATTTCATCTCTATTATTCCTTTCATTTACATTATTAATGGGGTCGGTGCTCTTTATTATTTACTAGGAAAATTGTATCTTGTATGTTCCGTTCTTGTGGAAACCGCTCTATCAAATCGATTCGAATTTTCCATACTTGTTATTTGCTGTATTATAGCTAAGGATTTACAAAAAAAATCTTGATGAAGAGGAGTTGCAAAACCTAAGGAATAAACTTTTTCTTTTTCAAATTCGGAATTTTTTTCTGTCCCTGATGAATCAAATTTCAAAAACTCCCGAGTCTTGATTGAACCTGATACGCTTACGTACATATTAAAAAAAGAAAAATAACAATAAGTTCATTAAGTTAATTAATTGAAGAAACATATTGTGATATAATTTAAAAATGACATAAATATTTCAATTCAAAGCATCAAATTGTGATTATAAAAGATCCATATTAAGGAATCTACAGATGCTAGATAATTTACATTTCAGAAAAATCATGTTTCAAAAATATAAATCATTTAATTTGATAAAAAATTACATCTGTCAAACTATTGACATTTATCGGTGGAAACAGAAAATTTTAGCTCTTCAAAAGAAATCTGTAATTAGTTGTCAAATAAGATTTAATCGAATGTTTTAATTGATTTTGAAAATGTAAAAGAGACACCCAATACGAAGATTTTGGAAAGCCACGACCTGAAAAAAGAGGTTTGTTTCAGAAAAAAAAATTAAAGGAGAGACGTGTAGGTAAGAAATAAAAGATTTCATACACAAAAAGTGACCAGAAATTAAAAAGAAGTTATTCCAACGAAAGTACTGTTATAACTATTGAAATGAACAATATAACTTACCGAGGTATTGAAGCGAAAATCCAAGTTCATATCGTTCTGGAAGAAAGAAACTCATCCAGTCAAACATTTTTAACAACAAACACTTACAGAAGAATATAATAATCAGATCCATTGTAACCTACATAAAAAAATATAAAATTGATCTATATTACTTCGTTTAGTTATAAATTAATGGATTTAAAAATTCGTGTTTATCATTAATCTTAAAAAAGAAACGATCGTAACATGAACAATTTAAAAATCTGAAACATAATGTATATTTTTGTTAAAAGTCTCTAATCAGTATTTTAAGCAATTTTAAACTGTTAGAACTGAGTTTAAAGGTTAAGTAGTAGGTATAATTTTGCCAAAAAAGTAGTGAATACCTGTTAATATCTAGTTACCATCTAAATTTGTATTTAATAAGTCACATTTATTTGATTTACAAAATACGAGTTAAAATTTACCTGAGACTCTTTGATAATCGGCTGTTCTACTACACCACACTTTTCTGTCAACCATCATTTGATTTGGCGGCAAATACTTGCTTCGTCCAAGCAAGATAAACAGAAGTTTGTACAGTTTACTCAGTGGCCTCACTGTCGAAAAATCACAATTTGAAAGGTGCCAAATAAGTTACAATTCTATTAAGATATCGTTATTTTGAACCCTTTAACGACCATGAAATTAAAAATTTATTAACAATTATGATCAATCAATTTATTTATTTTTATTCTATTATTACAATGTGTTCTAAAATGCCTACATTTTAGAGAACCAGAACTTCCAATTATGATCCTTCGCTATTTTCTCCGTTCTGGCCGTAACTTATACAAACCCCACGCTGCAAGTACGGCACTAGATGCAAGGCATACGCGGAAAGCGATCCAAATTTGTTCATCACGGCGCAGCGTAATGCATGCGATGTGCGTCGTCACACGAACGACAGGGTTTGATTGGCTTGTCCCGATACGCGTCATCAATTTCTGTGCGTAAGCACTTTGTACATTTTTATACTAGTGCGAAGAAACCTTTATTCTTCAGACGCTGCGTTGTTTATTTTGATTGATTTCTTTTATGATGAGTATTCTGGTAAAATTCACATAGGCGTCGAATCAAGGTGTGGTATTGCTTCCATTGTGAAAATTTCATGCCGATATTGCGGTTGAAAAGGCCTTCATGGAAAAACGCAGAATACAAACGAGTCTTTCAACCGACATATATTGATTCCTAAAACGTTCTTTTTTCGGGATTGCCACGCCCAGGGTTGAAGCATTTGATGCCGTGTCAAGTTTCAATGATGAAAACATTTCAAGAATGTATGTGCTTAAAGCTCTGAAATTGACCCAGGGCATTTTTGTACTGTAAGATTAATAAAAAAAATCATATGGAAAGAATGTTGAAGCGGGAAAAAAGATTTGAAAAAGCTTCGAAATCGAAGTGAAAGAAATGCTCTAGAGCTAGAAAAAAAAACTAGAATAGGAATTCAAACTGGCCGAAGAAATGGAGGCTAGTCCGCCTTACCGGGCAGGATTATACTAGAAGTGCTTTTTGTATTTATATATTTTGTAAATTTTCAAGTTTTATCTATTATTATTATATCTTTACATTTCATGTTTCCATTATTACAATATTTTTTTTTACGTTGTTACCTCTCTTAGTGTGACATTGCATAAGCTGTTACACAAATGTATGAAACGGAAAATAAAGCTGAAACATTGCTACTGGCAGCACATTTACGTAGGTACATGTGCAGTACGCTATAGTGAATAAGAGAAGTACACAGAGAAAAAGAATTCTTTCAATCAAAGCAATATTTCTTTGCCACTATTTAAAAAAAAACATTTTCTTCAGTTAATACATATTTATTTCAACTGAAAAGATGTATAGGAATATATATTAAATGAAAGAAATGATTCTTTTAAATAGGAGCAAAGAAATATTTTTTTGGTTTAAAGATTCCTTTTTATCTATACCTACATACACTAATTACACGTATTACTTCTATTTACCTAATTGTTACTTTGACTGAAAATGTAACAAGAAAACATATTTTTCCTCATTTATCATACTGACTGAATTGCTTGCCGTTTTGTAATTTTAAAACAAATTAACAAGTTAATGTATTTCTGCTAATAAGTGTAATGATTTTTTTCTAAGAAAATTTTTTTCCTCGCGCAAAATTCGAACCTACACCCTCTCGTTACCGGAGGAGTGCCCTACCAATTAGTCCAGAGAGGAGCGTGTAGATTCGAGCGATATTTGATCTGGAAAGGCAGGCAGGATGGCGAATATGCAAAGATTACAAGCTTTTTACAGTAAGAAATTAACAAATTAATGTATTGCTGCTAATAACTGTAATGATTAAGAGGATTCCAAAAAAAATGTCTCCTTACGCAGGATTCGAACCTACACTCACTCGTTTACCGGATGAGTGCTCTACCAATTAGGCTGGAGAGGAGCATATAGTTTCGGACGATAATTCGACCGATGTCGATATTATTTTTAAAACAAATGGACACTAGGATACTTTCAGTGTTTAGAATGTAATTTTGGGTTGCATCATTGTACACAAAAATGGTTGAAATTTAATGTTAATAATAAAAATGTTTCTTTTAAAACTGACCCTTCTTAATGAGAAAATAGTTATTGCAAAATTTAGAATGGTATATTCTGCTGTTGGAATGGTGCAAAACATTTTTGTATAGATAAATACATAAATTTGTAAGTGTACTTCTAATTCCTTTATTAAGATAACATGGGATCAAATTGTTTTGGCTGCTAGTTTCGACATGCGGTGTTACTAATATCTTCCTCAGGCCTCAGCATGTCCCATGATAGTCAACGGATTAGAAAAAACTAGCAAACAGTGTAATTATAGTTTTTCGTTATATGATTTGCCGATCGGACATCGCGGAAAAAGAATTGTCCGGCCGCAACAGTTAAGTTTTTTCTAATCCGTTGATTATTATGGGTCACTCATCTAATTATGGACAATCAAACAGACACGTTTTTTTATATTTTTGAACCAAATTTCTGAGAGAAGTTGTTCTTAACCATGTATAATATAAGTTCTTTCATTATTAGCACAGAGAGGAAACCCGCAAGGAATGACTTTTCCCACTATTCAATAAATCAGTCTAAGTATATACGCAGTATATAAAAAAAAAACGATTTACTGATTGGATATATTAATGCGATACTTCCCTGTCGTTACATGATATAGCATATTGATTTTTTCTTACGTATATCTTTCCATTGTGGTAATAACGACGCAATGGTATTATGCCATAGGTTTGTCTCTGCGATGTGTTCGATAAAATCGACAAAATATAGAGCTCTCTTTAATACTATAAATTACTTAGTTTTCACGTTGGAACCGCGTCCTGAAACTTTCGGCGTTTCCTCCTTAATCGCAATCTACATCTTCATGAATAGTGAAAACTATGTAGTATGGACAACAACTTCAAATCTAGGTGCATGATTTTTTTTTTAAAATAAGGTGATCATCTTAGATATATTTTATTTATACTCATTTTCTCAAATATTGTTATGGGAGAAATAACTAGCCATCACTGAGCACAGGTCTTGTGACTATCTGGCGCTGTAAGTAAAGGGTAGCTATAATAAAATGAATGGTGAATTGTAATTTATGAATTCACAACACCAGAAAACGTAGGCGTCGTCTATAATAGAACTACACACTACATTTCAGTTTAAGTTCTACCTGAGCATAATAAAATAGAACATAATTGCTCAACATCTATTTAGTTAATAAATATATAAATATAAATAAGGTAACTGAGTTTACTAATTAGATCTCACAGTAGGATTTCTAATTTAGTTGTTGTTTAAAATATAACCCCAAGGAACTTACACCCCCTCCTGTCAGTTCTGATATCTCAGCCATTGACAACAGACAATATTCCTTTTACTCATGTAAATCTTAGCCTTTGAAATAGGCGACAGTACTTGTGATACTGGCCAATCTGGCTTCAACACAATTATTATTATTTTTAAGAGGGATTATCATCCGCATGGAATACTTGTATTATTATTATTTATATAGGCCTCGACTTTCTACATTAGTCACGTACATGGATTTAATAATTTTTAACTACCCGAATGCACATCAAGGTAGACACGAACGTATTCTTGTATTAAGGAAAAGAGTTAGATCGTTA
This sequence comes from Protaetia brevitarsis, assembly GCA_004143645.1. NCBI lineage: Eukaryota > Metazoa > Arthropoda > Insecta > Coleoptera > Scarabaeidae > Protaetia > Protaetia brevitarsis. Next base: position 3,395,898 of record RXPK01000054.1, on the reverse strand, counting down.
ACGTAGAAAATTAGAAAGATGGGGCCCATGATTAAACCTTGTAAAACACACATGCTGGTTGCTAGCGTTTCCGAGTTAAGAATGTCATCGCAATAACAAAGCGACACAGACTGCATCCTGTCATCCAAACAGGAATCGATCCAGTCAAAAGCCAGACCCCTAATTTCGTAATCACAAAGCTTAGAAATCAATTTACGATGATCAACCCAGTAAATCTTGCTCATACAATTACCCACCGAAGTAGGACATTCCCTTCCATCATCATAATCCGCAATCACAAAAATAATTTCTTTTGTGCAAAGAGGGTTCTTTTTTAAAAAAAAACGAAATCCGAAATGCCGTTTGGAAGATGTTTTTATTTTTATTTTTGTATTTGTTGTAGTAAATTATAATTAAAGCTATCATTACTTTTGAGAATCAGTTATTAAAAACAATTTAAAGTTAACACTTTTAAGAAAAATTTGCTCCGGCTTTAGGGTCGTAAAACTTAATAAAAAACCTTCTATTAAAATATTTCAAACTATTTGAGAGCTTCCTGTACATGTTTAGGAATACTATGCTATTTTAAATTTAGATTTATAATTTTTGCTTTTATCTAGGATTGCCACAATAAATCCTCGAAACAGTTGTAAGAAAATAAAAAGCAAAGATATAATTTAAAATAAACACTTCTTTATCTTCTCCATAGCCCTTCATTGCGTATAAAATATTCGTGTTTCTTTGTTCACCCCACCTCCTTGTAGTATTTACCACCAGTTGTTGTTTCAGGAATGCAACCGCCAAGTTTAAGCAGAATACAGCATGTAATTTATTAATTCCAAAACGATCGAATTCCTCGCGATTTAAATCCCACAGTGGCGATTCAATATAATCTGTTTTCGAGCTTGGAATTAAATCTAATCACGTTTCGACGTTAAACTCAGGCAAGCTCTTTCCTCTCGTCAGAACTTTTTCTCGCCTCGCGAAAACAAACACTCGAACTATGCAAAAACCGATGAAATAATGAAGTTCTCGCGAACGGAATGATTAATTCGACGTGTCGACTGATAGCTACCGCTCCCGTTTCTCTCCGTTCTCGTCGAATCTCCCCTGGTATGTTCCCTCGCAGAAGAAAACAACATAGTCGTAAAGTTCGCCGGCATAACTTCCGGCAAGATTATTAAAGTTCCTAAGTATCACTTTTAAATTTTCCAAATCGCCGGGTAAAAGTTCCATCCCTGCTCATGAAATATGTACTTTAAGTTATTTCACAATTGTATTTGTAGAAGTGGTTCTTTGCGATTAGAGCCGGTGCGGTGGAAAGAATGTTTCCTTAAGCGAGAACTCTTCGATTATTTACTCCAAAGAACCTCTTCAAAATGTTCTTGAATATGAATTCGCTTACTGGTAGATACTTAAATCGCATTATCGCTCTCTTGAATAGATTTTACACTCTATAATAAAATCGGCAAGACTGTGTGTCTGATACGCTTTGTAAGAATTCGAAATTCCATTTGGTATAATGTAGAGTATTTAAATTCATTTTATAATAATAATAATAATAATATTTATTGTCGCAAAATTGCAATATGAAAACTTTGACAGTGTCCAAATAAAATATAAAATACAGCTAATAAAGCACATACACACAATTTAAATCCGAATACAAAGTACCAAACTACAAATAGAATGTGGTATAAAATAAAATATAAACATAGATGATACCTACAGATAAATTCAAACACAAGTGTAATGAAATATTGGACAGAACACAGACATATCATTAGTGTCTAGTGTCACATATTAAAAGCTTAATTACATGATGTTAAGGAACAATAAAATTTAAAATCTATATTGAAGGTTAAATTTATTATTTTAAGTTATCATTAAGTTGTTGATAAGTATTGTGGAATATGGTGTCTTCAACAGCGTCTTCCCCACAGGAAATTACAGTCTGTTTTCATTAAAGCTTCGCATATTTATGATAATACGATATTTATATTATCGTTCTTATACTTGCGGTCCGGAAGCGCGTGTTAAGTTTGGAAAAAACAACGCAAACCGCTATTCTTGCGCCCTCTTGTAGAGAGAAATAGAACGAGTAGCGGAACGCGGGATGATGACTCGAGATAGTTTATAAAAACCCTTGACATTGTTTGTTTTGAGTTAATTAGTTCGTGGAGTTCGAATCTACTCCAGAAAAGCTCGCGATCCCCTTCGTTACCGGGCGAATCCAAATTAAAAAATTAAATTCAATCTTCTTTTGTTAAAATTCTGTAAGTTCGAAAATTCGAGAACAGGAAGCAAAAGCTTTCCTCGCAAAGTGATTCTGTTTATATGTTAAAACCGTTCGTTTTCTCTTTCTCTCGTGTTTATGTTCAACGTTATATTTATAATATATATTTTATATTATAAATATATATTAAAAATTTTATTAAAATTACCTTCTCTTTTATTTCACTGATTTTGTGTTTCGGAGAGAAAATCTTAAGCAGAGAGACAACGAAAGTTGAAAAATTTTGATAATAAATAATGGCCTTGTTTCGACTGATTGAGAAAGAGCATCGTTGTGAAGTTATCTTTGGCTATAACGACTCAAACTAATCTCCACCAAACAAAAAGATTCCAGCGGTGGCTCGCTTAAAAGTTTTCGACTTTGCAATGATATCTCGATGAAACTTTGGGGTTGAGCATAGTTGGCTATGATCTCTTTAGAACAAAAATTTCATCTATGTCGCACTTCTGGTTACTTGGAAAGTCATGGCCAACTTTGATATTTTAAATAGAAATCTATATTTTTTTAGTGCATTTTTAGGTGCTACTAGGAATTTTAAGCCAATTTTATAAAATATCTACTTACCTCTGGGTTACCGTTTTCGAGTTATTTTGGTTTTTGTGAAAAAAGCTCAAAAATATATATAATACGGTTATACAGTAAAAAATAAAGAGTTTTTATGTTGACTGCGGAGGGTATGGGTCCTCTACTATTTAACCAGGGAATAAAAAGTAAACAAAATTATAGAGGTTTTCCCATAATCTAGAGTTGATTTGGAGTAACTTCTTAGTACTAAAAAGTATTTTTTTTTCAAATGGAACGACCTGTATATTTTTACACTATGTGATGTAGAATTGAATCTTCTATCGAAAAGCCCTGGATGTTCTTATACTTATCTCTAACGCTTCTTTTAGAATTGGCGATTTTCAGAAAATATAGTTTTTAATTAGTATTTAATCAATAATAGGCACTGAAAAACATTTTTAATTTTAAAAGCATATAAAAAAAAAAACTAAATACAGTATGAAAAAATATCCTCACCTCATCATGGTTTCATACGTGCTGCTGCTAGAAAATAGGCTATAGGTGTTCTGCCACTCAGGGCATGGCTTTTATAATAGGTACATTTTAATTCTTAAGCATATAACTTATTGATGATCTGTTATTTCCCTAAATAGTAAAATTGTTTACATACAAACACGTTTATTTTCGTGAAGGCAATGTGAAAGATCTACTTTATGCACAAGCGCTTCATTCATACAATGAATGAAATAAATTGCTTGAAGTCGTATTATGATGAGGATGATCTGCCATGAATGATAATGAAGGCTTCGTTCTTGCGTTCGACAAGTTATTTCAAACAACCCCTGTCTATAAATTGCTGTTTGATTATTTCAAGGCAATGAAACTTGCACTATTTGGTGGTAAATTATCAAAGCCCGAATCCATAGCAATCAAAGCTGATCGTTAAATAATAGAATTTCGACATAAACTTAGTATTTCATTGTCTGTAACTATACCGACTTTGTACAAAAGAAATAGTTTTTCTATCTTATCATATATCCAAGCAAACATTTTTTTTTGCAGTCAAGGTAATTTATTCGGATAAAAGCTTTTTAGAAGAAACATTTTGACCGTTCAAAAAAGCAGTAAATCAATTCTTTTAAGTTGCTATATTTAATTTGAATAAAATTTCTTTATGCGAAATAAATTTGTCCAAAGATACCTATCCCTTTGCGGGAAACATTATTTTTTTCTCGGTGTATAGAGTGTGGAAATAAAATGAGTTTAATGATTACTATTAATCTATCTTCGATTGTTCGATATGTATATTGGAAATGCCCCAGTTACCACCTGGAATGTGTCACCTGTACATTCAATCATAGAACAAGCTGATTAATCACTGGCTAACATTGTTGAATAGGTATTTATTAAGCAATAACGACACATTATTGGCATTATAACGCGGGGTAGCAACACATCATACATTCCACCTCGATCACTTAGAACATTGCGCAAGCACCTCAAGGGGACGTCCTGTTTAAGATAAATCGATTTAACGTAACGTAATCGCGTCAAATGCCTAAATTGAATTTAATGCCAAACAAATAAATCAAAAACTTCGAGCGGAAATATCGTAGCCCCCAAAATATTCGGATCTCCGACCGACAGACATATTTCCGAGAATATTATTTCGTTGCGTTGCATATTTTCCCGGCAATAGAATCCATCTCCCAACTTTTAATTAGTTCGAATAAGGCCCAGGCGACGCCATCAATTTTACGTCGCTTCCTCGCCCATTTCTCTCGATTCGAAATTTAAACATTAATAATACCGTTTGCAAACGGGAGTTTATTACCCAGTTTCCGTATATTTATTAACGAATTCGGCAAGAATGAAATTTAAGAAAAAAACATCACTGCAATACCTCTTCCGCGCCCACGGCTGCCTATTCAAGATTCGGACCCCATCTTTTATTATGCTTTAAAGCCATCTCCTCCCGCAATACAGAGTAAAGCTGAACGGGATGAGATTATTCTTGGTTCGTTTAAAAAGAGGAATCACCCGGGTCTCCCGGAGACACGGGAGGAATTATAGCAAGCGGGATTACCAAATTACTTTTTCTTTTATATATACCTCTACCACTGGATTCCCTTGTTCCCTTGTTCTTCGGTTTCGCTCCGGGGGATCGCCAAAGTCTATGGATTATACCCCTTGACTCGAATAGGCGTTCATTATTTAATTCTTCTCCAGACGGGAGACCAAGTGGAACAGAGGCGCTGGTTTCGGAAATTGATGGCAGATGGAATTCGGGAAAAGTGGAAACAAGAATTGAACAATTACTTCGATAAAGAAAAGATAAACATTGGTATTTATAAGAAGGACAAGTTTAAATTGAATTTCTAAATTTCAGTTTATTTTGACTGAAATAATGGAAAGATTTAATCACACTATTACTAATTTTCTCATTTGTAGAGAAACAAATTGATTTAAATTGGCAAAAATTTAATGCTTCCAGTGCTGATAAAGATTCAATTAAGATAAAGAAAACACATGAATGAGGCAACTTTGTTATAATAAGAAATTGAGCATTGGAGTTGGGCTAGCCATAAGTGGTCTTGAAAGGCGCCGCCTAACTTTATTTTCTTATATAAACTTATCATCTGTGTGGGATTCCCTGCGCCCAGTACAAGAAACCTTGTTCTCGCCACGCTAACGCGGATTTGCAAAATCTACAAATAGCGTCACCTGCTAGGCCTATGGTATATATACAGACTGTCAAAGATAAGAGCCCCATGCATAGGGATGTCGTGAACGGTAAAAGATAGAAAGGTGGTTAAATTAGAGAAAAGTTGCGCCGTTATATGAGCAACAAAATTGACCGCGAATAGCTTTTGAAATATTAGGAAAAAAAAGAAAATCGTAAAAATCTTATTTCTTGTTTAGTGCGGTTATTTGGAAAGATTTTAGGACTTTTATTCTTTATCACATGGTGTTATAAAAATACAGTACCACGCTTCGTACATTTGAGACTACCTTCAACTTCATTTTTCTAAATAGACATGAAAGGCCAAAAGGGCATCCTTAGGTAGAAATAATCTTTCTCTTTTCTGTGATATAAGCCTTAAGGGTGTTGTTTTCAAAAATAACAAAGTTATAAGTGAAAAACTTGTTTTCTCGGGGAACGCCGTGGCTAGCAATAGTTGAAGTAGAAAGTAATCGTCTTTTATCACCTTTTTTTGTGATGTCAGGACTACTAAGTTTATTTTTACACATTATACAGCTATAAGTAGAAAACTGTTTAAAGTGTTTTTAACCCCAGAAGAAAAACCAATAAATAAATAAAATTCAACTGTTGAAACTTTTAAAGTGTATAACATTTTAATAGCAATCAAAAGTAGAATCTATTTGCACAGTAGCTGCAAATAAATGAATACAAGTTGTAAAAAAAACAAACAGAGCGACAATCATAACTAAAGAAAAAAGAAGAAAAGGTATTTTCACAACAATATCAAGAAAAACCAGTAAACTATTACAGTAACCACGTAAGAACTTACAACAGGTGTAATTAAACAGCCTTCATTCTCAAGACACAGATAGCACCGTTGACATCGATGCTACAGCGCGACTTAATAACACCTGTGGAATTCTTCTATATGTTTGAAGTACAGCTGCACTGAGTTCAGCCACATTGTCAAAGGTTTGTTGGTAAATCTTGTCTTTGATATGCCTCCAAGGAAAAAAATCCATCGGCGTTAAATCCGGCAATCTAGCTGGCCAGTTCACAGGTGCTCGAGTTCCTATCCATCTATTCGGAAATCTCGTTTAAATAATTAGATACAACTTGTGCATTATGTAGCGGGGCTCCATCTTGATGAAACCATAAATTTCGTTTTTCTGCCAGAGGTAGTCCATCAAGAATTTGTTATAATTGAAGATATGCTTGTGATGTAAGTGTATGTTCGAAAATGATAGGACGAATTAAGCGGTTGCCTAATATTCGACACCATACGTTAAAACTGAAGCAAACTTGGTGTATAGATTCTCTTTTTAAATGGGGATTTTCAATTGCCCAATAGTGGGGTTGTCGTCTTTCTGAATATTGGTTCGCATACATTCTTTCGGCTACTACTACATTTTAGATTAGATTAGGATTGGGTTGGTCTGTGCACCTGCTTCACCGCGACCTTTTCGGATCTATTGTAATCCTCTTTTTCTTAGAAGACGCTCTCTAATTTTGCCCTCTTAATTAGGCCTATCATCTTTGAGAGCGGCTTCTTTATGTAGCTACTAGCTGTGAGGTTCTCCTCCCCCATTACTAGAAACCTTCCCCTCGCCAGGCCTTCACATTGGCACAGCACATGAACTAGTGTTTCCTCCTCCTCTTGGCAGTGTCTGCAAGTTGCATCATCTGTCAGGCCTACACTGCATTTTTGTGCCCCAAAACACAACAACATGTCAAAATTTTCAGCCTTATTGTACTGCACCATCGTGCCCGCTAGTTTCACCAAATTAAACACTTAACTTATAATAATGCACTACACAGGGTGACAGGTGACAGGACAAGTTATTAATATTCAGTTTGTTTGATATTCTTCGCTGCTATAAGCCACAGTCTACGGTGAGAAAACGACTTTTTTGCTTATAGCTCTCTTCTTTTGTAAAAAACAGCCTTGAACCATATATGAACAGAAAAAAGAAACGTCAGCTCCACCCAAGGATGCCGTTTTGGCTATTGATGTGTATTTCAAAAACTAAAGTTGAAGATAATTCCAAATGTATGAAACGTGGTATTGTATTTTTTATAAGACCATGTGATAAAGAATAAAAAACGACTCAAAAAGATATTTTTCGTTCTTCGTTATCGCTTCAAATAACCTCACTAGACAAGAATTAAAAAATTTACGATTTTTACTTTTTCCTTCATATCTCAAAAACTAGCCACGTTATTTTGAATTTCTCAACACAATTTTGTTGTTCATATAATTGCGCAACTTTTCTCTAATTTAACCACCTTTCTATCTTTCACCGTTTACAAAATCTTCATGCATGGGGCCCATCTTAGACACCCTGTATGCCTGTTTAGTCCACAATGATCGGTTGACAGTGCTGCTATCGTTTTAGCGGTCTTCCTGTAGAATCTCTAGTATATGTTAAATACATTCAGGCCTCTGTTCTTTTGTCCGTCTTCGTCCTGGTGCTTTTGCCATCACTCTTTGGACTTATTATGCATCCATTCATTGTTGGACTTTCGATCAGGTAATGAAGCAGTCTGCTTCAGCAAATAAGCTTGACTAACCTCGTCTGGCCAGATCGTTTCCCTTCACATCTATGTGGCTCACCATTGTTGATTCCCTTTGGGTGTCCACCTTATTGAGGGCACTTACTCAATTCCAAACCAGCCAAGAGTCAAAACTTCCGGAACTGATCGCTTTATGTGTAACTGGATCCATCTTTCAGCTTCTCTGACACAATGACGTAGTGTAGCAACTTCAGCCTGAGGTTCTGCACCATCGCCAGTTGCCCAACCATTTCTATAACAGTTGGAGTCTATTACAGATAAGAAAGACTACGGGCCTTTCCCTTAGTCCTTCTTATCTGGCATTGTAATATGATATCTAGATCGAATTTATGAAACATGGCATCACTTGGCATCCAGTAGTTTTTGATACTCAGTATCGTGCGATTTACTTGTCGGTAGTTGACTGTGCATATTTTATTTATGAAAAACTAGCTAATTACAAATTATCCTAAACCCCGTGCTCCAGCTAAAGGTACTATATGAGGCTAGCTATTCTAAGTGCTATATAGATTCCATAACAATTTAAATGTTGCTACTGTAACTAAATAATTTACCTATTATTATTAATAATAATTACGAAGTATAATACAGTAGACTCGCAATGCTGTGAAATACTGAAATATGTAAACAATCAAAAATGTGATTAGTTCACATAATATACTACTGTAAATCGGTCAGCTATCAGTTGTTATTATATTTGCGCTCATGGAACGACTTCAGTTACCTCTCAGCTTTCGCCAAGGAGCAACCTTACTGTGGGAGCAGGCTAGATATCCCAGATCTTGTTACTGATAGCCGGCAAATAATTATTATTTTTCTGAGTTTGGAAGGGGCAGCTTCTACGGCCCTCAATTCCTTCAGGTAGCTGCTCCGTCTTTCTCATATCATGAACTTGTAATTGAAACTGCAGAAGGACCTATTCTAAAATTTAATAATAATTTAATCCTAATTATTGTAACCCACAATAATTAAATTAAAAGTTTATATTTTCCCGACCAATTTAACCCTTTAGCTAATGCCCTAACTTCGGTACGCGACCGCCTATAAGTCTTTGATACTGCAGACCGAGCAATTCCTTGATATAAATATGTAGCGGTGGCAGGTTTAGAATTACATTCATTGCGGCGGTAGGATCGAACTCAAAGCGCTCGTGGCAAACAAACAAGCCAGTTTTTGTATGCCAATTAGCGTTTTGGCCGCGTCCGCATGCCGTGTCTAATTACCCTAGTATATGATCACAATGTCATCTAGAGGCTGAGGCCTCAATTTCTACCTCACAACCGCCAGCGCCTGCCCTAGGCAATTGTGGCATTGTTAGTTGTTTTCTGAACATGTAGGTTCCATGTAAGTCTTTGATAATACCCTACCCCTTGGAATTTCGCCTTTTTGACGCATGGAATCTTTTGTCCTTCTAACACCACTGGTTGCAAGCTTTCTAGCATTCGTTTTCGCGTGAACGCGACAACTTGGGTTTTCTGAACATTGACTAATAGTCGTTTTTATTTACATCAGTTATCGATCGTATTTAGAGAGATTTGCATGCGTTCTGCCTGAATCTTTGAAATCGTCCTCTAACGACTATTGTATTAGCCTCAGTGTGCCCGATGTGGTTAGATCTCCCACTAAGGTAGCCTACAACAGAGGTGATAGGGGTGACTCTGCCCCGCGAGCATTGGTCCTCCTGCCTCCACTCCCATGGTATCTTCGCGGATTGTGGATGTAATTACCCCCTTGCTGGCAAAAGGAATAAAGTAACCCTTCTGTGGGTTCCGGATCACACGGGAGTGGAAGGAAACGAGATAACGGATAATCTTGCAGAAAAGGGGCTGAAATACCTTTTGTAGGGCCTGAACTTCTGCGGAATAAGTAGCAGTACAATACTGAGGAAACTGAAAAGAGAAATGGAGCAGAGAAAATCTGATTATTTGGAGAATCTCCAGGGAATGAGGCAAAGGAAAATTCTTCTGGGAACCTATAACCAGAAGAAGTTTACAGAATGCATCAACCTGAGTAAGAACAATGTTCGCATATTAACAGGAATACTTTCGGGCCATTGTAAACTGAAAGGAAATCTGAATAAGCTTGGATTCGCAAAGGAATCTGAATGTAGATTTCCGACCGATCCATTTCCTCTCACATTGCGCAGCACTGTGCAACTCAAGGGCGTTGCACCTGGGAGCATGTGAGATCGAAAAGGGAGACTTACCTAATCTGGAGCCTTCTGATATCCTACACCTTCTGAAAGGAATAGGACTGGAAGGCCAGCTGTAAAACAGCAAGAATAAGGGACACAATAGATCCCTTAAGTCGCAGTGTAACATCACCCTCCATACATACATACATATTCCTTGTTACGACTGCTTCCATCCACTGCAGAAACTTCGATATAACGCCTTTTTACTCCGTAAAACCTTTATAATTGAATTTGTGGGAGCATTATTAAATGCTCCCTCATTGTCAAGGAAAATCGTTATGCCTATCTCTTTGTCTTCTATTGACTTTGAAATAAGACAAAATTATAAAGTGACTTTTGTAATATAAGAGTCTTAACGTACCATTTCTTTAGAATAAATGATAAAGACGCTACCAAAATATACGAAGGGGATTTATTATATATCGAGCTTACTTTATCCCAAACTAAAGTAAAAGGATAGCTCAAATCCAGCCTTGCAGCATTGGTTTCACTGTATCTCTTTCTATATTCTCACTTACAAAGTGTAAAATACAACAGAACAAAAAGTCACAAACCGCATTATGTGTATACACTATTTGAATAGTAAAATTGTAGAATTTGACTAATGCTACAACAAATGCTCTGAAAACAGCCCAAGTATACCCCCCCCCCCCCCCAAAGAATAAAACTAACTAACTATCACTTACTTACCCTTAAGTGTTCCGTCCGTCCTTTCACTTACGGTAAACGGGAACTTAAAGTAAGGAGTGCGATATAGAAAAAACTAGGATTTACAAAGAGTCCACACGCTACAGGGTAACTAGTACTAACTGTAGTTAGTAGCTAGCTAATTACTAGTATTTTGCATAAACAAAAAGAACTGAGCGAGGAAAAAACAACTAAATATTAAAAAATTATAAACTGCCGTCAACAATAAGTGTGATTTTGACCTGTTCCTATGTTTTGATTCGAGACAAACGAATCCAATATTGCATTTTTTATGCAGGAAACGTTTTAAACAAAATTCCCACGTAACGTTTTTAATATTCATTATTCATTCATACTTACTTGTTCTGCAACCTCTTCTATCATTTTTGTGTCCTTTCTGTTCCTTACAAATTATTTTGCCTGGTTAACCCCCTCGTTATAAGTACTCTTGTCATTCATGCATTCCATGTCTGTTTCGGCCTTTCTCTACCGCTTCTTTCACTCAGTCTCATTTTCCACATAATCTTCCTTTATTCTTTCATTGTGCCCGTACTATCTTAACTGTTGGATTTCTGTTGCTAAACATTCCTCACATCTAGAATTTCTCTAATATCCGCACTTCTTATTTTAGCTTTCTCTGTTACTCCTTTAATTTTTCTTAGTATTTTTATCTTGCAGTCCTCTATTTTACTTGTTATTTTCTCTGTCACAATCCATGATTCCGAGCTATATAGCTATATATTAATGTTGGTTTAAGCACCATATAGTCTTGTTTTTTATTCTCTTATAGATTTCTGTTCCATTAAAAGAAAACATTTTCCATAGACTGCAATATGATATATTTTATTCGTATTTTTAATCCTGTTATTAATTTCCTTATCTAGGAATTCATGTTCGGCAATTAGCGCATGTAAGATTTCTGTATACTCTTGTTAGACTCATTATTTCTGACCTATTCATTCATTCATTAAATTAGGGTGGCCATCTAAAGTCCGGGCACTTGAGCTTGGTGCTCATTGTACCATCCCTATTAAGTCTCTTATTTCCACTCGACCAGCTTGGTGTTCTCTATAAAGCCCAGTATCTTGCCCAGTGGAAATTTGAAAACCTTCGAGGGCTCCAGTAGATCTCTCCCGAAATATTTCTGCCTGAGTACCTTCAATTCTTCAGATGTCAGATTTCTGACCTATTCATTCATATGACAATTTAAGGCTTCTATGTCATATATTGCCTTCATATTGAGATATGGAAGAATATATAGGGTGTTCAAATTAAAGTTACGATTACAATTATTTTTCTTAGCTAATAAGTTTTCCATATTAAGCAGAGCTAAAAAACACTGGATGCTTGTAAATTTAACCAAAGTTTAGTAGCATTTATAGTAACAAATAGTGCATTTAGATTTATTAAAAGTTGCAAAAGGTTATCCGATATCCGCTGAGAAGGGGGTATACAAAACCTAAAAATACAAAAAGAGATATATCAAATAAGTTACTTTATTCCTGCCTGTGTCACCGGATGTAAAAAAAGCGAATAGAATTCCAGAAGAAGAAAAAAAAACAGCAAACAAAAATAAAAGCGTAGAAGCTGTTTTTTATTAAAAGGCGAGATATACCTAGAATAATAAAAAAAAAGCTTTAGAAAGGTATTTTAATGTTACATACTAATCAGTAAAAATTTAAGTAAGATTTTATTCATTTTCAACATTTCTGCGTTGCAAACGCGTGTAAATTTATGTATTGATGGCGAAAATTGGGCTGTCCGCGTTCATTAGAGGGATGTCTGTTGCAAAGGGAATACATTGGCTTCCTCTGCCAATTGCCGAGCCGTGACATTTTAAAATTGCTCGTGAAAAGAGATGTCTGTTGGAGAGAGATTTCGTTTGGGGAGAGGTGTCAGTGTAGTATGAGATGAAATACCAATAAAGAGTGAGTACTAAAAAAGGTTCATAGGTGGAAAACCTTTAAACAGCCATTAAAACGCTCTGATGGTAGATTAGATTTGAATACGGTAATATATTGCGCACACTACTTGTTTTGAGTCAATGTACTTCCTGTAAAGATACTCTATGTTTGTCATATGGTACTAATTACCACTCTATTAAAAATCAAACGCGGATTTGCTTTTGTGGTACATACATAGAGGGGAAAATAAATTTATTTATCTCCAACTGGATATAAGTTTCCAAATCTCAATTATAGGATTTTCTCTACACCTTTAACTTTAGGAGATCGTTTTCATGACATACCCTGTATATTAAGTGTTTTTATTGAGCCGTCTTGGGAATGGCTTTATCCGCCAAGAGAGCGTGGTATCGCCTTCCATTTAGAACAACGTCGACAGTGACGTATCAATTTCGAACCATAACAAGGAAAAGGCGTTAATCAATTAGTCAATAACTGGATGGATCAGAAATTGACGTCCTTCCTTTTTAGTTGTATTTGCTATTGTTACAACAGGGAAGATAATAATATTTCTATTATTTCTATTATTTTTGACGTTTCAGAAGTTTGTAAAAACTTCAGAAGTTATCAGAGAGAACGTGAAATACTTGTCGGTCTAGATGAAAGAGAAGTTTTATGTACCATTTATATTAAAAGAGAATATTAGACTGTAACATTATATGGAATTAATTCGTTATAACATTTTTTTAGCGCTACTTATTCATGTTCTTAACCAACAGATGGTAAGTTGTTCTTTGCTAAGTACTTTAAGCGTATATTATTATTACGAAATACATTATTAAAGTTGCGATTTAATTCCAAAACATTTATACCTTAAAGAGTTTATTAACAATGAATAGTTCTTGAAATTCATGCCAATTTAAAATTAGTTTTGCAAATATTTTAGTACTTATCATAAATTATTATACAGCGTGTAGTTAAAGTATGGAATATTAAAAAAATAAACAAATTCGATCGTTTTTTATCACTAAAACACGTTGGATTTGGTTTTTAACAATACGCCTTAATATGTGCAATTCATTTTCCGATATTCATTTATTTTTGGTTATGAAGTCAACACAAAATAATTTAAATAACAACCAGATTGTGCATAGTGGAAGCCGATAGCGCCTTTTCCTCCCTTTATGACCATGTAAATAAATTATCAGGTAGCTTAACAAAAATTTTGTGAAAAGCTGAGCCGAAGTGACTTTCATATTAAAATACATACTACAATTTGTTTTGTGAATTTGTTCAACACTCTAAGGTGCGAAATGTTTTTTATTCAAAAAAAAAATGTTTCAAATAACTACAGACATGCAGATTTCCTGTTTACAAAATAAGTATTTTTAAAGAAAAGAAGATGTAAAATGTATATTTTTGAAAAACTGTAACTCAATGTCACAACTGTTACGGTCAATAAAAAATTAGCGATTCTATTTTAGACCAATATTGAGACCAAAATTGACGGTTTCAAGTTCGCCGGTTACACAATCCCTATCCCTACTTACGCTGTCAATTATTGTATCAAGTTTTCAATTTCGCGCAACGATTAACAATGGATTAACGATTAGATAGATTAGATTGTGAAATTGTGTTTGTTTGACTGGAATTACGTTTATTGCCCGTACAGTTTTTTACACTTTTAATTATGGATCCCCAAAATCTGGATATATCCGAAAATACTCTATAGTCATGTCATCAGCAGATGGTCAATTTAGTAAGTAGTTGTTTCAAATTCAGGATTTATTTAAAGTTCTATGTGTAATATAATATAACATATATTTAAAAAAAATCCTATATAGACAATTCTGACTATCTCTGACTGTCTAAGACAAATATTGTCTTACAAGACTTACCTTAGCATTTTTACAGAATGTTTAATACTTGCACTATATTATGTACAATGTAACAGTTTATACCAGAGATTAACACAATAGATTGTTAAATAATCATGTTAAATGTTACTTAAAAACTAAGCTGAACAAGAAACCATTAAATCGTACGTGATATATATCACACTGGGCATACACAAAAATATCGCCAGTTTTTTATTGGTCAAAAGAATTGTGATGCTTATACGACCTAATTTGAAATTTATCACTTTTAGAATTGATTTTCCCGATAGAATATGCCACCAGGCAGGGCTCATGGTATATTGTAGGAATCACCGTACTGCCTACCAGACACCATCAGCAGTGGCGTAAAATGCATCTTCGTAAGTCCCGCCTGGCGGGGGAGCCCAGCTATCTAAGGCGCTCGCAGATATTATTGTCAACAATGTTTTACAAGTATACAGTAGTAGACAAGGGGCCCAGACAAAATTCTGCGGGGAAGTCCCAAGATTTTACGCTTCGCCACACACCCATCGCTATCACATTTCAAGCTTTATATATGTGCAATCACCCACTCCGTGAAAAGAGTTCAGTTTGTGCGCCCTCTAGGAGCTATACACTAAACTATCACCCGCATGCAATTGTAGCATAAAGCTGGCAATGCAGTCATTGATCTAGCTCGGGCAGTAATTAGGGGGTGGCTCCTAGAGGGCACACAAACCGAACTCTTTTCACGGAGTGGGTGATTGTACAACATAAAGCTTGAGATGAGATGGCAATGCAAATGGGTTTATACACTGAGAGGAGCACTGATAATGCCTAGTATATAGAAACTCGGATCCATTCCTAGTGTTGTTCTCTCTTCATTGCTCTTGTTAGTATGGTGATTTTTACAATGGACCATGAGCACTGTCTGGTGACATATTCCAGCGGTTCATTGCATTTAGGCATTATTCTTTGACCATGATTTTACTGTGAAATATGAAAACTAAATTGATTCTCTGAGGAAGTAATAAAATAATTGCGAAAGCTTAGAATTAAAAAGATTGAGTATTGATTTAAACTTCGGCTCTCATACCCAATAATTAACGTGTTGAATTTATCATGAAAATTTACTTAATCCTACAAAATATTTCGTTATTTCAAATAAATAAAGGATTAAATGAACAAATAATTTGGTTGAATTAACCAAATATTCGTTTGTCCATATTTAACTCAATATTTAGTTAATTTGTTATTATAATAATTTGGTATTATCAAATAAATCGGTTTTTCAGTGTATCAGAAATAATTGCTTTAATTCTACTTCAGCTACATTTTTAAATGTCATCATTAAAAATATATAACGAGTGTCTCCCTACGTATGTAGGTAAAACAGAATATCGTAAAATGGGGTGACTTTGATTTATACAATTTTTATGTAACAGTGCAGCAATAGATAATAATCTAATTGTAGGTTATAGTTCTTATCGGCTTGCAGCCATTTTATAGTAGCTTATCCTTATAGTTACCTGCGCTTTCCTGGAGAAGAATAATTAATGCCTTATCAAAGCCATACTTAGATTGGGGTTACATTGATACCCCCGTTTAAAATACTCGATTGTCAATGTTAGTTGAGTTAGTTGTCAAATTCATCCACATCAAATTCCGTTGAGGAGTTTTGTTTTTTTTTTTTTCGATATAAATCTCATGTGGGCAGTGATGATAACTCAAACTCATCCATAAAACCTTTGATTTCTAGCCTAAATTTTAGTTCCATATTATTACTGATGGTGTGGAATTCTATGTGCAAATGTAAACATAAAATATTTAAGAATATTTAGTTTCTATTTCTACAGAAATGAAAAATACCCTCAAACAACATAAGCAACAAAGTAAAAAAATAACTATAAATTTTTAGCTATGTGTATTGAAATGCTAATGAACGCAAACAGAACAAAACAAATTCTTATATGATCCATCATACTTATACAATACTAGGCAACTTTAACCTACGAAAACATTAACACAATTACTACACACGTATTTCTTTTAACCTCTAATAGTTTTAATATTCATCAAGGCCTTGAGCAAAAGTGCCAAAATATCATGGATGTCTGCCCCGAATACATTATTTTCGACTTAAAAACGAGAAGGTAAAATTGATAGCCATATCAATGTCACCGTAAAACTAGTGTCAAAGTGACCCCATCATATGAATAGTATTGTAAAAATTCAAATTTCTTGTGATAAGCATATTAGTTATAAGGAGAGGCCAGAAGGACTATAAACTACAATATTAATGCAAGATACCATTAATCTCATAGTAATCGAAGTGGGAATGTCCGGTCTTATTTCCAGTAAAATGTCTTGCAAAAGTAGTGGTGTTAATTGAATGGATCATATAAATATATAAAGAATAACACTTACGTTCAAAAATTAAGTGCACAACAACGTCGCAAACTGCCCCTATTAACACAAACTGAAACGCATGCGCATTGATTACTTTGCGTCAAAATACATTCTAAATAAAAATTCGACTAAATATCAAAAAATCAATTTCACCCCATTAGTACATTTAGATACGATTTTCGTCCAGATTCTGTGCGGAATATTTTGATTTTACAGGTACCACTTATAATTGGAATACCTTGAAATTATTTTTGCGAATTGGAACGTATTCAAACTCATCTGATTGTTAATGCGTATGTGCCGCTTTGATCATGATTTTAATTGAGAGGGCGCACCGAATGCTGATTTTTTAATTTGCGTTGGAAATTTCTAACTGTTTCGCTTGAATATGTGCCCGGATGAAAAAATTCCCAGATTAACTGCAGTACGTATGCTAATGAAGATTATCCAAAAATGGAAACATTGCATTTAGTTTTACGTGTACACAAATTAGCGAAATATGATTTTGAAAGAAAGCTCTGCGAGCGTCAAATTCAGTTCAAGTTCCTTCCTAACAAAGTACTGCAGAGCATAATATAATTGTACTTACAACACCTCTTGTATGATTAGAATGGTTGTAATAATACCGAAAATCTTAAGTAAATAATCATTTATCATCGAATAACGTAATGATATTTATTGTCAGAAATAACCGCAAGATATACAGAGAGTGCTGCAATTAAGCGGAACGTAGGTATATTTGTAATAAAATGGAAAAATTGAATCTTTTTTATCCTTAAAATCCACCTTAAAAGAGTTAAGCTGCTGCGCAGAATGTTCCAAAAGTAACAATGCGGTTCTTTTTTAAAACTTAATGATCATTCCGATCGATTATTATAATGATTTTCTCATAATATACCTAACAAACTATCGTTCCTCAAATATACAAGTCCTTCGTGTGTGCATACACACAAAAAAAATTATTACTCAATTTGAATATAAATGCATCACATTGAATATAACATAACTTCCTATATAAGTAAGAAGATGATGTACTGAGAATAAAATTTGTTCACTTTTCCAAACTCGTGAATTTGTTAGAAGAAACAATTTTTAGTTTAAATGTTATCAATATACTAAAATCATTATGAACATATAATATTTTCACCACAAAAATAATTATTTTAGATATGAGTAAATAGATTTTCTCAACTGCTCAACTGGAAACTATCATATTTATGCTTTAATAATTTATGTACATACATTTGATAGTATATAAAAGTATTATTTGTAGTATTGCCATTATTTGCTTTCAACGTATAAGTATATTGAACTGGTAATACTTACCTGCTTAATCTAAGCTTTTCTACTATTCAAGGGTAATAATTACCTACTAATTTTGTGTCTGTAACACCAAAAAACTTCAGTAGGGAAAAATTAATAAATAAAGAAAGTACGTAATTAAATGAATTTACTGTCATACTTTATAGTTTTACAATGTTTGGGAGAAACGCTACCTTCTCCCAAACATCGGAGTTCTCCAGGAGTGCGCACGGGATATTGATGCGTGGAGGTATAGATAACAACAATAACAATGTTCATTTGAAGGAAGTATACTTCAATGCAAATATTTATACTATTTGTTCTAAGAGTATATTGTGTTTTCAGTGAATTTACTCTTATGTTCTAACCAACAAGATTATCATCCAGCATCCAGCATCCAGTTATACTGAATGTAACGACTTGCCATTAATGAATTGCTCTTGGTGTGACTCTTTTTTTTGCTTTGTTTGTTTCTTCGTCGATTTTCATTATCTTCAATAAATGCAATACCTAATTTCTTATAATAAATGAAATAATTGAGGTGTTTATCTTTATAAAATATATGTTGGGTGAATATAAATTTATTTTAAACGATAAATAGATAAACTACTATTATTTTCCAATCTTTAAAGGGATATTTCTACCTTCGAAGTGAATTTCCACCGATAAAATAGAATTAAAAGAAAATTGAAGAAATACTCACGATTAGTAAGAAATATTTTCGTGCAGTAGTAGGTCTCCTAACAAGATGTTGTATGTATTGAAAGGATACCTACAGAAAAGATTTGCTAAATTGTAACAATTTAGCAAATATCTTTACGTTAATAATGAAATTTTCATCTTAAATTATCATTCAATTATTCTTCCACTTATTAAGTATATATACGAATTTCTCCGTATAATACATTAGGTTGACCAGTAGCACTGAAGACCCTTTGTAAGGTGAAACATATGTATGCTAATATCAACCGAGTGTTACACACGTTTCTAATGTGATCAATTTATTAAACTTGTTTTACCTTTTTAAAAATGGCAAAACGCCAAAACATGTGATATTAAAAGAATATCTATTAAAAATTAAATGAAAATAACCTAATACTTTTTTAAACCATATATTGTACATCTCATTCATTAGTACAACAATGGACATGAAAAATTTATTAATGAAACTTGCAAGGTAACTATTGAATTTTGATTTTTTTTTAATTTTATATATTAGCATAATTGGCCTATATTAAAGTTGTCAATGAACTCTGTACACTTCTATGTATTTACTGCGCACTGCTGTTATAGTAGTAACAAATCAGCTTAACCCAGTTTTCAAACAAAGGAAAGGCGACAATTTCAAATAAGATAACTAGAATTAATAAAATAAGAGTTCATATTCCTATAGTAATATTACGTAATTACAAACAATTCACAGCTGACTTACGTGCATGTTCCTTTTCCTTTTGTGTCCTCAGCTTAATAGACTAATTGAAATGCTAGGTGATATAATTTTGGTACGAACAAGGGAACAAAAGAGCTATATTACCGTGTTTATGGATTGTAATTCATTTCTAGATTGTGTCATTCGAATCCGCCCTCTTCTTCCTATTCCTTCTCGCCTTTCCGCTCCTCTGGCGGCCTATTCAACTGTAGGTTGTACGTTTAAGTATAGATCAACATATATAGTACATAGAGCAACAGTTATTATGTCACAAATTGAACTACACGAACATTCGTCAATTAGGATGTCGACAACTTATTGCACTACCCTGCAATAGCTGTAACATTTCCGATTCAGCTTAAATTACGCTGGTTTAGAGCAGTCCGATTACTAAACAGACAATAAATTTGCATATTACACCCAATTTGATCGTTTTAAATTTCTACATTCTAACAAATTCCTAATTGATTTCTATCGATAAAAAAATCGGAAAGCCATAGCAGCAGCATAATTTTAATTCTCTCTTTTATTTGCAGGTAATGTTTTTGTGATAGCCGCTATATTGTTGGAGAGAAACCTGCAGAACGTGGCGAACTATTTGATCCTTTCTTTGGCCGTTGCGGATTTGCTGGTGGCGTGTCTTGTGATGCCTCTGGGTGCGGTATATGAAGTGAGCAACGAGTGGCTGCTGGGGCCGGAGCTCTGTGATATGTGGACGTCGAGTGACGTTCTTTGTTGTACAGCTTCCATACTTCACTTAGTTGCTATCGCCTTAGACAGGTATGTATTTCTTGTCATTTTCATAATATTTGCAAGCCCTAGAAATACGAAAACTTATGAATGCATGATAGCAAAAACAATATTTAGATTTTGAAAAATTTCAATTTTATACAATTTGTAGTTTTCAAATGAATATAGTTTTTCAATAAAAATAAATATATATATTGCTTTGGAAATAGGTGTATGAAATACAATTTAGTGTCATTTAAAACAGGTTTCAAAGCGTAATAAGGAAGTAATTGTATACTGAAGCGCATACACGGTTGCCTACTCTACCAGCAAATTTTGAATTTGCTAAAAATGACTATAAAGAGAGATCATTTTAGCAATAGGTGCTAGTCATAGCCCTTATGTATATACAGAGATCGGCAGAATGTGCGCCGCATGACGCACATTCTTTTTGTTTTTGAATTTAGCAGATCCTTTTTTTTTACAAATTACCTCTGCTTGTCTTGAAATTAAAATAACACTCATCAAATCTGCCGAAAATTTAATTGTATGCGAGAAAGGTCAAAAATATGAAACTACGCTAAGAGTAAAGCATCTCAGTTTTTGGGTTTAGCAGATTCTTTTATTAATAAATGTTGATACAAATTCAACGCTCTATCCAAAGTTGAAGTTTCGCTCAATTTTAGCAAAAAATGAGATTTCGTCGTTTTTTTTCAAAACTAGCCTGTATACAAAAGTGATTAAGGTTATACAGCAGTCATATCCTGTTCTGTGTATAAATTCAAAGGCAAAAAAATTTCCTATATGCTACGCACTTTTTGCCGGTCACTGTCTAATGTAAACTTTATTTTATATGTAAATTCAAGCTTACCTGGTATTTTTTATTATATATTTTGCCCCGGGAGATTTTTCATTCTCCGGTATGTTTATTCGGTAACAATTGCCGTATTGCCCTCAAACTAGAGTAAATAACGGTATCTTAATGTCAATTGCTGGTTATCCATTTCAATTCGATGTTGGTTTACCTGACAGCGATAACAATCGACTGCAGATTTCTGGTAATTTTAGTTTAAATCATACATTCTTCCTGTGGCCACGAAAGATGACGGTTGTTCATGAACTCCTATAACATTTTTTACGCCACACACTTAGAAGTATAAAAGTTCCACAAGGTATTTACTTAAAAAGTATCGATATATCACCTGAATAATATGAATATATATCTTTACCTGAACAATCTTAGAGAACTTCCTATAAAAATTCCTGAGAAGAATAGCGGGTCGAATACCAATCCATGATTTGATCGTTGGTAGAGCCCTGTGAATTACACGTCCAACTTGACTCAGAGAATTATCTGCCACACCTGTATTTAAAGGTGTCCATTTAGCATCGCAGGTATTTTTTTTTAAAGGGGTGGTAACGCCTAAACTATATGTTCAGCTTGTCAGGCCCCCGCAGAGCCAAATCTCCCTCCTAATCAACATTACGACCCCGGAAAAAACCGATTATCGTAACTGACCAGAATGAGATTTGAACCCCGGACTCCGCACTGATAGCCAAGCGTGCAAGCCACTGGACTACCAGCCAGGCAAATCTCATCGACCATATACCAAATAAAGATAAAATAATTAATTAGTTTCATTTCAATTACAACCAGCAAATTAGAGTTTTGCAATTTACGTTCACGATACGCTAATTTTGGGGTTAAGTTTGTAAGAACTGCCATTATTTTAGTTATTTTAGGAATTTTAATATTTAAAAGTTGCCTTAAAAGTTGACACTAGGATGGTCTATCTATAATTATAGAGATTTTTACATATATCGATAACACGGATAGTTTAAATATCATAGTTATCTACCAAATTTAACCTCACTTATTTAAAGTGACAGACAAGTTTGGATACGGATTTTTCTATTAAATAATTTGTTTTGCATAGTATTTATGATTCGAACATACTGCTGTGTACTGATTGATTTAAAATGCCAAATGAAATTTTACAATGAAAAGAAAAATTAAATTAGCTACCTCAACGGATAAAATTTTAAAAGGGCGCAAAAGAAAAATTAGCCTCATAGTTACCTTCGCGAATTAAAACTTGAATCTAACCACGAAAAGCAAATTCTGAGTGAAAGAAATCAGACTTTCTTAAATACCCGAAAAAATTGAAAAGGTTTAATTTAAAATAAAAGAACAGATTTTTTTAACCCAAAGATGCTAATTAACAATCAATTTTATTTTTAACAAAGGTTAAATTACAGCTCGTGCAGAAAAAAAAAAACCGTGAACTGTAGGTTCTGGCCTAAATTAAAAACTTGATTCTAAATTACAATAGGACAATGCTATTTCCTAGACAAAACAAAAGATTAGTTTGTTCAGGAAGATAATCCTAAATAAACCAATATCAATCCACTTGGTTTCAAATTAAAACAAACTAAATTTAGCGTGGACAATTTCTAGTAAATAACAAGAATGAAAAACTAAATGCAAGCACAATGCTCACCCAAACGAGGTGATTGATAAAATAAAAATGAATCAGCAAAATAGAATAACGAAAAAATTAACTCTTTAAACTATAATGAGAGAATTATAACTAAAAATATATCTTCCTGCACAAAAATAATAAATGATCTTATATCTATAATGTGCACACATCAATATATTAACAATTATTACTAAATGAATTCCTTGATGGACTAAATTTTTCAATGTATGCGAAAATTTAGAATATCAAAGTGAATTACAAAATGCATCAATAATATATAAAAATACATCTACTCACGTCAACAGTCGACCAAGGAACTCTAGAACAAACTTCTACAATCGTTTTTCTAACAAAAAAACGTACAACGCAAATGCACAATTCGCCGACAATATCTAGTAGAATAGGCGTTAAATCAAACTAGCAAACGCTAGACATCTTAACGAAATGAATTAATTTTAAAAAAAACTTAACACTAAATAAATTAAATCAAATAACAAACTCTCTACCTAAATTTATACAAAAATGAAATCTAAATATGAAAATTCTCGGTACATTGATTCAACTCGTAAGAAATTGCACACATCAAAATATGCAACTTAAAATACACTCGCGAACACCGGGGAGTCTACCACAGCAATACGTACCTGTGATCTAAGAGTCATCAAAATTAATAAAACAAAATTATTTTGTATTTAAATAATTACCCTTGTATTGTTTTAAAACATTCTTTTATTACACGTTTAGTGTGTTTTTACAAGGATATTTGATAAATACTAAATCTGGTACTCCTACAAGTATTCACTCATCTATCAGATCATTAGGTGAATAAAAACCACAAAATTGTTGTTTCTATTTTTTTATTGAAAAAAAAGTATAACAGATAGAAAAGTATTTCTTTAACAAATAATAATAAAATAACGCCCCCTGGCGGCAGATAATTTTCAAATTATCCTTCTACCTCGAGATATCGAGATGTCCCATACCTAGCTGAACACAATGTATAGTTACTAGAAACAACTTCTACAGTAAAAAAAAAACTTCTCGATTTTTATTCATCAAACTTACTGGCGAATTATAAACTCTATAAAATCCAAAGTTGACAAAATTCTACATTTATATCAGGTGTCTCAGCCCGCAAGTCCCTGCCTATAACTTTCTTATTTATAGATATATGCTGATCTTTCGTTCATAATTAGGTTAGGATTAGTAACAAATGAAATGTAGTAACAAGTACTTCCTAATTAGTTCGAAACAGACCGTACATCAAACCTGGAATATAACGGGCTAATTTCTAATTTGAACAAATTGTTTTTTACAGAACTTATCTTTTAATCTTTATTTACATTATTAATTCAATGTATAACATTATTAATAATTTTTTATACATGATAAGTTTTAAATTGAAATTAAATAGAAATTACCAGAGAATTACAGAAAAAAACTAATATCTTAATTAATAAATATTATAATAAATATTTATTAGGTAATCGTAAATTTGCCGCAGTTATAGATACTGCAAAACAACAATCAAGATTGACAGATTAACCTAATTAGAAGGTACTTATTTCTCCACTTTCACTTATCATTTATTGATATATTTTAATAAATTTTGAAATGTGTTATTTACAGTAAATTTCCAATTATTTGAACTGTACATATTATATTTTTTTAACACTTCCAGCTTTGCTGAAAAAATACACGACTTGTTAGTTTTTGTTTTATAAAAAAATTCAAAACGTCTTTTTAACTCTCAACATATCGCCAAAAAATTATTAATGTTACACTCTTTTGTTTTATACGCCTACTAGGACAGTTTCTTTCATAGAAAGTAATTTTTCTAAATGGAATCTCATGGATTTTCTGAGTTAATTTGGAGTAGCAATTTTTGCCGGTTTAAAAAATACCGAAGTACTTGGTATTCGATTTAAAAGTCATTTCTTTGTATATTCAAAAAAACTAAAAGCAAATCTGTGCGTTATAATTGTATTTTTATTGAATAAACAATTACTACTGTAAAACAATGAGTAGCTATTTGAATACCTGTCAATTTCTATATCAAGTAATAATAGGGAATAAAATGAATTGCACTAGACATTTCCTCCAAATACATATTATACAGGCCCGGGCTTCTCGGAAAACACTATGTAATTTAAAGTAAATAAATATTACAATTAACCAAGAAATTTATAAGAATGTATAAATAAAAAAGTTAGAAATATTGATGTCAAAATACCAACAGTATACTAGCCCTTCAAAAGGTATTGTTTAGCTTTTCAAAATTTTATTATATATCCGATAAAACCGGTGATAGTGATAAAAAATTATAAGATGGGTTAAATAATTTCAAATTTACAGCAAATAATTCATGTGTAATTTTATTAGAAACCATCTATAAATAAAAACAAATATGAGCAGTGACCCATGACCCATGAGCTGAGGTAAAATATTTTTCGAAAAAAACAGTTCAAATTTATGCAAAGGACGATTTCACTAGCTTATCCGGCTCTCTTTATCAAGATAGAGTACATCCCACCATTACTTAAATAACTCTGTCAATTGAACAACAATAAATGCGAAGTCCCGTGTAACGCTTCATGTTTAATAGCTAATACAATCCTGCGAACCGTGAAACAGAATGCAACGATGTCCAGGCAAACTAATTGTAGATCGGGATTCTCGGTATGTGTCGGGAACAGAATACAGCAATGTGATTCTGCAGCGCACACTGGTCAACCGGACATGGCAATCGGGTAATAACGAAATGAGAAGCAATTTCGTAAGTGGTTTCAGTTTAACTGAATCTGGTTGATGGTGATACCAAATTATTAGGGTTTACGCGAAAGAACCACTTCAAGTTTCGTTTTATGAACGGAAGGAAGTTAATTACTTAAATTTTCCTTTACATTTCTTCACTATTACATGTATTTAATGTGAATAATATAGCAAAATAGCTAATCGTTTGAATCAACCACCAATCCCACGTAATTCAGGGTTATTTAATTTTCCTCCGTTGTATTTTATTTTCTCGCTAGGACGGTAGTAATATCTATGCTAATGTTACTGACTTTTTTTTTTTAGTAGTCGCAACATCTGCTTGGTCATTCGCTTTTCGGAAAGGAAAATTCCGACCAGCTACGCGAAATTTAGATGCGGTAGCAAATTAAAAATGAACTTGCCTCTGTTGCGGTTCGGATAGTTACACAAATCAGGCAGTAATTGATCCTTCAATCCATTGTTTGGGAAGTAGATGGATTGCTAATAATGGATTCGTGGCGAGGCGCATTTAGTGTTTGTTGATTGGGAAAGCACAAATAGATGAATTACAAATAGTTTCTCTTAATGAAATTATGCATTGTTTTAGTTAAGAAGAAAACAGTATGGATACTTATATTAGTTTTCCTTTTTAAAAATGGAACCCAAGTTGTTATAATAATCGTGGAATATTTTCACTTTAGAAATAAAGCAATCATATGTCTGTATTTTATGGAATCCAATACTGACTTTGTTTGACTTCCCAGGTACCTTAAATTCGATTTAATTAAGCTTCTTTAAAATGTTAACTAGTGTTATTAAGCGCTGCTAAATGAAGGGTTTTTCGAAAAGCAAACTAGATTTTTTTAGTGTAGTTTTGAACACTCAAAATCGTCTTTGCACTTTAAAATTCTTTTTCATAATAACAACCTTGATTAAGGCTGCATTTTCAAGAAGTTTGGGAGGAGTTATAGGGGCAGCACATCAACAGTTTTCGTTCAAGTTATTGTCCACAGGAAAAGACAACAAAAGAACAAAATTAGCTAAACGTGTGTACTGGTTTTGTTAGTACTTCATTTAGTATTCTTTTTGCAAATATACACATGTTATGATATCACAAAGGCGTTGTTTTGCTACTCCTTTACTCGGACAAACCTCTCGAAGGCGCAGTCTCAATATGTATGTTAAAATAATCTTAGGCCTCTTTCAGACGACGTGATTCGATTCCAATAATTGAACGGACGGTTTTCAAGGAGCACCAATCATTTGCTACATCAGTATGCTCCTTGACAACCGTCCGTTCAACTAGTGAAATCGACGAAGGCGGGTGAAAGAAGCCTTATTCTTCCACACATATATGCCTGTGGGCGTCGAATATGATTAGAGTTAGCAATTGCAAATATAGTAAAATGTACGGAGTTAGAAAACAAACAAATAAAAGCAAAGCAAATACAGCACGTTACAAATAACCACGTTGAAAAGGAATAAACACGAATATGGAATAAACAAACAAATATTCACTTGTGCAATGAAACCTAATAAAAATTCATGCAAAGAAATGGAATACCTGAATTAATGATCAAATAAAGCAAAAAGAATGATGTAATCATCAATAATTTAATCAATCGAGAAGGACACACTTTACCAGGGTTTGCGAGGCAAAATCAAACATTTATAATTCAGGGCAAATGCTTATATGTTTATAACTTCCTCCCAAAATAAAAGCAAGGCAACAAGAGAACTGGTTAACCAAATTACTGGCAAAACATCTGTAAGAATAATTCAAATATTTTAAAAGGAACTCCTGATTACAGTTATAATTGTTTGGTAATTTTTATAACCGGATAATGGCGCCTCGTCAAGGAAATGCATTTCATTTCTAAACATTTCTAAAATTTTGCCAAAAATTGATTGTACTATCACAAGAAAGTGCTCAGATTCAGTTAATACGAAAAGGTCAATCAATTTGATGATAATTTTGTTATTTCTGTGATGCAGAAAACTACTGCATTAAAGAAAATGTTTCAGAAGAAGAATTTGCAGGCATTTTGAAAGATTCGGCTTTTAATCTGAGGAAGATGAATGGACAAGAATATAAGGAAACTATATGGAATGTAACAGAAAAATAAAAAGTGAATAAAGACTTCAGATAATTTTTTATAAATATATAGGTAACCTTTTCTGTAAGGAAGCTCGTTACGGTACAAAGATGATTCCCACTACGCTACTCAGTCTTCTTTGATGGTCCCATAATAATGGTCTTTCCATGAATTTGCCTGATTGTTTTTTCCCAGTGTTTGTGTTTTTCTGTTGCACAACTTCTTACCTGCTCTCGTGCTGTGTCTTTGGATACTCTTAGAACAGGTTCTAAGCCTATACACGAAGCCGATAATCCTTTCTTGCTAACTCATCAGATTTTTGTTTCCTTCGATTGCCGAATATCCGGGCACCCACAACAAAATTACTTTATTGCGGTCTGTAAGGCTATTCAGTTCTCTAATACATTACCAAACGCGTTGATTGTATTTTGTGGTTCACTAATATCCTCAGTATCGCTTTGTTGTCTGTTGCAATATAGATTCGCTTGTTTTTATAAGATTGACTTCAGTTGGACAATGCAATATTGCATATGCTTCTGCCTGAAAGATTGTGATGATGTCGAAGTCATGTGGTGTGATCTCAATCTCAAAAGATTACCTTCCATATGATATACAATATTTACGTCCAAATCCTGCATATCTGCCGCCTGATAGTTATTGTAATCTGAGATGACCTATTCTTGCCTCGCCCATTATCACCAGGTGGAGAGAAGGGAGGTTTAGTAAACATTCCATTGCTACCGTAGGAGTAGTCCTCATAGTACCTGTTATTCCTAAACACACAAGTCTCTGCATCTTGCTAAGTTCAGTTATAGTAGTTTGTTGCTGCATCTTTGTCCACCATACGCAAATATTACATTGAAGTGGAACCAGCCGGATCTCGTCATCAGTATACGTCAGTATGTGGTGGAGGCTCTCCCACTATCATGGTAGGCAAGCGTGTAAGTCAGACGGCCGTCGAAGATCGGCTATTGAAAGTAGAAACGTATATAGAGGGCCGTCGGGTACAGACTTCGGTTTAGACACATAAAAATTGGGTTGGAGAATATTTAACATTTGTTACTTATAGTAATAAAGCGTGGTATTATTCTAGCATGACATCACAAATTAATAACTATAGTATTTCAAATCAAAATGAACTACCATTCATATCTTCCTTAGGGTAAAAATTATGAAAAATAAAATAATAAATATAATAAGGGAGTTATTCCTGAAAAATACATGATAATAGTGTTTTAAGTAAAAAAAAAATAAGCTATTTGCTTAGGTAAACAAACAAAGAAAATAAAAATTGTGTTTCCCATTTTTTGTAACAAATACGTCCGCTTATGCCTAGAATATCCATTATATTTTACTTGACGATGTTCGCTTAAATAACTCATTTGCTCTGTGTTGTGTTATAAAATCACAAAAATGTTAGTTAGGTGCGGGAATGTAAACAAGTGGTCTATGTACGTACAGTTTAAAGACTAAACATATGTAATTCGAAAGGAAATACGTCAGTATTTATATTTAGGTAGATAACTATTCCCGATAAGAACTTAACGTATTTTTCATTTTAAAATGGCTTCTAAATTTGTGTACATTACATTTTTTTATGTTAGTATTATTTCAGTTAGGGCTATTATTATAATCGCGGTTTAAGTCAATAATCTTCAGTTTACATTTCACTTTAGACTTACAATCGGTGGAAATAAAAAAAAATCGCTCTTAATCCTTAAATCGCGATTGTGGCAATAAATGAAGTAATAAATTTCTGCAGGCTGAACTAAACTGATGGAGTTGGCCCGTTATTGGCCCCACCGCTCGATATTATCACGAGCCGCCACTGGAAGGAACAAATATTGTCAACTACGAAACCACGTACATTTTTGTGTATATTGACATCTAAAATACTACGTCTAAAGATTCATAGGTATAAAATAGCATGGAACTTTATTCAAGAAATTCATCCTATATACTAAAATATTCCTTCAGCGTTACAGTAATTTTCCAAATTACTTCAACATTATCACCAAGGCACACTTCTATATAATTATACTATGTCTTCAGTTGAAAATTAATTTCGCGAATACCTTTGCGTTTGTCAAATGATTATAACACCAATTTTCAAGTTCGGTAGTAACATAAGAAAATCGGCAATGTTCTTATACAAGAGCTTGAGATGTTAATGATGCAAATTAATTATACATCTTAGCGTAACCTGCCATGCAAAATTTTGTCATTTTCCAGACTCATATTCGTTCGTTACATAATCACATTATACCTATTCCTCATCGTCATATTACATATAACATCTTATTTGCTGTACTCTCTCCGCGTAAATTAATTTACTTGCGGTATGCTGTAACTGCGCTGTTAGCGACCGAAGAGCAGATACCTCTCTACTAATTATGACCGGGTTAACCGCGACACGAGGAGAACAATTTCCTGTGGAACGGTACACCTGAAAATCTACTAAATATGTATGGTAATGACACAATGTGCGCCGTTGCCATCACCTGGTCCATATTATATCCGGCAGTGGTTGGCCTAATCAATACGCTACCCATCTTGCGAGAAAATTAATGTTAAAAACGAATAATAATTATAAAGCTGTTCCACCTTAAAATTATGTAATTTTTGTTTTATCATAATTAACTATGTGTCCACCGTAAATCAAACCGAACTTAAAATGAGAAGTTTAAGAGAAATAAAAAGATAGAAAGGTTCACATAGAAGTAATAAAACTTAATTTTTTGGTTTAATATAAAAGGTAACCGGGAAAAGTATATTTGTTACACCGCCGCGTATCAAAAATTCCAATTAAGTGAAGAAATAGATCACAAGAATTGCGAAATACAGTAGCACTGACGATTGAAATTAGTTGGAGATTTAACACACTAAAAAATTTAGGTAATTTTTCTTGGTAAAAATCACTTTTTTTGATAATTTTCCGCACTGAATGGGGGTAAATGTACAATGTACGTCAACAGAAACAGCGATTTAACCTTGATAAAGAAATCTGTAATCAACTGACAGATAGGGATTCCTTTGAATGCTTAAAAATTAAATTCCAATTACAAATCATTTACAAAATGTAAACGAGACATTAAATTTTGAATGAGGAAGAAATGTTACATTATATTGTCAAATAATGAATGAAGTTGAGAAGATTCCACGCGAACGAAGGCAGACTATGTAATATCGTTGGAATACGAAGATTTGGGAAGTCATGACCTGAAAAAGAAAAAGTTGTTGAAAAAATAAAATAAAGAGACGCGTGGATGAGATTAAAATGGGCGTACGTTTTTGAATTTATCTAAAGAAAAATATAAAATTTCCACGCAAAATAAAAGATTTCTCACCAAAAGTGAACAAAACTTAAAGAGAAATAAATAAATCAGCTGAAGTGCATTTAACTGTTTAATAGTTAAAGCGAAAATTTAAAAAGCAGGAAAAACTTGCCCAGGGTTCAGAAACAAAGAAATCAGATTCAAGACACGCCGATAGGAAGAAAACCATCCTACAGGACCTTTTGTCTAGCTGAGAGAAGGGAAGAGCGAACTAGGAAGCTGCATTGCCTCATCAGGAAACTATACAGCCGGATATTTCGAAGGTTGTACTTCGGCCTATATTCTTCATTTAATACACACGTGTATGAAAAAGCTGAGATTAATATCTAAAATGTCATAAATCAAACAAGAGTAATCAAATTAAACTTAATTTCAATCTGTTAACAAAAAACTATATAAATTACAAATTAGCTTATTTCTTGGTTTAGTATTTCGTTAAGCTTACAGCAGACGTAATTAACGTTAAAGTATATTAGTTACAAGAATTTATTACAATGATACAAGCGTAAACTGTTCAGGTCAAATTTAAAACCACATTTGAATATTGGATTTAATAAGTTTAGAATCTATTTAGAAAAGTTAAACACGCTGAATCAGTTCGAACAAAGTTTAGGTTAAGTTATATTGTTATCGTTGTAAAAAAGTTAAATACCTGTTAGATTCAGTTTTCCAATCAATTTTGTATTTTAATACATTTATTTAATATACAATATAGGAGTTAAATTTTATTAAAATACTGTGTTTTCTTTGATAATCATCTTTCACACTTTCCTCAATACAGTCATTGGGAATTGGCGGCAAATACTTACCTCTACCAGATGAGCAGGGAGTTGTTCAGTTTCTCACGGTGGCCACATTGTAGAATGTCACAATAAAAAAAGCGCTAAATAAGTTCAATTTGAAATTCAAACAAGGTAAATAATTCTATTCGTCATCGTTAATCGAACCCTTTTAACGATCCAGAGATTAAATATTCATTAAATAAATTTTTAAATGTAATATTATTTATATAACAATATGTATGCTTATCAATATATTTCAAAATCGAATGTAAATGTTTCTATAATAGACGTTTATCATCCATAGCATGTTTGTCAAAATTTGGTAGGGGTCCGATAGAAATGCTGCAAGCACCTTTTACTGTGCATGCACTCGATCGCATTTAGATTATGGGTGATACTTTGTACAGCACAGCCAGTAGCACGCAGTTAAATCGCATAGGGGTGACTCAGAATAAGGCTCTTTGAATCGGTGTCTCGCACCACGAGAGGCTTTATATGTGGAGGCACAAGAACCTCCTGTACTACTTCGCCGGGAATATTTTGCAGCTAAGTACATACTAAAATTGCAGACAATAGGGGACACTCATATTCTCTATAATATCCGTAGACTTTCGGTGTCAGAACTGTCATCCTCATTCTGGGAAAAGAAAAAACCTCTTTTGTTGACTGCAGCTTATAGGTATCTTTCTGGTTTAAACCTTTCTATAGCCTATTCAGAATTTCCAAAGATAGACTTCTATCAATATGTTAAACCAATACGAGTGTCCATTCCAGATTATTCTGGCCAAAGCTACGTGGACAAAGGCATACATGCAGAAATTCTCGATACGCTTTCCGAACACACTGTTATATATACGCATGCATCGAAAACATCAAGCGGTTGTGGCTGCACATTTTTTGATCCCATTAACAACGTAAGTGGGTCTTTCTGCTTGAATGCAGAGCTAAATATTTCCTCTGCTGAAGCCAGAGTGATTTGGGAGGCACTTGAGTACGCCAAATCTTTAGAAACACCAAAAATGGCTATAATATCAGACTCCTTAAGTGTCCTACAGTCTATTAGAGGAAAAAAATGGTTCACAAAGGTACAGCCGCTAGTGTTGAAGATTCGAACCAGTTGTGCGGAGCTGGAAGCACAGCAGAGGCACGTGGAAATGTTTTGGGTGAAGGGCCATGTAGGAATTATTTCCAATGAAAAGGTGGACGCCTTAGCCAACGCGGCGGCGGTTAATCTGAATAGAAAGAACAGTACTATTTTTCCAAGTGAAGTTGTGGTAAAATTAAAGCCCATTTCTTGCAAGAGAAATGGGAACTGAGATGGCGGGAGGCAAACAGCAATACAATTACGCAATATGCTAAGATCCATGACAGTGTTTGTCACCCTCGATGGAATAACGGCATTACAGTTCCGCGTCCTTTCTACACTACGATCGCTAGATTAAGTTTTGGGCATAGTCTTTATCCAGCACATCTTTATAAATTGGGTTTAGTAGATTCTCCAGCTTGTTCGTGCGGTTTTGACGTAGCGGATCTGAATCATTTGATTTTGGGCGTTCGATCTATAAGGCACAGCGACGCAAACTATTTAAAAGTCTGATTAACTTGAATGTGCAGCTATTTACAGCTATCATACCTCTTTGAAAATTAATAACATTGAAATATACCGCACTATATGGCAATTTATCAAGGAGTGTAAGTTCAAACATAAAGCCTAGCTCCTGCATAAACTACCATAACGTAGCTGATGAGCTGAATCCCTTTAATGCAAAAAAATAGTCGTTTATTATAATAATCTTTGTGAATACATCCCTGTCAACCATTCGCGCTCCAGGAATTGGTTAAACATTTCTTTTCTGAAGTTCGAGTGCTGGTGAATTAGTCAAACCGGATAGTAAGTCAATAACTTAAATACTAATCATGTTTGACATCTTGATAAAGACAATAAATACCGAAGCGTCAATAAATTAATTGTATTTCAATTAAATAAAACCAAAAAATCCAATACTTCCCTAATTTTTGATCTATATTTATATTTGGCTAAATAATAAACTCCGACAATTAGTAAACCATGAAGTACAAATGTTATCCTACTTTTGTTCTCTTGTTTTTTTTTCTGTTGTTTTTCTTTAAAGCCACAATAGTAACACAAAGCACTTTGTATTCCATGTAATCACCTCTGTCTCTGCGTTTCAGATCTCTAACCCGCGCGGTTTGATTTTCTTTTTCCCCATCTAACTTACCTCTAAGCGTCGCATCGGTTTCTTCTCCCTTGTACACACCCACCTTTTTGCTAGTTTAGACATGTTTGTGTGGGTGAGGGCGTTCTCGTAAAAATCAGTGACCCGCTAAAAAGAGTTAGAAACGCTCGTGGTTTCCTTGATTTTTTTTAAGGTTGGTTGCGATACTTTGCCTGCCTCCGTGTAATCCCGTATTTCCCTTTTAAATCCGATGGTTCTCGCATGTGCACATGGCGCCCCTAACGCCAAGGCTCACCCTAGTGAATCATACTGAGGAAGATATCTACTTTTTCACGTTTATTACGAGTGCCATTGCTAGAATGTACGAATATTTTCGCGAGAATTTCGGGGAAGAGAGATTTCCCAGCTTAAAACCACCGTATTTCTGTAGCCGTAAACGTAAATATAAACAGATATTTACGCATTTTTGTGAGGATATATTTCTCCCCTTTTAGGAATTTTGAAGTATGACGACTTGGGATGATACGTATATGCCCAAGACCACCTTAAGAAGTGAAAAAGAATACTACGGTTGCAAAAGGTTTTTTTTTTATTATTTGCTTAAGTAAATATAGTTCTTAGTGGTAACATATCTGAAAGCTTTTAGAAATCTGATTTTTCGCATTAGATGCAAAAGTTCAAGAGATTTATTAGTCCTTAGTCCCGCACGTCAAATTTAAGAAATTAAACTTGCGCGTTAGCATTATTTATTCCATCAATATTTTCACCAATTTTTGTTAATAAATATTACATTTACATCATTTTATTGTGTAATATTCGCTCAGGATATCGCAGTT
Source organism: Protaetia brevitarsis (assembly GCA_004143645.1). Classification (NCBI taxonomy): domain Eukaryota; kingdom Metazoa; phylum Arthropoda; class Insecta; order Coleoptera; family Scarabaeidae; genus Protaetia; species Protaetia brevitarsis. Next base: position 3,360,847 of record RXPK01000054.1, on the reverse strand, counting down.
TGTAATTAAAATAACTTATAGAAAAATATCATATTATACAATAGAGAATGATACCAGAAAGCAAAAACTTATTTATTCAATAGCTATCTACATAAAAATATATGAAAATATCTATTCTAAAAGTGCATTATCTAAAATTATCATAATATGTAAATAAACATTTACGACAATTTGACATATTGGCATGATTGCACTTCAGACATATCTGATATATATATAGATCGTACTAATCTGTAAACTGCCGAAATATCAATTAGAATATTATGTTGTCTCTAACAAGTATGTTACCAGAAGAATTGGATCTTCTCTTCCATAAGAGTTTAACATGCGAAGGAAATTTTTGTTGATGTAGTTAGTTTAGTTCGATGATGGGCTGTCTTATACCTGACCAACGCATTTGACTGTGTCACATGCAATATTACTTAATAAATTTAAACTTTATGGCATTAGGAAACATATACTATTATAGAATGTGGTGAGTGTATTTAGATGTTTAAACCCATTGTTAGCGAAGAATTTGCTAAATTTGTCGATTTTCACCTACAAATACGTTCCATTTCGAATACCAAATTGTAAATTTCGACGATAGCCCCTATAACTAGAGGGTGAAACGCGTCTGTAGATTACGGTTTTTAATTGCAAATTATTAACAAACTCATTTATACTATTATGTCAAGAATTTTTTGAAAAATAGATCTCAATATGTAGATAATGACAATGAATTCTCATTAATAAAATTATATAAATTATGGGTTTACAAAGCTCAGCCTTATGATCCATTCTCTTTATTTTGTATTTGAATCCCATTCCTAATCATATTACCGATAAAAGTATTGCATATGCTGACGACATTACAATTTTAATAACCAATAAATGCATAAAAGCATTAAATGAAATGTGCCAAAATTCTATATTAGAGGCTACAATATACTTTGCCGGGAATAAATTAAACAAAAAAAACCCAAACTTTATTTTTTAATTTAAATTCACATAACGAACTGCAAAATAATGAGCCCGTCATGTATCTTGGCTTTATACTGGATAGCAAACTGATTTGAGGGCACACTTTGAATCTCTGACACATCGGCTGTCTGTGATAATTTATGTTACAAGATTTAGAAACAACAATTATTGGTTCTGCTGCATTGTTAATGGCGTATTCTATTCTATTTTATATAATATTTGTGAATACATATATGTTGAATTTAGTAATCAATTTTAGTTGAATTTATTAGACTGAATAGGTACATAAACATATTGAAACTAAAGAGGTGAAAACTCTCTCACTCTCACGCGTGGTAGGAAATTTCGAATTACCTATTGTTCGTGACAACAGATGAGGAAAATGCTAAGTGCGTGATATCCCCTCTAATAATTTCGCTTCCGTCGCTTTTTGCACCAACCTCTCCCAACGTCCACATTGTCATCTGGATATAATGGCTACAAGTTAGTTAGAAATGGTTATTACTGGTCACATAACCCTCACGACATACCTTCATATTTCACGGTCGCGTAATCCACACACGATCTACATCATAAGCGACATCTACCTTTTATAAACTCACCGCTGAAATGTAAGGGACATTGTGAAAATTCCGTACGCCATTCAACGCCCAACCTGGAACTTTACTAATCGGCGATAACATCAAAGTCGTTCGTTCTCTATCAGGAAACTAGAGGGCCAGAGGCTGTGTTCGGTTGACCAACCGTAAAACGTATAAATAGACTTTGCGGCCTCTGTTAGTTTAAAAATGTCACTCGCGAAACAAATCGTTTTGTTAATGCGGTAGTTGACTGGTTTACCACATCATCCACTAAATTCTGTTGTAGCGCGATAATGAACTGTAGAACAACGCGAAACTTTTTCCTTTTTCATTTCAACTATGTGTCCGTAAAAAAAAATGGTGAATTTGTAAAATTTATTAACTCGCGGTGAATAACGTAGGTTAAAACCGACTGGCGTCGTAATAAATAAAAAACGCGCAAGCCATATTTACAGAATAAACTTTTCCGATTGCATTGATGTTTGTAATTTACAGCTGACACCAAACAAATACAGCAAGCCTACTTTAAAAACGATGTTACCGTAAGGATACTATAAAATAATACAGTCATATTGCTGTAATATCACTATATTTTTTTACTGTGCAGAGTAAATTGCAGCGTAACCGAAACATATGGAGTTGTTTGTTAGGGGTCCAAATGTAACAAGCAGTACTTGTATCTTAGCATTAGTATCTAAGCTAAAGTAATAAGTCAGTATAAATGTGAAGTCCTAATGTTGCCAAATCAGCAAACAGCAAACTTGAATTAGGTAAACTACATTTGACCCCTTCTGGTATTATTATAAACCTTTCCTAACTATCCTGCAAACATCGTATAATTCAATTTATGGTAGGTTCATAAGCACCTTATTAACTGAATAAATTGTCCCATAATGGAACCGGTAAAACACTAACACAGTCTCTGTAAAATAACAATTAGTTTACCATTCAAGACCGTCTCGTGTCCTATTCGGGTAGGCGCGTGTGGGTCGACGATTATAATTAAAATTTAAATGGGTTAATTAAATCTGATATCGGCCCATTAGCCTCTCAGTGCGTACTTCCTTCTAGGAAATATTCCTTCTAGTGGCTGTTGATCTGTGTGCCAAACCCATACAATCATTTCAAATATCTTATATCGTATTTGCCTAAAATGAAATATTTTACTATAATCATAGAGTATAATACAACATTATCCTTGTTAAAATTGACAAGCTTTATGTTTTACAACAAACAAACTGTTAAGGGTTACGCGATAACAACCTTTCTTGTATTGAATAAGTAACTCAAAATATACCCCTAGAAGATATGTCGTATATTAAAGAGTAAATTGTACGTGCCAGAGGAAAATAAAAATGCTATTTTAACAATTTTGTAGTTTTAAAAATTTATACATTGATAAAACTATTACATGGTTAAATCAATGCAACACGCAAAATCAAAACAAGCATTTGCTTTTGTTAAAGTGTCAGTATTATAGATTGTAGTTTTCTAACATTCTTTGATTCAAAAATATTTAATTCTGTTTTATGCATGAAAGTTATTCCGGGTATACTACTATAGTTTATAACCTAACGAGATGCAAAATATAAAAACATTATGATAAATACATTATGGCATTATTAATGTTGACTAAGTATTTCATACTAAACACGTATGGATATTGAGATATTGGTTTCAGTATTTATTTATCCAACAAGATAGTTGAACACATATTCGTAAAACTTTAGCTACATCTACAACTAATGGTGCAGTTAGCTATATTGCCGACTAGAAATATATAACTACCTCTTGAAAAATAGATGATGCTTGTTACTTCATTGGTATTAAAAATGCATTTGAAAACATTATTGTATGTACATTGTCAACGCATTAAAGTTGAGGTTCTATATGTTGTTGGTGTATGTTATTCTTTTATTATAGTGTGAAAACTCACCTTCTTCGTGGATTTACATACCACTAGCGTAGTCCCATCAACTGGTTTTAATTCTATGCGACTTCATTTTGAAATTCTACTAACTCCGCAAACATATCCGAGTTAGTAGTTATAAACACCCCTTTATCTTGTACGTTTAACGTTTCTGCACGAATAGCACCTACTTGAGATTTTCTACTCAACAAATTTAAGATCGTGCAGCTTCTAGACCTAGTATTGGCTTCGCATCTAGATTCACTACTACAAAATCCAATACGGATTCTTTATCGTTAAATTTACATTTCAGGCTGTACCTATTGGTTCTATTTTGAACATCTAACACTCTCGCCGCCTAACATTCTAAAGTTTTTTCTAGTTTTACTTATTCTACAACTATAATCTAATTCTCTTAGTAAGCTATTTACATACACTCGAATATGTAACTTAAATTTGGCAATCTTACGTTATATTTTCTTTGTACCATGCAGCATCTCCACCTGCTTCATTTCTTCCACAACTGTTACCTAGAAAGCTACTTCTTAACAACTTTCTCATTTATTCTTGTGTTGCTTCTTCCACTTCCTCTATTTTCTTTGTCTTGCATGTCATCCACACCCTCCCACCTCCCTTCCGATTATTCCTTCCTTTGCAATGGTATCTGTTAATACGCACCGAGAGTGCGCATCTATTTAAATCAGTATCAGTATCTGTACATAGGTACCTATTACCAGGCAATTGCCAAACAACTGACGTAGTATTTTGCTGGTAAAATATCAATATGCGTACGCGTACTCATACTCGTTTACAAAGACATTTTGTTGCACTTGGCCTTTAGAACGGAAAAAGTATCAGATAACAGGTATATATTAAATCTTGTACCTGCTCTAAGCTGTTTTATATTCATACCTGTTACCAAATAACTATTATACGTATTTTGTACCATCTCTACTAGTACATAGCATCAGTGTTAGTCGAGTCTTTAACACACACTCTACAAACTATTTTGGCGTCATCACAATGTAAATCCTGGAATTCACCGATATACTTTTCTACATTATGATACAATGGTCGTTTTCTGGGATTTTCCGCGCCCGACATTGTATTACATTTACCATGCGTAAAACGTTAACGGAGAATTGTATTATCTCGAATCAAGACTCGAGTAACACTGATACTCGATACTAAATACACGAATCGAAGGGAGTCATTTTACTGCCTTGAAGATATGCTATGGCTAAACGTTCTGCATAGAGCGAGGAGAGTACGGTCCGTTTAAGCAAGCACGTAATGATTAAATTTTTTGTTTATTGATCTATTGATAAAAAAATCAATTGCGTTAATATATTTTCTAACAATAGGTATGTATGTACATATTATAAATAAATACGTCACGTTACACAGTTATATATCCACATTATTTTATTATATCTTTCGAAGCAACTTTTTCCAATCTCAAGTAATACCATTGCCTATACACGTACACTAGAGACATAAGATGTGTTTCTAGTTATATGCTGTGACCGAAGTTTGAAGATCAACATCAAAATTCCCTCCGAGTTCTACTGTGCCGGGTGTCTTTTGGGACAAACACGAAGACACCGATGAATATACATGAACGCAAATGTTTTGTACATTTTCCCTCTCTGTTCGACCTTCTTTCAGTTCTCGTTCCGCTGTCACGGGCTGACTAAAATCTAAAAACTTTGTAATAACACTTTAACTGCCTCGAATGAGAACTAAAGCAAGAAAATCTCCGCATTTTAATTAAATCCCCAAGAAGCAAATCTGACTTGTCTCCTTCTATCTGCGTATATCGTTGCCCTTCTTCTGTGTATATTAAACCGGGTAGATGCTTGTTTCAGTTTAAGGAAGGCGTCTGTTTCTTGTGGTGTTAATGAAAGTAGCAGAAGTAAATATTGAACATAATAATGAAACATATTAATGAAGACGAGGAATTAGCCGCGATAGATATTTAACTGGTTATTCGTAGGTAATTATTTGAAATCTATATGTTTAAGCAAGCAATTTTGGAATTACATTTAATTATGTAAGCAACCCCAATGAATTTCTTTCTCATCGATTTTATTCTATTATGGAGGTCAACCAAATCCCCAAAGAATTTCATTTGCCAATAACGACGGTGCTGCATAAGATCGATTATGAAACGGAAGCAATATCATTATTCTAAATATATTTGTGGAATTTATGTATACTGACATAACGAAAATTAATATAAAAACAATTTTATATTTTTTATAACCCCTAGTGGTTTCACATAGCTATGCATAACGTTCGTAACATTTCGGGATTATACAATATTATACTTTTTTTTGTAAAACAAGAGATGCTGCAATCCGAATTTTCTAACCTCCTTAGTTTTTAAGGCACAAGGTGAAACGGAAAATTTCCAATTATCGAACCTTCGTATAATTCATTTTATATGTGGCGCAGTTAGTTTTTTTTTTGTCTATATTGCTATGTTAATGCTAGTCATTAATATATAATCTAATTTACTTAATTTTTACTTAATTTAATGCTCTTTTACAACAGCAACAAATGCATAGAAATATCAGTAGGATTCTGCCCACAACAGCATGCCTGGTTGCATGTTAAATGCAAATTGTTAAGCGCAACAGTTTTCGAGTTATACACAAAACTCTATCTCAAGATCTAATGTATATACTTTTTTGAAATACCATACCCACCAATGGCAAGCTTTAAATGTAGGATAGTCAACTTCATTTTTGGTAACAGCGTCCTTCTATTGACAGACTATATGAATCATGTAATCTGCACGTGAAGATCTGCAGATGTGGTTCCAATCAGGAATCTTTTTAATATCACGGATGATAAACTACATATGAGCACTAAAGATATATTCTCTTGTAGAGATATTTTTTAAGCTTGTTAGCAATATCTCATAGCACTCATAAGTTCAGTACATGTGCGATATCAAATCCGCTAATCGAATACTTTTAAAAATAAATAATGGGATATAATAGATAAATGAGTTGAAAGATGTTAAAGATATTTAGATAAGTACATTACTTATATCTTAAAATTAATAATATATTATTTACTCTTTGTAACTTCTATGCAAAAGATGCCTCTGCTGGTTCTTACTTTTAATTTTTTTAAACAAAGATAAAAAATACATACTTTATTTGTTACAATTAGTACATTTTCTGATTTCATCCACTTAATTTTAATATGTTAGTTTTTGTCCCTTTTACAATTTTATCTTACTATCATAATTTCATTTTCATCTTTACTTAGTGTTTTGAACAATTTTAGTCAATTTTGTTATACTTTGGCATAATCCTTTTGTATTACTTACTGTAAGTATTAAGTTTTTTCTTTCTAATTTTCATTACTTTTTCATTTTAGTCAATTGACATTATAACTTTTTACTTTTATCAGTTGAGTTTTATTTTAATTTAAAAAAAAATTACTTATAATCCATTCAATTCAATTATGCTTTTTAACATATATGTTAAATATTGGTAAATTTCCTTTATTTTAGCTTCGGACTGAGGATGATGGTTCAACCACCTGAAACATGTCGCCAATATTCCATCAATAATAATAAGAGTTTGTCAGATTTGGACCTGATTTTCATTCATCACCTTTTTTTGTAATCATGTACTCACACATAGTCAACCTAGAAGAATTAAAGAATACTTTTATTTCAAATTAAACGTAATATACATTATATTTTTAAACATCGGTTACTCAAAAAGATTAATTAACAACTTATATTTAGCATATATCAAAATTATATTCCCTTTCTCTAATACATCCAAAATTAACTAACACAGATTGGAATAATTATACTTCCATTATATATGCAGTGAAAGCATCGGAAAAGAATGGTAGATTAATCAAAAATGTAAACAAAGGTTGCGTGTGAAACCAATAACCTCCTATTGAACTTCTGACTAAAGTCCATTCACATAATGAATATGATAGATAGCGTTACAATCGGAGTACAGCACATTCTCAAAATCCAACTCGTTTAAATAATAACCCGTAATTTGAAAACAAAATGTCGGTTATATACCATATAACTTTGCAAATTTCCTTAAAAGCAACAATAAATAATAGTCATAATATAAATAATATTTTACTTAAATGTTTAAAGGAAAAACGGTTTCGTCTATTTCAACTTATTTAATTTAACCAAAATTGGAATAACCTTCATTTTATTCTAAATATACCTAATTTAATACATCTCAAGATGAAATAAACTCTCATTAGAAAAAAATATCTACAATGATCAATTAAAGAACAATCTACAAATGACAAATATTTATGAAATTACGCTTATATTATTAAATCCACTGTATTGCAAAGGTTTATATTACTGCAGCTTGACGTAATTCCACACGCATTGAGCGTAATTGAAACTCAACAAACACAGGACGATACAATTTCATCTTGGTAAATTTCACTAATGCAATCGTATGTAAAGCATATATTTATACACTCTCTGGTAGCCACATGCAACTGCTAAATCTGCTCCAATTAATTTTATTGCATCTGTGATAGCTGATAATATCACATAATTGACTTCCTATGCAGGTTAAAGCAAACACACACATGAAAATCTGTTATCGTAAATTCCGGGAATTATCAAAGGTGTATGTGATGTTTATACCAAAAATATAGAATCACATTCCATAAAATGTATTAAAGTTGAAATGAACATAGATTCATAAAATAAATGCTTTAACGGACGATAACAAAATGTTAAAAAAAAACGAATATAGCAAATAAGAAAGGTAGATCCCTTTCTTCGGATAAATCGATGTAATTTTCTTAGATTGGTGCCTGTTATCTCTGGTATACAAGGAGGTAAAATTGATCTGAGCAGAAGTAACGCGACGCCTGATCGGAAGACAACCGGAATTTCTGTAATCCGAATAAAATATATCTATTGGAGCCCGGCAATATATCCAGCTGTCGATATATTGCAAGCATAAGAATTTAATCCTTTTTCCTGTGCAGTGCTGTCTGTAAATAGATGTTTCAGAAAAATATATTTACCAAAATATTTCGCCTGATAAAAATTCCTGTGCATGTTTTTATTTATACCTCTTGCAACAAATTCGGAGATTATTAGTTATTGAAGAAAGTTACCCAAATCATACCATTTTGAATATTTTATTTTTTTTATGCTGAAAATAAATGTATTATTCATTGGAAGCATTATCATTACTTATCGGAAGTATAGCTCTTTTTCACAAATATGTAAAGATATGTATTTGTGCTGCATCAAATAAAATAAAACAACAGTGTCCTAAATCGTATCACCCACCTCCTAAACCGTACCACTTTTTCATAATTTCAATAATAATAATAGGAAAAGAATTGAAAAAGAACTCATTTAGTTATAAGTCATATTAAATACTAAGTTCTATGAAAATAAAAATACAAAATTATTAATTAGGCTTAAACAACGATTTTCATTAATATTAATAAAAGTGAGAACACCAAGCTAGTTCTTCAACTAAAAAGATCTGATTTTTCAAGGTTTTAGGTACTTGCATGGAAAATTTAATAGTTTGTAAAAAATACCAAACACTCAAAAAATATGGCAATAGTATTGGGCCGTCAAAGCCTATCTAATGTGAGGATGTGAATAAAAATTATGTATTCACTTTTTGAATAAACAAATTTCTAATCTTTGATTCTACACAACGTTCATGGACCCAGTTTTTACACAGCAAATATTACACCATATCCTCAATTACATTTTTCTTACACATGAAGCAGAACCATCCTTCTGATTTAACTTCAAAAACAATTTCAGCCTATGTTAAACTAGACCCTTGGTTTAAAATAACGAAACATTAGTTTCTTGAAGTGGGTGGTTTACTGAAAACCTTTGCCTTTTCAGTTTCTTTTTAAACTCTTTAACTTTAGTCTGACTTATATGTAATTCTTTAGCCATTTCAAGATTCTTTTTTTACGAACTGCTTGTTAAAACTACAGTTATTTTATATTTATACTTTCGAAACAGCCTTCTTAATTTTAAGCTTTGGAATTGGTGCGATTTCAATTGAACATGTCTAGCTTTGGGCTATAGTTTTGTGACTGCGAAACTTACCAGTTTCCTCAGTAGGATTCCTTGTCGAAGTAAAGTTCTCTGCTACCAAGAATCTTTGTCTTTGAAAACAATTGCGTCAGTGGACCACACATCCCTGCACTTAAAACCTTGAACAGCATTCTCTACAGTTGCAGCCTAGCTGTAAGCTTCAGTTATTGGTTGAAATTCCGTATAGTTTATAACTGGAAGACCAGGATTTATTCTCAGCCATTTTTTCAATTTCTTGAGCGTAATATCCCTTCTTTAGTTTGGAGAAGGACCTGTACAGTGGCTAGAGCCAATGACTTGTAAGACCTGGTAATTGGATCATGATCACACCCTCCTGACAATTTCTTATGCCTCTAAGTTCTTAGAATTGATAGAGTGTCCTACAAGTATGAAAATCATTTTTTTTTGCAGAATCCGGTTTTACGGCATTAACGAAATGGTTACGCTACTTCTCAAACAAATCTGAGTTAATAAAGCCTGTTTCTGAAATTTCAACCAAAGTTTCCGGTGGAGCATTGACTTTATAATCTTCAGAAATTTTCATTCACTTGAATATAATCATTGGGGCAATGTAATCAACTGCTGCATTAGTACAGTATTCATTCTCCTTTCGCCACTAGCTAATAATCCTACTGGGCGTTTTTTTTCGCGTAGCTAAGACCTTCTGGCACATATTATCCACTCCAGACTTGTCAATATTGTAGATACACGTAACGTCTATTTTAATGTTGAGAGATTCATCAACGCTTTCCTTGATGAATCCTTTAGCCCTCGTCAGAGATGTTACTTGTTGTTTGCTTAAAAAATCTCGTTTTTATAACGGTTAATAAAGCCATAATACCATTTTTTACCAGGAATTAACTTTTCAACATTAAAATTGTGTGGGATATTACTCTTCTCTGGAATCTGGGAGGGGATTTTACAAAAATCAGTGATTGCAAGCCAAAAAGACATACTTATACGTTTTTTAAAAAAATGATCTACAGGTTGCAGTTCTACCTCTGAAGCGCGACGTTTATGTGACGTAAATGACGTTTCAGAGTAAGCTTGGGAGCTCCGTATTGCCTACAACATTTATTAAAAGTTACAAGCAGCTATCGCTCTTTCCACATTCTCTTCAGTCCAAGTTGCATAACGTCTTTTTGCCATTTCAAAACACGATAAAAAATTGCTTTAAGACTTTTCAGTTTCACTAAAATTAAGCATTTTCAAGCGGGTTGAAACCATGAACACGTTACTATTAAAAAAAAATAGTGACAAAACCTCCACAGTTTGAAACATGTATACATTAATAATATAATATTATACAGCATTTACAAGATCATAAACGCATGTGTACTACTCCTTTTATCAGTTACCTACATTCCGTAAATGTAAGTACATGTTTCAAATTGTAGAGTTTTTTGTCACTTTTTTTTAATTATAACCTATTTCATGGTTTCAGCCCACTTGAAAATATCTAAAATAAATTAACGAAACGTCGTGGAATCAATAAAATATACTAAATGCTTAAATAATTCCATTATTCACTCATACGATCCACTTAAAATAAATAATACACTACATTGCTAAGGAATGTGTTAACTCGACAGTTTGCAAATCCTTCATTAAAATATGATTAACTAGAAAACTTATCCAATCTAGAGCCCAGAATCATATTCGTATTATGTATTGCGGATGAAACAGCGGATGTCTCATGAAAAGAAAAATAATTATCCATTGGACTACGATTCTTTGACGAAAATGATATAAAAAGACTTTCTAGGATGTGGTATTATGTGCAAGCCATCATTTAAACCCTCAGTAAACAAACCGCTACAAATTCAAAACACATTTGTGGTATAAAGTTTTTCTTTCGCGAATCAGTGTTAAGAAGTTCGAAATATACCTGCTTTGTGCGAGAAAAGATGGTCGGAAAAATACAAGAGCATATCATTGTTTAAAACAATGTTGCAATCGAAAAAAGTTTGGAAAAAAATTTCCTAAAAAGGAAGTGCCTCGAGAAAGGCAGGCACTTCAGTTGCACTGTTCTTCTGCCTCAAAACCAATACTCATCATTTTCACAGGCGTTATACCCAAGTACTCTGCTTTGTTGGAATCGATAGCAGACATTTTCCAATCCAAAAGTTTGGACCTTGGACAGTAGTAAGGGCTAATCGTGAAAAAAGCGATGCCATAATTAATTAACTTCTAGTTTCATCCAATATTGTTTCAACTAAAATTTTCGTCGAACTTAAACCACCAAGAATCACAAAATATCAAAGGTATTATTCGAACCTACCAAATACACTCAGCAAGTGGCAGAAACTTGGCTGCGATTTGCCATGACTAAAAATAGATTCAACGGCCAATCTTAATGAGCCTCTATGAAAAAAAAATATAGAAAAGAAGGAAGAACTAATTGACAAGTTTGTTGATAATTCAAGGAAATTGATATTTTAAGTCATGACTTTTATTTAGCTTATAATTCTGAACTTAATGTTGGTATGTTATGGTAATTTTTTGAAATAAATCTATTGATACATTTTCTCAATTCTACGCATAACATGAACGCATCCTTCGAGGAATGTATTGAGTTTACTTTGTTTAGAGTCCAATGAACTTTCAAATGCAATAGGTACAGTAAACAAAATCATTAAATTAATATCGAGTGTTGCTACTTCTTCGATGGCTACATGTAAAAGTCCTTTCATGAGCTCTTCTTTTACAAAATATGTGACTACACCCACGGCCGCAACAACACTCACGATCAACATCATTAATTAGCGGAGTGAACATTTCACCAACATTCTCCATTAACATTTACTACCACATTTCAGATATGTATCACAAGTTTTTTTCTAGAGACGTGCAAATTCTAATACTGGTAAAAGATACCTGGAAACGTTGGATCTCTAAAACATACCATTGGTTCGTCATCCATTGTTACACGTTAAAAATAGTAATGCTTTTACAAACAAAAAGGATATGATTCAGGTTCTAAATTGAAACAAAATCAGATTTTTAATTTTAGGTTAACTATAAGAAATACAAATATTAGAAACTTTTCCAACATTAATAAAATTTAGCTTAAAATACAAAGAGGCAACTCATAACATCATATACCTACTACAGGCATGCATTTCAATGTATACATCTTAAGAAATATTGCCTCAGTTAATTAAGTCTGACTCGTAACCCTGGAAAGGATGTAAAACCCCAATTAATTCCGAAAGTGAATTTGTTAATAATGAATCAACGCGCCTGTTTTAATTAAATTTGGATGTGGGGTACTCCGGCGAATATTGCGCGATACACACCAGTATAACATGTTTAATAGTATAATAACACTCAATCCGAGACGGCTTAGCAGATAACGCCTTGTGTATATATGTATGTAAATACGCGCGTATATCGCTACCGAAGCACTATATGTCAATGGCACAAATTTCCACATGTTTTACATTGTAATTTGGTAGTCACTTTAAGTGTTTCTCGTCAATTGTCACTGCAAGATTAACATAACTATAATAAATATTTCATTTAATTAGAATTTCGAAATAGTAGTACTGATATTTATTCAGCTTGAGATGTTTACATTTATAATTAGAGTGGTCGGACGTGTCTGCTTACATGGGCCGCACTCGCCTCGCGCTATGCAGAACGTTTAGCCACAGTATATCTTCAAGGCAGTAAAATTACTCCCTCCGATTCTTGTATCTGGTATCTTGTATCAGTGTTAGTCGAGTCTTGATGCAAGGTAGTACAATTCTCCGTTAACGTTTTATGCATTGTAAATGTAATACAATGTCAGGCGTAGAAAATCCCAGAAAACGACCATTGTTTGATAATGTTGAAAAGTATATCGGTGAATTCCAGGATTGTCACATATATAAAACTTAGTACTGACCTGGCGCATAGACGAAAATTGATCACTGTACTTGTCATACGTAATAAATCCCATGTGAGGAGCTAGGAGTGTGGTCGCCGCACTCCGCGAACGGCTGCCATGCCAACGGTGATGTTAAGGCCAAATTTGCAAGGCTTTCCTTTTCCACCCACCGCCGGCTAGTGCAGAACACGTGCAGAAGTCACAGCACAGTCGGCCAATCTACTGCACCTGTATATTAGTTGTTTATACTGCTCGGTGACGATCGGTTTATCTACATTTGTGTACATAATATAAATAAATTGAACCCCCTTAACGATGGCATTCCAAATTTGCGGAAAACGCCATCCAGTCGATGGAAGGACGATGGCAAGCGGAACATTTTGCAACATCGATGACCAACAGATAAACTTTTTATTTGTACTAAAAAAAAAATTAAAAAGGAATCGTATAATAATATACCTAATCTTTAATCAGTTTTGTTGTTGATTCAACAGTTAGCTAATATCAAATTCAATGCTGTTTCACACGAATGATTCCTCCTGAAATGGAATGAACCAACAATGTAAAACGTTGATAAGACTAAATTCACCTACATATCTTGAATGTTAAAAATGTTGATTATTAATATCTTCTTAATTAAAAAAAAAATAATAATATTACTGCTTTCTTTTTTCTTGGCTTAGAAATATCTCAAATCTCAACCCACACATATCCAGTTAAATTCCTTTGCTCTTGCTTTAATAATCCACAACCACCTTTTTTACTGAGGTTAAAGCTTCAAATTAATTCAATTTACTTTGATATTATCAGAACAGTTAGCAAAATATTGGAACAAACAAGATTTTCTTCTTATTTTTTCAAAGATCTCTTTTTTTGCTGATCGATGATATTCAATAATAATTGGTCTTATTTCCTTAGAGTTTTTACTTCTGTGAAATCTATAAACATAGAAAATGGAAATGGAATACAATGCATACCAGATTTTAGAGCTAAAGTAATTGCTATTTCAATTAGATTTCCATGAAGTTAATTAATGGTAACATAATGTTTTTATCCCTATGATATTTATTCCGAGGCTTTTTAGGTCATAAATCATATTAACACACGCCATGCATACATGGAACAATCTGCAAGTATGAAAAGGAAATTATACAATGTTAGGTCAACCAAAGGATGTTGGAATTTTTGTTACAATTCCAATCCTGTTGGTTTGAATACTGTGACCTTAACAGAAAGCCACTGCCTATTTCAGGCGTGGGTATTGCATCAGTTTTATCATTTAACGGTTATACTAATGCATAAATATTTAAAATTACATAAATTGCCGAAATAGCAATCTCATTTCTGAGAGTGTGAGGATAGGTATCTAGGCAACAGTGAAGGGCTTAAATATTGCATGCTTATAGGTACAACGCATATATGTATATATCTTCACGTTCATCCGACTTAATTAGATATTATTAACCATTCACATTATTTATTAGATAGACCTTAGAGTACGATAGATGTCATTTGCAATTCGAGCGCTGTACCTAAATGACTTAACGCACGGTATTTGTAGTAGATTGTTTAACCGAGAAAAATATTTAGAAAGTTTTTTTAAAAAAAAACATGCCAATTTAACCGTCAGTAGATGTGGATTGGTATCACTGCGATTTGACAACTCAACTTAGCCTTAAAACTCAATGCGATTTTTTTTATGATGATTTTTCGTCAATGACAATTAAAACAGTAATAAAAATTTCGGTGAATGTGTTTTTTAAGACTGAATTAAAGAATATATATACGTATTTTACATTATAAGTAACTGTGACATAAGAATAAAATGCCGTGCGCATTACCGCATTAGAGTAGCAAAATGTACTTATTGTGTTTACAGTTGACAAGGACAAAAATAATATTTAAAAGATCTAAATTGGAATAACTAGTAAATTATTTTGTTGAGTTATTTTATTAGTTATGCAATCATAAAACTAGATTTATAGTTCTAACCTTATTAGAATGACCTTGTAAAGCCTAATAGGATACCACAGACAAAAAAGCTTAGGAATCACTGATGTAAGCAAATTAGCAATTTTAATGGTAACGTATTAGCTATGCATGTCAACCCCTGTTTTTGTACATGTCGAGACGTTATCTTCAATGAAATTCATCCGTCAGCATAATCTACAGAGCAGACAGATATGACATCGATTAAACAACGAATTAAAAAAAGGAAAAAAACAATATATCAAACCTATGTAGGGGTCGTGGACTGTGTCCGGATAAAAATCTGGAAACGCGATTATATTTGAACGCATACATACATATATCATGGAGTTAGCCGGATTTTTCTGTAAAAAAAGAAACAACAGGCGGTATATCACGGCTTACACCTGGATATTTTGAACATTAAATGGATATTGTACGTATAACATTAGTTCTGAAATAACTGGAAAGCAGCTTCATTGCTTGCCTAAAAAATTCTATTATTTGTTATACTTACTACAATGAATTTGGATGTTAGAATTTGTGGTAATTGAATTTTTGAAAATATGTAAATTGAATATATTGCTTCTATAATATAATATATAATTTCGTATGCGTTACTATAAAATAAATACAGATAATTACCCTTTTATAAATAAACAACTAATAATATTAAGTAATTCCACCTTGCGAATTCCACCCTCCAAATAAGAATATTTGTTCTGAAATATTATATAGTATATTTATTATTAGTTCTCTTTTTTTTAGGGATTTAGGGATTGCGCATGCATAGAGACGGAAAGAAAAAGAAATAAACACAAATTAATGCTACGGCTATATACTAAACTAAAATGCCTTTTTCATGAAACAAAAAATACACATCAGATAGTACGATGTTACTTTAGTTTTTTCGCTAGCGTGTAGTAATGGATGCTATCCATTACCACACGTGACTCCGTAATAAGCAATCGAGAAGTCTGCTGTATGGAAATACCTATTGCGCATATTTATTCTTTTGTTTGCATCGTTTCTGTATAGCTTTTGTCGCTCGGAAACTATCCCGTTTAGCCATAATTTATTCTTTTTTTATTTGAGGGGCCAAAATAATATTTTTTATGGTAAAAGTGACTAAAAAAATATACTGGCCTCTTTTTAATACATACTTTAATTTTTATGGAATAATATTATATACAGATATACAATGTAAGTACTTACTTTGATAATAAACACCAGGTTTATTCAGATGACATCAACAAATTTCATTATTAAGGAGATACATTACGGAAACTACTAATTTTTCTAATCCTCCTTGAGTTCGATTATTCAGGATGTGACTAATGACAGTAATGACTTTGAAGACAATAACGTACAATTAAAAAATTGTTTTGTGCTCCCAAAATTCAAAATATTTAAATTCTATAACAATATCATCAATAAAGATACATTGCAGTAATTTATTCATTAGGCCAGAAAAATTGACATTTCGAAATTTTAGATAAATACCCTTCAATCGAGAAGGTCCGTTACTTTTGAAATACCTGGTATCTCTTAGGCAAATTTCACATTATCCTAAAGAAGACAAAGTAAATTTGATAAATATGTAGTGTAAGACCCTATCGTTGTTTTAAAAAATCCAAGATGGCAGCCTAATTCAAACGGTATACGTCATAATGGAGATTTATTTGTGCAAAAATATTCAGCGAATTTTTAGTTTCAGTGTACAAATTTCAAAATAATAGATAAAGAGTTGCTAATGCTAGGGGATTACGTCCACACTTTTTGAATATGGCTCTATATTTTATTAATAACTAAAATCGATTATAAAATAAATAAGTGGAAGTTGTTTCTTAAGCGGATATGTGCATACTAGGATTTAATACGCATATTAAATTTAAAAATATGTTAAACATTGGATCATCGGGCTTTGTTATTTCGACATTTGCTATTGCGAAATCTATTGAACAGTGTTTTAAAGGCGCAATATGAAAGTAAGTACGACGATTTGACGACTGTAAATACTGTATCCGCCGATATTTCTTTCAAGACTCACGTATTGTTGTTACTGAAACCAATAAACAAACCCTTACACTCACATATAAAAATCACGTTTATTTTTTCTCCTACAGCTCCCAATATCTTTTAAAACTGATATATAATATTAGCACAAAAATGTCTACTAATGTTAACGAGTGCATCAAACCGGATAAAACGACATCTTTGACATCCCTGAAAATTAAAATATAATATAAAAATCTCATTTATTTTAGAGAGACTCGTGTAATACGTAAACTGGATCGGAAGGTGAACACCTTTCAGTAAGGATGCAAACCTATGCATAAGAACTCACTGCAGTTACTAATAATTCCCGCCTTCCACAGCTATATTATGTGGTCGTTCCACACAATCGATAATACTGACATTGCGTCTCTATTTGAAGATGTGAAAAGGTTAACCCGTTTATCTAAAGCAGCTGTTCGCTATTTGGTTATGTTATGTCTGATATTCGATGTAAAGGTAAACAGTTTTTCATAGCAACCCATCACTAATAAATAATATAAAGAAAAACAAAATCGATCTTTCAATAATGTTGGCGGTGTTAATTGTGATATCAGACTTTAAATAAATAAATCAAAAAAAAAAGTTGGTGCAGATTCTTAAGTATAGTGATAGACTATAAGCTGAATTGGACCTACCCAACTGGGCTGAGCCCTGTATATAGGGGATTTCACGTAAGTGGTTCATTAAAAGTTTATGATGTTCTACTATTTACTTTTTTGAGATTTTGGAACCATTATCTGTTCGATTGGAACTATAAATGTGAAATGCTTTAACCAAAATATCACTTTCGGTTGACCGGAAATTGACGTAAACTTTGTTACTAGAATGATCTAATTTTTTACATTTTTGGATACTATAACCATAAATACGTCAGACTTTATTCATTATTCCTATATAGCTACATGTTGCCGTTTTTGTTATTTAAGATTTTCTTTTGTTTTGCATCATGCATAAGTTAATATCCCGGTTAATACTGCAAGCAGAGACTTCAAATTTGCTATACTTTGAATGTAGATATAATTATAAGAAACAGTGCGCGCACCTTCACATTCTAAAATACAGGGTGTTCAAAACTGAGGAACAAAGTGATATGTTTTCGAATGCAGAAAAGTCTATTTTTTTTCAATAAAACGCCTGTATTTTAATTCGAAAGTAGAAAGTAAATATCATCCTCTATGATTTTATATCAACATTTCCTATATCTATCTTTAATAAATTTTGAAGTATGAGCGACTTTTTGTTAAATAATCTAAGTAACTCTAGTTTTAAATGTCAACTTAATTGAACCAACTAAACCGCCTCGTCAGAAACACGCTTAAGTGTTTGTGTGCATGCTATAGTAATTACACTTAATTACAACGCAATATGAATAGAAACGACTATTCAGACTATTCTTGCAGGCGTATGAATGCATACAATCGCTATTCAGAATACGGTAGGTAGTTGTCCTGGAAAAGCCTAAAAATAACGTACTAATGGGGAATATTAAATTAAATAGCTTTACCTAAATCAGACGAAGTAGCAGATATTGAATGATTTTGAAATGCATTAAAGTAGGCTAGAATGTTAATCTGATTATCTTAGTTATAAGTAACAACCTTTTGCACATTTCTTTTTGTTTTCACGGTTCCCGAATGTAAATAGTTTCAATTTTTCGAAATTTATTCTTTGTAATCGGTGAAAGGTTTGGATATCTGTGATTCAATGTACGGCATGTTCTATTTAATACTTTATTAGTACATACACATATGGTTAGGGAATGAATGCGTTAATCCCATTCAGAGCCAGCTACGAACATTTAAACCTAGAGCTACTCAGATTGTTTAACAAAAAGTCTCTCATACCTCAAAAACTATTAAATAAAGGTATAGGGAATGCTGATATAAAATAACAGGGACTAATATTTACTCCCTAATTTCGAGTTAAAATACATGGTGTTTTAAAAAATTGATTCTGCATTTGAAAATATGTCACCTTGTTTCTCAGTTTTGAACATCCGATATGTTAGAATGTGACGTGTGCATACGGTTTCTTAGAATTATATCTACATTCGTAACATAGCAAATTTGGAGTCTCTACTTGCAGTATTCACCGAGATATTAATTTCTGAATGATGCAATGATTATATTTAAAAAAAGGAAAATCTTAAATAACTCAAAAATGGCAACATATAACTATAGGAATAGCTAATTAAGACTGACGTATTTATGGTCGTAGAATTCAAAAAGGTAAAAAAAATAGATCATTTTGTTTAAAATAACAAAGTCCAATCCATTTCTGGTCAACCGGGAGTGATATTTTGGTTAATAGTATTTCACATTTATAGTTCCAATCGAACAAATAATGGTGCAAAAATTTCAAATATAAGTAAATAATAGAACATCATAAACTTTTAATGAACCATTTACGTGAAATACCCTGTATATTAAAAAAAAAACTTGGGAAAATTAATATGTTGACTTTAGATATTTTGGGACACCATCTAAAATTAAAAATCAATTTTACTACAACAGAGTTTTATCTGCGATGCAACTTCCACTGAGAACTGTAAAGATTTTTTTTTTGCAAAGATGTAGATCCTAACGTTTGCAATCGCGATACTCTCGATCCAGCCTCATGTCCAAAAGAAAATGTAGGTAGATGCATTTTAGCCTTCGATTAGGTTACACATGAAATTGGTAGTGTCTGCGGGCGCACGACGGCATTTACACCGCCCTGCGCAAAATAATGGCACAACACAGTTCGCATACCCAATTTTACTGAAGCGGCGTGCAGTGGTCAATGCGAGGATTTTTATTTTCTGCAAACAGCTTCTTATCGCCACTACACCTTCCTTAATAGCTAGCTAGCATATTTATAACAAAAGAAGATCCAAAGTTGTCACACACGATGTATAAACAGTGTTAGTGATTGACCAGTCTATTATTTTTGCTATGACATTTGTAATGACTTTATTTCTTTATTTTTTACAGTATAAAACTTGATATAAAGTTTTATATTTATGCTGATACTCGTTGTAGTTACCTTAGATGTTGTCATTTCTCCCTTAATTATAATTAAAAATCAAGGATTTAAAAAGACGCAAAAAGAAAGAAATTTTTAAATTCCAATAGACCACAACTTTTGATCGCCGTCAACCGCCGTGCTGAAAATGGTCTTGTTATATTTATTGGGCTTCTAATTAAAGTTTAAAATCATTTTCAGTTGCAGAAACCTGCGGAACATGTTTTTGTTTACGTTTGTTTACTAGGTGAAGCTTGATGAATGATATCAATGAAATATAAATATGCGAACAATAGGTAACGTACGTCTTCATTGTTTATGTTGAATTAGTTGTGTGTAACATCGGAAACTTAAAAATTCATCTGTCTATTTAAGTTGTGCACATTAATATTGTTTTATTTAATGTAAAAATTTGCGGTGATTTGCCTTAAAATTAGTTAACATGAATATCTTGGAAACCTGTAAGCAACATAAACTATCGCGATTTACCATAATGTTTAATGACAAGCAGTTTTTCCGCATTTCCGAATGGTAAATTAATGTAAAATAAAGAAATTTAAAATTAAGTGAAATGCGAGCCAGTAAATTGTGTACCTAATTTACAGGTTCAACTTACAAGGGAACACCGGCGGGTGTCCCCCTCCGATTTCGATGAAACTTAACAGATCGAAAGAGTACCTTAAAATAAGAGGCACGTATTTTTTTTATCGGCGTATCCGCACGATTTTCGGGTACAGCCCCCTCCAAAGTTTGGACGATTTTTTAATTTTTGCAAATATTTCCTAAATTATAACAGATATTAAATTTTCTTTTTAACATAATTTGCAGCATATTGCATGGCCCTAAGGGTGGCGTCGTCCGTATTCGCAAAAAGTTAATAACGGGGGACGGGGTACCCCGTACCCCCCATTTTTTTACATTTTTTCTTTTTCTTATTCATCAAAAGAAGGCCGATTTTACATAGAATAGGATGATGTATAACAAGTTTAGAAAATTAATAATTGTAAAAATAGAAAAATAATAATAAAGCTTCAAAATTAACTTTAAACTTGTCTATTGATATAAATCAAATGAACTATAACAGAAATAAGTTTTTATCCTTAACACAATTTCCAGTATAATACATGGTCTCAAGGAAGATATCTTTATAAAAAGGTAATAACGGGGGACGGGGTACCCCATACCCCCGCATTTTTTTAATAAGTTTATTTATTATTCATCAAAAAAAAATCGCTTTTACATAGAAACGGTGATGTATAATAAATTTAGAAAATTAATAATAGTAATAATAACTCAAAATAAATATATGTACGTGTCTATTGTGATGAATTTGATATGCACTTATCTACGCATACGTGAGTTTAATTAATTATTAAGTCACTTCAGATATAATTGGTAATTTGCATTATAAATTTAACGCGATAAGGGATCTGGTGATTAATCATATTATTATATAGATAAAAATAAGTCCCCGAATGCATAGTAATTAACCACGAACATTTAAGTGGTCACGTCTGTATTTAGGAAATAGGTATATAAGACGAGTATTCCAAATGAGAACATTAGAAGTCATTTTTCGCGCAGTGTAGGTCAGTACCTAGTTTCGCACAATGGCGGAAATAATATTATTAAGTTGCAATCCCTAACCCATAATCAGTTTTCTTCCCCCAAGATTTTTCGACGTATTCAAGTACTCGTGGTATAAGAGTGGATACGTTGAGGAAAGACCTGGGCCCTTTAAAAATCCTGTAGAGTTTTGTTTTAACAAAGATGCGCAGTTACACCCTTGTGTAGTATTTGCAATAAACCAGCTATTGTGCGGTGTTCATGGTGCAAACAAAATCTGTGTTTTAAACACTTTTACACAGACTATCACTACTGTAATACTTACATAGCTTAATTACTGTATGTATATTAATCTTGTTCGCTATTGCAATACATATATACCAATAATCGCATTACAGTATGTCATGTATTTAAACATTTATAAGCATTATAATGTTTTTCTAATTCTGTTCTATTGTTTCCGAAATTCGAATTGAAATGTTATAATCGTTACAAACACATTAGTTATATTTATGCTCCATTGAATACTTACATTGTACACCTACATTGCACGAAAAACTTGAAATAAATTAAAAAATATATATGTATTATTTAATCCTTCGTCCTGCGTAGCAAATTTGTTCATATATACGCACTAAAGGATTATGGTATTCTAAGAATGAATAACATTTTATTAAGGAAATATATAAAACGCAGTCACTAACTGCAGTTGATAAAACGATTTATATTGCTACCACCGATAAAAGTTTCATATAGTATATAGTATAAGTTAGTAGGCATAGAAAGGTTTGCCCATAGCTTGCCGAGTAGATACAATTCTAAATTAAGAAATATTTAAGTAAGGAGAGCAGCGGACTAACGATAACAAATAATTGTTGTTAATGTACTATATTATTATTATTACAATTATTTTTATTATTAATCCTCCAAATTTATTACCATTGTTTTCTAAGCGATCTTTTTTTGATGAATAATGAATAAACTTATTATTAAAAAAAAATCGGTGGTATGGGGTACCCCGTCCCCCGTTATTAGCTTTTTATGAAGATATCTACCTTGAGACCATGTATTATGCTGGAAATTATGTTAAGGATAAAAACTTATTTCTGTTATAGTTCATTTGATTTATATCAATAGACAAGTTTATTAATTTTGAAGCTTTATTATTATTTTTCTATTTTTATAATTATTAATTTTTTAAACTTGTTATACATCATCGTATTCTATGTAAAATCGGCCTTCTTTTGATGAATAAGAAAAAGAAAAAATGTAAAAAAAATGGGGGGTACGGGGTACTCCGTCCCCCGTTATTAACTTTTTGCGAATACGGATGACGCCACCCTTAGGGCCATGTAATATGCTACAAATTATGTTAAGAAGAAAATTTAATATCTGTTATAATTTAGGAAATATTTGCAAAAATTGAAAAATCGTCCAAACTTTGGAGGGGGCTGTACCCGAAAATCGTACGGATACGCCGAAAAAAAAATTTAAGTGTCTCTTATTTTAAGGTACTCTTTCGATCTGTTAAGTTTCATCGAAATCGGAGGGGGACACCCGCCGGTGTTCCCTTGTTAGTATTAAAATTTACAACTCTTCACGAAAAAGATGGGGTTACAATTTGTTTATTTGCTTCGGAGCTAGTCTGAAAGAGTTTCACACTAGATAATTTTTAAGTACGCTATTCTATTGTTAATATTTTGTATTCAACACCACTAATATTTTGACTATTTCTATATATCTGTCAATATAATTTATCAGGAATTTATCAGTTGTGGAATACAATAGCCTAAAATATGTATTGTAGGAGAACAGTTTTAGTAATCTGTAAATCCATAAATATAAGTATTATAAAAACGCGCTGAGTAATGGTGCATAACTTATACAATATCTTTAAGGTCTTCAATCATGCAATCTCGTTTAAGTTTATACATTTTTGGTTATCTCAGTATAGTTGCTATATACCAAATAAGTTACCTAGTCCAATATATATAAATAATGTCATTTATTTTTTTTTTTCAGGTATTGGGCGGTAACTAATATAGACTACATCCATCAACGGACAGCCAAGAGAATAGGGATAATGATACTAATAGTGTGGTGCGTGTCGTTTCTGGTGTGTATAGCTCCCTTGTTGGGTTGGAAAGATCCGGGATGGAGTCACAGGGTCGAAGATAGAAAGTGCATCGTCAGTCAAGACATAGGTTATCAAATCTTTGCCACTTCATCTTCCTTTTACTTGCCACTCCTGGTGATACTGATATTGTACTGGAGGATATTCCAAACAGCTCGGAAACGTATCCGCCGAAGGCAAGCGCCGAAAGACACTGCCTCGCCGGTTAGCAAAAATCCGGCGGCGGGGGAATAGCTGGTGGCTTGGCGGTTGCGAGTGGCACCGGGGGAATAGCGGCAGCCGTCGTCACAATAATTGGTAGACCGTTGCCAACTATATCAGAAACGACGACAGCGTTCACAACAGTTTCTTCCAATAACACCAGTCCCGAGAAGACTTCATATCCAAACGGTTTAGAGCCGGATCCACCAACCGCGACAGAAGGCACTGTGACTTGTTACCAGCCGCAATACCCCATCAAGAGAAAGGCGAAATACTCAGCCGATTCGAAACGGGAGAGGAAAGCGGCAAAGACGTTAGCGATAATCACCGGTGCATTCGTGGCGTGTTGGTTACCGTTCTTCGTCATGGCCGTGTTGATGCCGATCTACAAAGAACTGTTTACGCCGTACATAGTGTCGGTGTTTCTGTGGTTAGGTTATTTCAATTCGACCCTGAATCCGATCATCTACACCATCTTCAGTCCCGAATTCCGACATGCCTTCAAGAAGATCCTCTTCGGCAAGAACTACGCCGCCCGCCGGAGGAACAGGAACTTCGGCATCCGCCATTTTCAATGATGGCGGCAGAGGGATGTCTTGTCAACGGAGAGTCATCCGATAGCTACTAGAATAGCTTCCACCGTAGCTGCCAGCGCCGTAGCTTCCGGACCTAGGAACGTAACATTTCAGTGTGACTGATCCGAGGACCAGACATCCCGTCGCTTGCACCATCCCCAAGACACCGTCATTCCCACGCCGTCGTCGTCATTCAGAAAATCAGCTCGCGTCCGCGCTTGCCACGATGGAGGCGGCAAGCGTTTAGTGTTTCGCAAAAGAACGCGGGTGCCGATGAGACTATCGAGATGCAGGTGCTGTGAATAATATGAAAATAACGATCACGGGTATATTTACTAATTATGTATGTGTTGGTTACCCCTGTAAAATTTATTGCTGCCCGAATCTAATAATTTATTGCAATCAACAACGAAAGCACAAATAATTATTGCGTATTTAAGTTAATAGTTGCATTAGATTATCTTTGGAACACTCAAAGTAAAGATATCAGGCAAATAGAAAATTTAAAGAGTAATTTATGAGTTTTTTTGGGTTTTACTCTTCATAAATATTTTCTTTTTCCATTTCTCTCATTTGGGAAGTAAAATTAAAGTAATTAAAAGACAGTTTTTTTTTTTTCAAAAATTAGTTGCATCCATTACACTAAACATAGTCAGTGGTAAGAGAATTTAAGTTCAATCTGAGAAACAGCGTTGATCAAAATTGTAACCATTTTTTCTCTAAATAACACACTAAATAATTGAAAAAAGGTAGGTTTAATTTTAATTTACACCACTAGTTAATAAGAAATAATATATCCACGACGTCATAGTTGAAATACAGTATGACATGTAACATTAATTTAATATAGTAAAGATTAAAATATGTCGAAGTACTTTACCTTACACAATAAAATCTATAACGAACTGTATTTGAACATTTAATTGTTCATGTATTTTATTGTTTATTGTACCAGATATAAATAAAGGTTAAATCTTTATTTAACTATTGCCTGCATTATAAACGTTTATTAGACGTTTATCGCGAGATATTCTACGACTTATTATATGAAATCCGTTGCTTGAAATTGATAACTAAGCAATTAGTAACACATAATAGCTAAATATATCAGCAGAATTTACTTTATTTAGACATATTTCATTTATTTATCTTAATAAAGTATCACATTTTTTGATGTCTGCTACTTAAACAATTACCTACAAATAGCAGAAAATGAAATGTCTGAGCGTTTATCATACAGCTTAACCTTCATGATTTCTGTTTAATAGCGATTATTTTTTTGTATATTAGATATTTATTCAATGTGCAATATGTGTGTGATTCAGTAAAGTTGGCGACGCGCTATATATGCGTATTTTGAACTTCTACAATTAAAATTTTATTTGGATTTCTTTTTCCTTTTATTATTCCTATAAATAATTAATTTCATTTCGTTTTGACCATATTTAGCCGATATAAGCGATAAACGGTTTCCATGGAAACCCTACTCGCAAAATCACCTGCGAAATCAGCAGTTAATTTATGCTGCAAATATCACTATTTTCTTTTGGAAATAAGTTGAGAGCAGATAGAGATATTGGGATGCAGTTTTTACTGAAATTTCCTCAATTTAATATAACTTATGACTTTTAAATAACACATTTTATATTTATATTTCCTTCAAATTCACCAAAAAAGGTATTTACTATAGAAATCTCTGCAGTTTACCTATTTCAAACTAAATGTTAGACCGAGAATTAAAAAAAATCACACATAAAATGCTCTATTGAACGAGCAATGGATCAGCTGAACAGTTCAGGAAACGCATTTGAGTAAATAAAATGCATTCAGACCCTATCTAAATCTATATTGTATTTCACAACATGTTTCGATTTTTATAAAGTCATCTTCAGGTGAAAATTTGTAATATAATAATTTATGAAGATGAAGGATCGATTAAATAAAATTAACAAATCACAAAAAAATACAATCAAATATCACTTGGGATATTTTACAATTAAACAATTATTAATTATACTGTTGTAGAGGAGAAAATGTGAACAAAACTCTCTTAGTATAATATAATCATAGTTCAGAAGATATTAAAACTTAAATATTAAAAAATCATTGACTTCCTCTCTTATTATAGCAGATACGAAAAAAAAGTTGCTGAACAAAATAATATAACGTTAACTCAGCTTTCACTGTTTGCAAAGTTATCAGCTATTCAACTTACGATTTACACGCCTCCTAAGGGTGAAATGGTCGAACATTAAAATAATTTTCGGAGTTCTACTAGCCACATCAGTTCTGCATTTTCTCAGAAACGCCAGTTGCCAAAATACAGACGGCACAGACTGAATCACCCCGTTCATAGAATTTGCATGTTTGTTTAATTTAATTAGTCAATCATACTCGGGTAAATAATATATGATAAACCGTATTTCAACGTTTATTTTGGGGATATTTTGTCCTTATTGTACTAGTGATATAAACCAAAGTTAAACGTTTATTTTTGTATTGCTTGGGTTGTTTTTAATAAATATATAGGTATCTCATTTCGACAGGATTGTGCATAAAGTAATTTAGAAACATTTGCCAGTTTTAATCGATACATCGTTTTACGTAAAATTAAATAAAATTGTTCCACTAGCAATATTAGCACTGTACCACAGCAATAAAATTTACATGAAATTCATGTAGATAAATATGGAAAGATATATTTTTGACTGACTACGGCTATATTACCATTTTAGTACACATAGTCATGTTTACATTACAAATAAAATGAATTTTATTTTAAATATCCAGAACATTATTATTACAAAAATAAGAAAATAAATACGCCAAAAGTTGTAAAACGCACTGACCAACTTATGACTATTTTTGGTAAATATTAATGCTAAGTCAACTGTGTTAAAAATGAAATACAAAATTAAGTAGCTACTTATACAAAATATTATTAATTAATTACTATTAGAAACTCTACATGATAAGATAAACAAAAAACATAATCGTTTTTATAAGTAAATATGTAAGCGGTATCTTTGAAATCAAAAGAAATTCTATAATAATAATAACTTTAAGAGGGATGTTATTATTAATAACTATATGTATAAAGTAGCAATTTTTAAACAAACGGGTGCGAGGCAAATCCATACAATATATTCGTTGTGAGTTATTATAGAAATTCATTCATTCCATTTGAAATTGTGATGTACAATCAGTCGAATTATACCTGTAATAACCTAACTGTATCATTAGATTTTTTTTTATTTTATTAAGCACAAAGAACGTATCCGATATATGCATATATGTATGTATAAGTAATCTAATATGACTATCTTTAGGCTGATAAAATAAATTTACATACTGATTTTATATGTAAAATAACATATACCGAATAAATATATCAAAATGTGAACTATACAATTAAGAAATCTAGCGAATAAAATTATTTACATTCTGGTTCCTAATGTTGTAGATATTAAATAAAGTATCTTTAAATGTTAAGTAATGTAAACGCGCAAAACGCGATAGTGAATTTTATATTTTTTTTTTTCTGCAGAACTGTAAAATCATAAATAGTGTAAGTTGTTGTTGTAAATATGTATCATTATTAATAAAATATATTGTAAATATGTAGTAAATATATACAAGATTAAGAAATAGGAATAAAGTAATGTGAAATTCAAAAAGCCGTACGGATGAAAACGAAATTCCGTGGAAAAATTCCGCTCTTCTCTAAATGTATGTAACTTTATTTTCTGATATTGTTTGATTTAAAAAAAAAAGTGTTTGTGTACATATACATTATAGAATAAACTAAATGAATTTTGTAAATATTTTATCGCGGAAAGCCTTAATTTGTTGATAAATGTTGTAAAGCGGTTGATTACTGGCAGCGACTTTCTTTATGAGCCCAAGGAATGCCGTTTAGCCATTGTAATCGACTGAACCACATAGACTGTAAGAAAATAATATATGATCATTATATGGTGTTAATGTTATTTATATAATAAATGATAAATGAGATATATTGTCTTTATATAACTTACATACTACTAATTCCAGTTTACGTATCGTAAGTACGTATCCTTCAAAAACAATATAATCTAATCTTGTAATTTCAAATGCGAATATATTTTAGGCACAAAATCCTAAAAATACTTATATGTGTATCTGCTAATCTTATACAGGTAAGTCAGTGCATTATGTTCGTTCTTTAAAATCAACCAATAATACATGTACGTTAAGGGCAAGTATTTTGTTCAGGTCATAAATGACTGCCTAACTTCTGTTTTCCATATAATATATGCTTTCGGTGATGACACACAGTGTTAGACCATAGGACATTTATTGCATATATTCTGGCGAAGCATATATAAAATATATTTTTAAAATATAAGTACAAGCTGAGAATGGATTGCATATACTCAGACACTGCAGCTGAAAATAAAAAAATTCCCGTACCTATATCTATATTGTTAAAAGTAAATTTGCTATTTCGATAGATCATTCATGCGTACATAAAACAAGCACGGTCCCAAAATAGAACCTTGAAGATACCGAACCTTAATTCAAAGACTACAAAATGTCTAATTTTGCAATTGCTCGTATACAATAACATTCAATCCAAAGAGAAGCACCGAGAAAGTCTATATCAAATACTTTGTGCCCTAGATATGATTGCCAAATTCTTATGAATCAATTCGCAAATGCTATAAATCGCAGTCTCAATAGATATTTCTTTATAAAAACTGCGTTAAAAGAGTCAAGTTGAAAAAAATGCATAATTATTAATTCCTCTTCCTTTTTCGTTATAAAAATTATAGAAATACACTCCAGGATCAGTTTCGACTAAAAGCCAGCTAAAATCTCTACGTTGCATGAATATATTATTAATTGGAATTAATGTAAATCACAAAAGTTAAAAAAAAGCACGGATGGTGAAAATAGAATAGAATAAAAACACCAACTCCTACAAAGAGCTATCCAACACAACAACAAATCTAAACCACCTATTAGCAGAAATCGAAATGGCGGTTTAGATACTACTTGTCATGAAGTATTTAGAGTTATCCATAGTTTAGCAAATAAAAAACCTATTGATCTTGATGAGGTACCTATAACTTTAATTAAAGATGTAGTAATGAATTATCTGATTTTCTTGCGTGTGCTATCAATGAATCTGTGATGCAAGGTAAATTTCCAACTGCTCTCAAATCAGTGGCGATCTCTCCATTACATAAAAAAGGTGATCCCACAAATATTGAGAATTATCACCCAATTGCACTTCTAAGTGTATGTTCAAAGATTTTTGAGAAAATAGTATCTAATAGTATATATTCTGATAGTCAGTATGGTCATAGGCCTGGATATTCTACAGAAACTGCTATAGCAGACTGCATTCAACATATTTATGAGCAGATGGATGTTGATAGATTTGTAGTTTGTATTTTATTTGATCTAACAAGAGCTTTTGACACAGTTAGATGCTCATACGTTTCCGAAAAGTTAACCAAGTTAGGTATTCGTGATATTTTAAATTAATGGATAGTCTCTCTTTTTTGAGCGATAGAAAGATTATTGTAAAACATTACAATGTAAAGTCTGAACCATACCCTGACAATGCAGGTACACCGCAAGGGTAGTGTAATGGAACCTTTGATTTTCTTGTCATTTCTTAATTGTCTGCCACATTATATCTCTGAAGGGAATTTTTTTTATATGCCGACAATGCTTGCATTATCGTAAGTACTTAGTGACAACAAGATTGATATTTTGAAAAAAATTGATACAGTTTTGAGAGAATTTAAGAGATGCTGTTCTGCTAACAAATTAATGATAAATTATGGAAAAACGGTCTTTGTTGAATTTATTAATAAATATAGATGTTCCCCTGAATTTAATTTTTCATTTAATGACGAAAAAATAATACCCTCGTCAACTGCAAATTTTTACTTATTATTTTAGATAGTAATTTAGCGTGGAACGATCAAATAGAGAGCATATGTTTTAGAGCTTCAAAAAGCCTATTATTTCATTAGTTCACTCAAATCTGTCTTGGATATTAAGTCATTAATTGATATTTGTTACGCATTTGTGTATTCCGCTTTGACTTATGGTATTACCCAGTGAGAACAAGTTGGTTACATTTACGTGAATTTAACGTTGTATTGGTTGAAACAACGTTAATGGTTATAAGTAACACGTTTATTATATAACCAATTTTTAACTATACATTGAAGAAACGTTATATTAACTAAAAAATGTAACGGATAGTTTAAATTTAACTAAAATAACACGTTGTAGTTGCATCGTTTATTTTAGGTTATAAAACAACGTTACAATATGAGAAATTATTAACTGAAATGTAATGCATAGTTTAAATATAACTAAAATAAAACGTTATAGTTTCACTGCTTATTTTACGTTAAAAAACAACGTGAAAATATGAAAAATTATTAACTGAAATGTACCGCATAGTTTAAATATAACTAAAATAAAACGTTTTAGTTACACCGTTTACTCTGCGTGAAAGACAACGTTGAAAAATGAAAAATTAGTGGCTGAAATGTAACGCATAGTTTAGATATAACTAAAATATGAAGTTGTAGTTTCACCGTTTACTCGTTGAAAGACGTTTGAAAGACAACGTTGAAAATGAAAAATTATTAACTGAAACGTAACGCATATTTCAAGTACAACTAAAATAAAACGTAGCTTCACCATTTACTCTACGTTAAAAAGCAACGTTGAAATATGAAAAACTATTAACTGCAATCCAACGCATAAGTATAAGTATAGTTAAAATAAAATGGTGTTAAATTTGTTTGTTTTAAGATAAGATGTGCTTTTGCATGAATGAATGCAAAATGTATTTAACAATAGGTAACACAATTATTGTATTAAAACTGCACTACTGATGAATGTATCATCCCTCCCCCATTTCAAATAAACTCTTCCACCTCTGTTGCGCATCTGCAACGTGCACGGTACACTTGCAGTTACATGTCTACTACGCTAGTCGAGTGTTAGAACTTTTCTTTATCTTTATAACAAAGTTTTATATTAATATGTGATATGCAACAATCAGTGTATTGAACTAAACGGTGAGTAGCTAGGTACCCATCAATTAAGTCTATCCTGGTTATATTTGCATATACGATGCACATTGCACGTATAATTATGTATATGCATATACACAATTGGCAAAACAGCATAGTAGCCATCTTAAAATAAGAACACTAATGTCAGAAAATTTAACTATATTCTAAATTTGTTCTTGAGGAACCTGGTTTCTTAGTATACACCACCTTCTTACTTTATTTTCAAATATATAGGTTAGCGAATGCTGATGGTTCAAAAATCTGGATTCTTGTGTAAAAGAAATTATTCTAATTACTGTTACATGACGTCGTTGCAGTGAAGCATAACTGGAAGGGAAGGAACACTTAGTTTTCACAAAACGGGAACCAGAGAATAATACGGAACTATAGTAACAAGATACAGTGAGTATTAAATACTTCATTCGTTTGTAATACAAAAAATCTAAGAAACCAATCAAAATAAACATTAACTTATATAATATATATATATATCCCTAAATTTACAGCCTGTAGTCTCTGGTGTTACTTATGATACCTGTTGTTTGAGTCTTCCATTTAAAGTTACAATTAAACAATACATACATACAGCAGAAAGTGCAGTGAAGGACTGGTTGAAATATACGCCCAATGGACTGTTTGGGTAGAAGACCTGGATGTGCAGAAAAAGGGAAAATGTATATATCTATAAATGAAATGACCTCGTTACTTTCTTAGTTTTGGTAAAGAATTCTATTATCTTTTTATTATTATTATTGTTATTATTGCATTGTATTATATTTATAGGTAATTACATTTTAGTTTTTCTGAAGAAGCATTATGTTTCATTGAAGAGCTTATCCTGAGTTCAATACTATGATGTGATCATTGAATGATTTAATTAAAATAAATTTAATTTAGTATTGGACATTATGACTTTTAATCTAAACCAATTTTTCGTTATCACCACATACTGTTGATTTTCATACATTGGGCACCTCACTAAATTACGCATATGTGACGTTACTACTACGTGGTTATAAAGGTTTGATATAGAAATTTTATTAACCCTTCGTTAGTGTGGTGTAGTTGCCATACCCCAGTATGTAGGCAAACATACTGGTGTATGGCATACTCCACCACACTAACGAAGGGTTAACGTTGAGGTTACGTTACCTGTAAACCGATTTTTTACGTTTTACAGAGGTGGTTTATTAAACGTTAAAATACAGCTTGTGCTAAACGTTTCTATTTAACGATATTTTCTATTAAAAATTAAACGTTAAAATAACATTAGCATATGACGTGAAATAACGCTTAATAAGTAACTTTTTGTCAACGTATTTTGTCGGGACATAGATATGTCGCTTCGACGTTGTTTATAAACGTTACGAAACGTTCGGTTACCGTTAAGAACAACGTTTTCTTAACGTTTATGTTCTTATTGGGTATTGTTTGGGACCAGGCGGGTACAATAAGTCGTGTGTATCTGATCCAAATGCGAATCTTACGACTACTTTTTGATTTACCTCTTAATAGTTCTTGCAGAACAACTTTTAGAACACATGACATTTTGACCGTAACTTCAATCTACATCTATAAACTTTTAATGGACTTACATATCAATATTGGAAAGTTATTGACTTTTACTAGCGTCCATGGGCACTGCACCCGACATGGGAATAATATTGTTTTAAACAGATATTGCCACTATTTCTATAAGAAATTGCCAATGTTTGCAGGTTCATATCTATACAACAAGTTAAAACCTGATATCAGAAAACTTGACCTTAAATGAATTTTATGTTAATTGAGGGATGCTCTTATGATCTAAATGAATTTGAAACCTATTTGAATAACATCTAAATATAGAGATGTATTTAGGGTCGATGTGGGAATTCGCTTCACTTGTGCCTTTTGCGTCGCCATATCATTTTTATTTATACTGTTTGTTAAATTTGTTATACTATGTGTTGTTTTTTATCGATTGTGTGTATTTATATTTACTTGACGCCTATGTCACATGCTTGTGATTTTTTGACGAATAAAGTATCTATCTATCTATCTATCTAGATAAGTTAACAACACCTTACAGTTAAAAAACATTCACCATGAGGATCAAATTAAAGAGTACTATGCCTTTCATGAAATCGTCACTCTTATGGTTCGTTGGGATATGTTTAGTGTGAACGGAATCATAAATACCTTAGGTGAAAGAACTAGTGCCATATTAAATCTTAATTCCTAATTTCTAGAGCAATCTCATGTTATTAAGTCCAAGAACCGCTATTCTAGACATCAAATTCAGCATAGCATAACCGACATTTATGTGATTCCGCATACGATAAGCAAACCGCTCCCTATCAGTGCAAAGTCTATCTTTCCTAAATACAACTCCAAACCTTCAGATCACTTTGTTATCAACGACCACAATCCTCTCAAAGCTTTCGGTGCTTACAGAATTCCATACGATTTTGGGGGATTCTGGATTTCTACAGGAACCAACCACATACCATCCGAGATTCTACTGAAGCCCAGAAACAAGCAAATAACCTTGATTGCGATGACGAATATCTCCTGCATAATACCATCTTTCTTCTCTAAACAATCTAACCATAACCATCACTCCCGATTAATAATACAACCAGGCAAATTCATGGCAAGATCTTAATTAAGTGATCATTAAAAGAGAAGCCGATGAACTACTGCAGCTCTATAGAAATCATTTTTGCATCGCGACAGTTTCCTCTGACAAGACACTGTGCACTGAAAGAACACCTACAGAAAATTCCAACAGTGGAAACATTAACTGCAAACTGTGTAATGAGATGACAGAGAACGTATACAATAACTAAACATGAGGATCTGAACGCAAAAGACAGGCGATTTTTGACAAGCAAAAAATGAACCTATAGGATGACTTTCATCAACCAGTCAGAAATCTGCGCCAATTAGTGTAAGGTATTAAGATACTGGAATTCCTGGTATAATGGGTAAAATAAATACGAAACGCCCAAAGGGTGTAATGTTTGCGGCGACTGACTTAATATCAAATGGCTCTGGCTGATTGAACGAAGTAATCCTCTAGGTTCACTTTTGGCTTGCCAAAAATTGCCTGCCTTCTTGTGCCCGGAGCCTCGCATTCAGACAGAATGTTCTCTGTCATCTCATTACACAGTCTTTTCTAATGGTACCTTACGGGTCTTACTATGAATTTGACTCGTTTCATTATTCCAGTGTTCTTTGTATTTCTCTTTGACTCAACTTCTTACCTGTTCTCGTGTTTTTTAGTCACTCTTATGCCTATATGTGAAACGGAAGATCTCCTTCTCGCTAACACATCTGCTTTTTCGTTTCCTTTGCTGAATGTCCAGGCACCCACAGCAAAGTGACTTTATTGCAGTCTGTCAGGTTATTCAGTCAGTTCTCGAATACATTCTTAAACCGTCTGTAAATCATATCAATTCTCAAAACCAGTCTCTGTAGTCAGTTTGATTATAGCTTATCCGAACCGTGATTTCCATCTTAAAATTTCTGTTAAATAAGATATCTTAAAATCATATAGTCTGATTTCATTACCAAAGGGTTGCTCTCCATATGGTGGTTCTTGCAGTCTGAGTTGCCCCATTCTTGCCTCGTCAAGTACCACCTAATAATAATAATAATAATTTTATTGATCTTGTTGATACAAAAATATAAAATAAGTAAGAGGAAATATAATTTGAAGGAAAAACAAAATTAAATTAAGCTGAACAGTTCAATAAAAACGAAAACGTAATTTGAAAATTAGTGGAGAACAAAAAGAAAATGCTATTCAAGAAAAGAGAAAATACAATCGTTTGGTATACGTTAAAACACATTCCACTGGTCAGTAAAACTATCTTCTAGAAACTCTGTGATTGAGTAGATATTTTTTCAGTAAGTACAGCTCTTAGTGAAGATACAAATAAACGTTGGTTAGTGACATTTTTAACGAAATTTGGTAAATAGTTATAAAAGATTATGCCTTTATGTGTAGGATTTGTTTCATATAGAGATAGACGATGCTTGGGTATCTGAAAGTCGGTATTATATCTAGTTTGATGCTCATGATTGTCCTTATGGGTTTTAATATGGATACTGGTTTCTTTAACATATGTAATATATTTTAAGATGTATATAGATGTTAACGTTAGTAGCTTACATTGCTTAAACGCGTTTCTACAAGTCTCTCTAAGTCCCATAGAGAGGTTGTTACGAATAATACGTATTTGCAATACAAAAATTCTTTTGGACTGTAGAGCAACAATGGCATCATTTGTTGGGGTGTTGCTCCACGGGCCAAAAGAATTTTCATATTATATGTGGCTTTAATAAGAAAGCTACCGAAATAAAACTTCGGCATACTCCAATGCTTGCCAACATTTGTAATGTCTTCATGGCGAAACAACTTGAAACGAGTTGTGCAGCTATGGATGCGATGTGATTATTCCAATTAAAAGTGTGATCTATGTGTAGTCCCAGCAAATTAACTATTTGATGTTGTTCAATAGATTTCCTATTTATCTTAACTAGTAAACTATCAGTAGAATTGGGTACAGCTAGAGAGACGTGTAACAGTGTACATTTGAAGTTATTGACTATTAAACCATTAGCTGATAACCATTCGTTCATTGCTGTAACTTCTAGTGAGCAGTTAGCATGTGCTTCATGTTTATTAGAGTGGCTGGTGATAAGAGTTACATCATCGGTATAAACTATGCAGGAACTATTGCGAACTGTGCTTGATATATCATTTGTGTAGATGATGTACAGAAGTGGCCACTATTGATTACTATGGTATTCGCTGAATGACAATCAGTTCATTAGAACAGCTATGGTCAAATTGTACCAACTGCCTCCTACTGGTTGTGTATGAAAGGAGCTAATCCCTGCAACTACCTCTCAGGTCAATAGCTTCCAGCTTTGAACGCAGTATAGTGTGATCCATCGTATCGAAAGCCTGGGATAGGTACAATAGTGTTGCCAGCACGGTATCGTCATTATCCATTTTCAGGTAAATTTCATTTATGATATCAATCAAAGCTGTCACAAATGGAGAGGAGGGGGGCTAGAAGTCGTTTCATTGCTGCTGTAGGAGTAGTCCTCATTGCTCCTATTATTCGTAAACACGCAGGCCTCTAAGTTCAGTTGTAGCCGTTTATTGTTGCACCTTTGTCCACCACACCAGAGATGCATAAGTGACCATGGGTCTAACTACCGTAACTTAAACTCCATGTTTTTCCGTGAACCTATCTAACCAACATGAGTGTTGTCTCTGTCCTGGTTTTAATCCCCTGAAGCTGTCGATTCCAAGTAAGCTTGGAGTCTAGCATAACACCAAGATATTGCACTTCCTCTGATAGCTTTATTTCTTCCCTTCGGAGTTTTAGGAGTTGATCTCGATTCCTCCTTCTCGTGAATCCTAATGTGGTCGTTTTAGGTGGGACTCTAAGTTTCTCGCTTAGAAATAATCGTCTTATTTATTTATTTATTTATTTATTTATTGCCCAACAGATTTCTATCCAATTACAGGACAATCTTAACATCTAATTAAATTTAAATCTACTGAATAATTAAATCTAAACTTATAGAATATTATATTTAATCAAGTTAGTGACACGACACCTACAAACGAGTATAGTCGTGGTATCAACATAACCACTGTTTGGCTAATACCCACATATGTATAAGTAACACATGTACATATCTTAACATCTAATTACAAATAACGTATACTACATGAGCACATATTTAACAACCTGGTAAGAGATGAGAAATGTGTATCAGTATCATTATGGGACAAAGAATTGTAGTGCGTATTACATAATCGATACAGTGGGGATTTAATCATTATATTTGTTCTTGTTTTAGGACAATAAAACGTATAGTGAGCTCTAGTTGAAGGCCGGGGAACGGCAAATTGAAGTAAGTTTAGTAGCTCCGGAGCGTCTATACGGTTATTAACTAAATTATGAAGGAACTTAATATCAGATTATTTTTCATTATTATTTGGCTGAACCTTAAAATGTATACCAATAAAAAAGAAAATGAATGTGTTTTTGAAAATCAAGATGGTTTTAAATTATTATCAATATCTCCATTTACCGATATTATATCAAAATAAACGATAAAGTTGATTGTGTGGTTTAGTTATCATTCATACAATTCTTATTATTATACTTGATTACTTTAAAATACAAGCTGGGGATATATTTGTAAATACATTACATAGTAAAACGATAGCACAGTATATACATGAAAAATCCTTTATGTATGGGATTTGGTGTTCACTGAAATTTCATTAGCAATTGTCTTGTTATCTTGTATACTACAAGCACATCTAAAGGAAGAACGACCACCGGTGAAAACAGTGAAGAACAAGGAGAAAAAGTTTGTCTCGCCCGGGTGTCGTCAAGGAATACATTCTATGCGGTACCTAATTTATTACCAGACATATATTTTAATTTAGCCCTGAATGGTTGGGAGCCGTACTTACCGTCCGGAAAGAAATTGTATGAAGGCACAGAATTCCCTTTAAGCAGAATATATTCTCCCCTATAAATAAACCGCACGTAATGACGGTGGTGAGGTTCTTCCTTTATATCGCCGTTATTACCTTGATTTCTCGTTCAGTCGTACATCCTTTAACGTTAGTGCAGATAGAACAAGGGTATACGGCTCCCGAATAAATATCTTCTTAATGCTACCGCGCAGAATTCCAACTGAACTAGAAAAAAAAGATTTAATTTTGCCGGAATGAAAAAGGTGCTAAGAAGAAACAGAAATTCTAATGAAGTTGGATTTAATAAATCCTTCACACCTCATCGGACGACCAGAGAAATAGAAATCATATTTAAAAATCAGAACGATAGGCACTCAAAATAATTGGATAAGTATTCATTAGCTGCCGGTACATTCGAAATGGCATCCAAGGACCAATGGCGGATATTTTCTGAAAGTGTCAATTTAAATTTCAGATTCCGAGACGGCATAAATGAATAATTAATAAAACTTTCGCCGTATCGTACATTTTTGATAAATTGAGCGTGCCATTTTGATAAGGGTATTGTTCTGGCATCTCTTTATTTGCCCTTTATTTATGATAATTTTTGAAACCCCGATCTTTTCTTCGAAGATTTAAATATTTAACTTCCTGAAAAGTAGCTAATGGCAAGTTTAGACAAATATACATAATGCAGTCTTTTGACTGTTTTTTAAATGAGTCTTCAAATAAAACAAAACAAGGTATTTTTATTATGCGCTTTTCTTTTGTTGATACAAATCTACGATAAATACTTATTGTTGACAATAGTAATGAATCCATATCAAGCAGAATATACTAAATTGCTTATTTCAAGTGTCATGGACACATGCGACTTATTAAGGTTGATTATTATCCACATGGATCAATTAATGACGTATTAAACTTAAAAAATTATTATCGTGTTTAAATGTTTAATATTTGACTAACTATATTGGTTACACATCATTTTGCAATGCTGCTTTATTCTTATCCCAATCATTTGTTGTTTTTTCTAAAATAATTTTTCTTCATCCTTAATTATGTAAGGTATACTTCAAGCTATCTAGATAGCCAAAGATTAAAAAAAATTTCATATTTTTATTTTCTCCTAAACTAACTTGTCTCGTTTTTTGACTATAGTATACTCCGAATTCCCTTAATATAAAAAAATAAAAATATAACAATTTTAGGAAGGAAATAGTTTGTCCAATCAAACCAATCAACAAATGTCCCTGATTTTCCCAGAAACTTATGACCAAATTATCTCTAACGGCTTACAACTTACAGATGAATTTCAAGAGAGACGGAAAGAATACTAAATATCTTAAAAGCCATTGAATTTAGAGGTAGAGAAGCAAAATGTCTTTAAATATTACGTTGGTGTAATGAGTTAAATTACGAATAACGATACCATTTCATTTTAATTGCGGAATTGCCATCCAGTTTTGATGCAGTCATTTTTTTTTCCGAAGATAAAAATATTTTTAAATGCTTCTTCAAACAGGGTTTTCATCTTCCTGGTTGGACCAGCCATAAATCAGCACGTGTTTGTTATGTTAAGGCTAACATAACAAACTTTGGACTTAACATGGTTTGCCTCTGAGGTACAGATATGTATATG
This sequence comes from Protaetia brevitarsis, assembly GCA_004143645.1. Lineage (NCBI taxonomy): Eukaryota > Metazoa > Arthropoda > Insecta > Coleoptera > Scarabaeidae > Protaetia > Protaetia brevitarsis. The sequence goes on along the minus strand of RXPK01000054.1, from coordinate 3,320,683 downwards.
AGGGTAATGTTACACTGCGACCTGATCTATTGTGCCCCCTATTCTTGAATGGGGGGGGGGGGGAAAGTCCACCTCCACAGAGCCCCGCATGCAGAGATAAGACTAAATAGAATGGGGTGCGCCAGATGCCCCAAGGTTGCACTAGTAGACTGGTCTTCTATCCAGCCACGCATCCCATCAGCGTAGTCCGCCACCTTAGGATTTAGGTTTTTGTTGAGGTTGTCTCCTCTCGGTCCGTGCAGTTAAGCCAAGACCCCCCATCCCTTTCGAGACCTGCTTTAACAGTTAGGCTTTCGGTAGCCGAAAACAACTGGCATCGTTGTAGAACCCTGTGCAAGCCCTTAGCCACCACACGACAGCTTGGGCGAGGGAGGAGTGGTTCCCGGCAACGGCCTTCATTCACCCTGCTCCGGTTTTAAGCAGAGAGGACGAACTTATAGCCGCCACTAACCATCTAGTTTTGAGTGAATCCTAACAAGATGGCCTCCTTCCCCTATCCACCACCCCGGGGACGGGCCTGGTAGGTACTCCCAACCCCCAAGGATCCTATGTACAAATTCAAGTTTCACTATGGCTCTGGCTTGCTCCACCTTGCTATCGCTCCATAGATAATAATTGTACGTATAATGCTACCAAATACTCAGCTTTTCCTTACTGACAAATGGTAGCATCGTAGTTTGCTTTGAATTAATGCTCAGGTTATTTCTGTTGCGCCGACTACAAATGGCATTACTCACCTGTTGAAAAGCTTCGGAAATTTCTTTCTCAGCTGGCTCTTTTAAAAATATTGCAATATCAACTGCATAGGCCTGCACGTCCGCTCCAAGCGCCTCAATTATACCAAGAAGGTCATTGAGGCGCAAGTAGTAACTACAGTAGCGCATATAAAATCCCTTTGTGCGGATACCTTTTATTCAACTTAAATTTGTTTGCTTCCTCACCTAGGATCTCCACAGCGAACCTATTTGTAAGCGTAGCGGTGATCCAGCCTGCTAAGATCGGTTCTACATTTGGCTCTGTAATCGACTCGGATAAGAATGAAGGAATTATATTACTAAAAGCTCTCCCCACATCGCCAAATGCTGCCATTGCTGTTTCTTTGGATTGTCGCGAGTTGGAAACCCTGGATATTAGATTGCAGAAAGATGAGGTCAGTGGATACCCGAAACACAACTCACTCCACATCAATCCAACATTTAGCTACCCTACATCCAAGGTGCTATCTGATTAATATGCATATTAGAGCATGCGAAAGAAGCTTGTATTTTTTCACAAAAATTCATTAACATACCGGAAAACGTTGGACCTCCTATCTGAATAAAAATTTGTTCCAGGCTTCAGACATCAAAGAATACACACCAAAAAATCTGGAGTTAATTCTGAGAATGGAGTTTTTGATGTTGAAATAAACGGAGATAGCGGTTGTAATGTCAGAGTATGTCAGAGTTGAATTTAAAATTAAAATATATATTATTTTCATGTGAAAACTAGCAAATATAAAAGATTCAAGCATGAGTAATTTGAGATAAACCTAATATTACCGGTTTGCAAAAAAAAAATCTAGAACTACGCTTTTAGAGCATTTTTTTTCATTTTTGTAGATTAAGATCGATAACAGTTTTTGTTTTTCTATTATAAATAAAGTATTTTATTATGCTATGTAACTCAATTTCTAATGATTTCCTTACCTTATAATGTTAGAAATGTATTTAATTTATTTACCTGGTAAATTATTGGTTTCTTTTTACACTTAATCTAATTTATTTTGAAAAAAAGTTAATAGTAATACCAAAGTAACTGTTTTTGATGTAATAGTTTATCGAATTCGCAAAAACAGTCATATGGATAACATTTTACCACAAAATTTTTGTGTGATATATATTTCATAAAGAATACTTTACAAACAATATAAAGATCTAAATGGAAAGCGTCAGAGGAAAACAAAAAAGAACCGAAAATTGTTGTTTAATAAAAAAAGAATTCAAACTATATGGCTCTAACGATAACAAAAGCAATTTGAGCTCCTTTTTCAATATTTTTGGTTGCGATATATCGATCAACCTCTTTGGTAAATTATTAAAAAAACCTTATACCCGTGTAACTTGGGTGTTGTACGAACTAGGTACATTACAAATGCAAATTTCAGATCCTTGAACAAACGAAAAAGGATTAGTAGAAAGCGCATTTCCCCATCTGATGTAAATCAACTTAAAAAAGTTAAATAAAGCAAGAGAAGTTAGTTTTAGCTAACTAAGCGAAACCTTGAATGTATTCTCTTTTCTAGAAATTTTCAAAGTTTGTTTTTAATGTTTATATTTGTACAAAGTAATTACTAAGCAGTATTTCTCCAGACTAACTTAAAGCAATGTGACCCCAATTCCTTTTGTTTTAATTTCCGAAAAGTTGTTAGCAACAAACTTTACATACTATCAAATTACAGAAGTAACAATGATAAAATTACAGAGTAGATACTAGTTAGCTTACTGGGAATTATAAAGGCGCATCGTTAATGAATCACCAAATCCCGGTAAATGCATAAAACTAAAAGCAAATCCGTGTATATTGTAGAATCGCACGAGAGATCCCTATAAACAACTTTGCGCATAAAATATACAGGGTAAACAGATGCCTTACGAATTGTTACCTTGCTATATGTAAATCGCCCGTAACGATTCCAATACGGTAGCGTTTCGCCATGTAGGTTTCCTGGGAAAGAATCCCTTGGTTTATTGTCTAGCTTTATTCATCTAAAGGAGAATAAACTGTTTCTCTCAGGCACAAATCTAATTTCCAGTCTCTCCGGTGGAGGTTTTTACTATCTCTGTGCATTCTTGTACTTTTACGACATATATCTTGACAAAAAAATTCAGTGAACGCCCAATAATACTGACAGATTTTTGTCTACTGAAGAGAATAATTTGGAAAATGTGCTCGCAAATGTGTTTTCAGTATTACTTTATATGTAAGTACAATTAAAAACGCACCACCGAGAAATATGAATCAATATTTTCCTATTTTGACAATGGATTAAATTTTTGCGCTTTTTTACTTACAAATAAATCCTTGTTCTTTGGGTTTTGGATCATTAAATATAGATTTCAGATTGAATATCATTTTAGCTCCTGTTTTAATTTGTAGCGTACATTTCATTGATTGTTTTTCAACATTTTCAAGTAATTCTAACAAAAGCAAATACCAGTAAATTGCTAATGCTTCTTTATTATGTAGTACGTAGCAAGTTTTTTTTTTACTAACATTACATAACGGGTAAGATAAAGTGTAAATTCACCAAAACTTACAGTGTAGGCTGAAGTAGCATTTTTGCTTAATTTATTACACAAGTAGGATGTTCACACTTCTCGGTAAGTATTTCTTTCTAGTATCACTACTGATTTTGTACACAATTTAGTCAATCTAATCAATAAATTCTTGTTATTTGTTCACAAAATACAGTAACTTATTTTTAGTGCACTTAAAAAAAAAAACCATGCAGTTTGGGTAAGGTTGATGCATTCTGTAAATCTCTTCTGGTTATAGGTTCCCAGAAGAATTTTACTTTGCCCCATTCCCTGGAGATTCTTCCAATAATTAGATTTTCTCTTTTCAGTTTCTCCAGCATATTATATTGCTTCTTACCCCGCAAAGGGTTCAGGCCCTACAAAAGGAATTCCAGACCCCTTTTTGCGAGATCTCATTTCCCTTCACTCCTGAGTTACCCGGAACCCACAGGAGTGAGGTCATTCCCAGGCTTGGAACTAATTTCATATGAGCTCAGCGCCTTGATGGCTGCTTGACTATCAGACATGATGATAATCTCCTGCTTGTGTTTCCGCCTGGAAGATACTTGGGTATTTTCTCAAACTTTCGAAATATTTGATTTGATGGCATTTCTATTCACTTTCAAGATGGTATTATGATCCCACTCGCTCTTGTTGCTAAGCTTTGTAATAAATTCCTTCACAAAGCTGAATTTTTTTTGACATGTCACAGGCTTAACCACCGTCAGGAGATTGTGACCTATGCCTAATTGTTTCTTGTTTCTTCCTTAACAATTTTGAGTGTTTTTTTTTTGCCACGCCCTCTACCACAATATGGAGAGGGGTAAAATCCAATACTACCTCGATATCTGCTGTTAGACAAGTTCTCCCTCTTCAGTTAATTTTCGCGGTGGCCAGATTAGTTCTTTTGTACCAAGCTACTGATGCATAAGTGATAATCGGTCTCACTATCGCTGTATACATCCAAAGCAATATTTTTGGGTCACATCCCCGATTTTTCCCTGCAAAGTTTCTGCTCAATATTGTATTAATTAATTAATATACTATTATATACAAACGTATTTATGGCCCATTTTAACCGTCCGCTGGTTTGTGTATCTGGCCATTGTAGTAGCTTCTTTAGTTGCTTTAGTTGTCTTCTATATTGGTCGGAAAGATTTTCCGAGGTACCCACTTTGCTTTCAGGGAAGTGAGTTTCTAGAAGGAGAAGAACTCTTTCTTCTTCACTTTCAATGAAGCTTCCGCCTGGCTTTCTTAGTGCCATTCCTGTATCGATTCTGCCCTTCGCCATTACCTTGTAAAGGCGTGAAGCAGTAGGTGTTGAGTCGATTTCCTCATAAAACTAGTAATTTTATTTTATATTTTCTCCTGACCGATTCTCCGAAACGAATACAACTTTTGGATATTCTACAATCCTGTGGAATAGAAATTGTAATCAGCAATCCAACTGGGCTTTTTAGTTCAGTATCTACTTGCATAGACAATATATTACTGGTGATTCCTGAAGGTCAAATTCGGGTCATGGATGTGATAACTTGTAATCTCAGTACCACAAGCCACTAGTTACAAAACTACAGTATCAGACGACCACACAAATGCAGTGTTGCCGGATGTCGATTAAGCTTTGCAATGATACTAAGATTTGTAATTTTAATAATGATATTGCTAGTGAGAATTGGGCCTATATCTATGACGATGCTAGAACACTATTTTAAATATCCTCCTAAGGTACTTTCTGCTCTGTTAAGCTGTCCATGGTGGACTTGTTATAAGAAAGGTTGTGTCAATGACAAAATAACTACAGGCCAAGATCTCTCGGCCAGTTTTCCAAATTATTCAAAAAAATAGCATATAACCGGCTCCTGAATTTTATTAATAAATGTAACATCTTAAATAAGGCTTTGTAAAGGATAAAAGCCCTAAAATATAGCTTTTCGAATTTATAGAGATGGTTTGGAGCAAAGAAAACTCCTTGTGGTTTTCTGCTTTATTTGTTCAAAACCTTTAACAGCTTAGAAATTGTAAGGGTTAGAAAGTTTAGAAATCAGAAGTATTGCTCTCTCATGAGTACGTCCCTATTGTGGCGCGAGCCTATTTCTACCTTGTAATTTGGGTGTCCTACTGCGCCGGTAGATGACGCCATTTCTTTAGAGCGGAGAACACAAAATTGCTCATAGAGGGAGCTAATGCATAGCGCGTCAGTTAGCAATGGAAATTTTAAGTATTTTTAGTAGTGCTTAGGTATTTATTAAATAATGTTTTCAGTAGCAATAATTTATTTCTATTAGACTGTTAGTGTAAGAATAAATACTTTTTGTTAAATATATCGCCTGTGTTAGTAATTTAATCCCCGAAAACGTAACACTCTATATCACATCGAAAACAGACCATGGTAATTCGCTCATACCTTTCGATTGAATGGTATAACACCAATCAAAGATGTTCCCTTGGTAGCATTCTTGGACTAGGTTTTTTCGTTTTGCATTTAAACAGATGCTGTCTAATGTCCCATGGCGGATTCAAACTTGTCGATCGTCAACTACGCCGATGACAGTTTTGTTGTGATAGGAGATACACTAGAAACTATTATCAAAACAAGCTCCAACTATATACAGACGCTCGCAGAATGGTTGACCGAAAACAACTTAAACCTGAATTAGGACAAAACCGAGATAATTTTGTTCAACACCAAATCAAAAAAAAAACTACCCTTCTTATTTTTTAATAATTAATGTATCTGTTCCCGTAAAAAGTGCAGTGCGTCTACGTGTTCTAGCTATAGATGACCACTTCAAATTCACATACCACATTGATGTTATAGAAAAAAGAACTAATTGGTGTCTGTTTTGTATTAAGGTGACTACAAGATCTAGTAAACACATACCATTTTTTATCTTAATTTCATCTCAATTATGGAATTGTGATATAGACAGGGGAGAGGGTAGCAATGACATATTTATTTTCTATTCAAAAAAAAAAAATTGCGTACCGTACATAAATTGAACCCTGCGTAACAGTCATGTCGAGATTTCTTCAAGAAAAATAAATTACGTGCTTTATATCCATACTCTTTCTCTTCGACAAATGTCTTTTTTTTCTCAGAATATGATTTTACACAACAATTTTGCAAGGAATAGGCAGGACTACTGCTATCGTCTTTGCTTGCACTTGTTTGAAGTTCTATAATACTCTACCGAGTGAATTAAAAATGATCGATTCTTCTACATCCTTTAGAAGAAAAGTATTTTTTTTTGTGGACTTGAACCATATAATATTAATGATTTTCCTTTACTCTGATAGTGCTTATGCTTACTAATAATTTTTAAAAATTACTCTTGCTTGACATCTTGTCATACCTTTTGTAATATTACAATAAAACTATATATTCTATTATAAATATAAAAGCAATCAAACCATAGAAACAAATACATGGCGTTTCATAAAGATCTAAAAACAAAAGTTATGTTTATCCAGTTACGCTATTCATGCAAAATTGTGACTTTCTGATATGAAAATATATGGTATCAATTTCTTTTGGAAAGAAGTGTATATAACTAGGTACGTTTATGCGCACAGGAGCTGAGGTTCTTGTACAATATTTAAGTTGCAAAAATATCGCTTTGTAATACCAGGAAACGTCTATGAATCTCAACGCACGTGCCAAATAACAACACTGCTACATCATAGAAAGCCAGGATAGAAATCCTGCATACCTCATACAAATTGAAGAAAGGTAATTGTAAAGAATATAATTCAAATTGTGTTACTTACTGAGTTCAACAGTTTCCGTTAAAGCTCTCATCATTGAAATTAAAGCCAATTTCTCAGCGTGTTTTTCCATCTTTCTCACTACCTAGAAGATACATATTTCGCGCACCTATAGAGGAAATTACAGAAACATTTCTATATATATATACCGGACACCGTGGCAATAAAAAGAAAGTTATGGTTTTGTGCTACGGTTAGTAACCGGCAATTCTCCTGAGAAATATAGCATCTATGAAAATAAATCTCTATATTATTCGATTAACTACAACTTTATGGAGCCATGCATTTACGTATGTATGTACGGTCATCATTTTTCAATAGAGCCGAACACCCTTGCGAATGGGGACCGTAAAACTTTTAAGTGCACATATATTTTTCTCCTCGGTCGTTTTTTTGAAAATAAAAATATTTATTAGATTACACGGTGAAAGCCCAAACTGAAAAGAATAAATTTAGAGCAGAATGGCGGGCGGGGCTTTTCAAAAGGAGCGAGAGTTTATTTCAGATCACGTTTTAAAGAATTGAAAAGACGGAAAGGTAGACGTTTCTTTAACAATCTATAAGCAGTAAATAGGAAACCAGGTATTGTTCCTAAATTTAAATAGATACCATATGAGGTAATATACGTCTGTATATTTTAGAAATTACTCAAATCATTTTGAAAGAATCACTAAGGCAACAGAACTTTTGACAACTTAAGAAAAAGGAAAAAAATGTATTTACAAAAAAGTTCACATTATAAAATAAATATGTATAAATAACTGCACTTTTGGTGGATTTAATTTAGTAACAATTTAATAAGTATTATTGCCGTAAAATGTTGGTTTAACTAATTTTATAAAATGTTTCTTATCTTCTTATTAATATAAGCACATCATGTTAATAACATTCAGTACTATAAGCAATATACAGCTATTCTTTCAGCATCTATGGCTGGACGTTTTAGAGACTCAAGAAGCACAGTGTTGGGTTATTCTCGTTGGTTCATCAATTTTTTTTAGGTTTAAGTTAAATAAAATCAGCAAGTCTGTCAAACTATTACTTTCAACTAAAAAAATTACATTAAAGTTTCTAAGATAATTATATTTGTATTAATTACTTATAGCAATTGAAATTTCAAATAAATATACAACTTTCTTACAACAATGCATCCATTTGAAGAAAATACATTTACAGGATATTAAAGAAACGATAGTCAGTTTCAAGACGAAACGGAAGAAATAGTTATAGGTCATTGGTGTAGGAAGAACATAAACTGAGCTATAATATTCAGCAAATGTCTAAACGAAATAGGAAACGAAAGTGTCAACCACGATTGCTCTATTTTCCGATGTCAAAGAAGGAGCCATTTTGCTGCAATTCAGGCCTTCGAATTGTATAGAGCATGAGAACTTAAATAAATTATTTCATTATAGCATTAGAAGACCCCATTTGATGATATCTCCGCAAATATTAAACTATTTGCTGTGGAATGGAACTTCAATAGTAAAGAATTGGGACCGTTTCCGTTCTTATAAAGACTTGAGGAGATCATACAAGAAATAACCGCTCAATTTTTTGCAAAATCAAACAGAGCGTCTTATAATGACATTATATCAACAGTTTTGAAGTTTTTGTGAAACTACAAACGATCATGTAACTTGAAATACTGATTGAATTATTTTCTCATTAAGAAAATGCTAAAGCTGTTTGAAGTGCATCGTTGCAAACTATATTTATAGAAGAGACAAGCAAAAACGATTTTGACGGTAAGGTAGAATTCGCCAATCTTATGACTACCAAAATTGAAAGTAATCCTTAATTAAATAGTCTATTCTTTAAAGAGACAGTAACTATAGATATTAATGTAAGTACTGGCAATCTGTATACTATAGATCATTAGTGATTACCAGCAAAAGTCATCTTTAGAACAATTTTTGTAATGCAATATATTTAACCTGTTTTCTATCGATGGGTTAAAAATCATTTATATATCATTTGTATTTTTCACGATTGTTTTTATTATTTTTCAGTGACCAAGCTTCTGTTACACTTTTCTTCCTAATCATGTAAAAGTTCAACGCTCATGCCTGCTTAACAAACAACATTCTGATAGCATCAAATGCCTAAACAAAATTCAGTCCAACAAATATCTCGTGACAGTAGTAAGTCATTGTGCGCACATTGTACTGGAGTGGGAACATATACGATGGGCGGTTTACAGTATATATGCTTCAGCTCTCCCCTTTTTGCCACTGCGCAACTGTCACAAGCGATTTGACGAGCTGTATATTGCCATTGGTTCGCTATTCCACTTTGGTGCGCACCCTGACCATTTGCAGCTTTAGAACACCTCTTAATTCTTCTGAATTTCCCAAAATCTGTACACACAGTATTTTTACGAAAAGAAGTTCAAACGGAAATATTATGAATGTACACCAAAAATATTTTGATAAAAAGTTAACATATGAATTGCGCGTTTATTTTTGAAAAAGATATTTGTGAATGTTTCGAACGTTCTATGTGTTAACAAATGACATTGCAACTTTACAGAAAAGATGCACAAAATCTTTTATTAAGACGTACCTACTCAAAGAAATTACTTCGATTTTCGCTAACTAAAAACTCATCGTCAAACGCAAAAATCTGTCGCTACAAATCACCAAATTTACTAGTTATTTTCGTTAAATCATATAAATTTACATACTAAATAAAATAATTATATTGTGTTTGTAGCGTAATTAGACGCTAGTTAAGTTCCAAAGTTATCCTAAATAAAGCAGTAAAGTAAACCGCTTCCAACTGAGCTGTGGTTATCAAAGCATAATAGTATTTATATTGCGATCAGAGAATATAGAAAGTTTAACCTAGTTTTACCAGCACCATGTTCCAAGAAATTTATAGTTAATACTAAGATTAAGCGGTGAACTTTGATATAGTTACTATTCAAACTTTGCTTCATCTTTCTTAATTAAGTTTAACCTTCGCTTGTACATGAATATTTATTTTTTGATATTCTGGTGAAGTACTAAAACAGAGCACAGTAATTTTTTTTACAATAGTAGTCATAATAATGATTAATAAATTTAATCGTAATAATATATTTGCAAGAGCATTGCGTTCTCCACCAATTGTCCATAGGTATAATATTATATAATATTTCTATGCATTTGTCATTCAGTCATTACAAAAAATAAGAAATAAGGTGCTTACCTAAAAATTTGTAATAAAGAAAAAAGCTTGTAAAGGATAAATAAATAAACTTTATATTGCATTATTAACGAAACAAATTTTTGAATCGATAATTAGATTCAAAAATTGGTTTTGTTTAATTGACAACCGCTTTAAACCATAGTAAATTAAAGTAATCATGTGAAAAAGGAGATTCAGCACTTTTATTTCTATGTATTTTGTTAATTTACTTTATTTGTAAATTCACAGTTACTTGTACCTACGATTGGACGATGCTTACCTTACAACCGAGTCACCGATAGTAAGGTCCAGGCAAAACTGCAATTCAAAACCAATTTGAGTTGGAACTTCCTCCATGTTTAAAGCCTGGTCTTATCAACTGCTGTTAGGACCATCTCTTACTGAGGTATTTCAACGAAATCCCAACAAGAAAAAAAATATTTCATTGAGTGTTTGAAGTTCTCATTTTTTGTAACTAGTGCGTAATATGGGGTGTTTGTCAATATAGAATATAAGTTGATATTGGATTTGGTATGGTTTAACGTAGGTGTTTTGAATATCTGGTAATTTCAGTTTTCATATGATAAATAACACTTTATTTGAGTTAGAAATCATGCCTTATTTATAGCAAAGGCTAAAACATACGAGAATTAAATTCAAACATATTCACAATTCACATTCATATTGAGGCGAGTATATGCCTCGCGTTCCATGGCATTTATTTCGTCATTGAAGAAATATACACAAGAATAAATAAATAACAGTGGTCCCAGTATTCATCCCTTAAGAATCCTGCATCCAATATCCATAATAATAGTCCATGCCTTCGCATCCTCCAACAACTTTTGCCAATTACAGAGGTATCGACCCAGCCGTGAGTTATTATTACGCCGACGCCTGTGGAGCGATTTAATATGTTCGTCTCTCACCATTTGGCAAGGAGTAAGGGAAATCACAAGAAGCTCACTCTGAGAGCAGTCCTTCGCTTCGGGCTCGAACCAAGGATCTCGCGGCTGATAGCCAAACATACAAACCACTAGACCATATCGCCGTATGGATCCCACTGTTGGGGTTTCGCCTATTTTGTGGGAGTGATCTAACCTGGGGCCTTTGAAAACACTGCAGCCTCTTGACCTCTTGTATTTAATCTCCCATTTGTGATGACTCATCCTGAGATACAGTAATTCTTCACAGTCTTATTTGTTGATGGTCTCTTGCTAAAAATCTTTCCATTAACTTGCCTGGTTGTCATATTACAGTGTTCTTTATGTCTCTCTTTAACCCAATTCCTTACTTTTGTTGTGTGTATTTATATACTTCTAGAACAGGTTCTGGACATATATTCCAATCTCAGATGGCTTATTGGCCCTTTGTCTGAGTTTTGGAAACGTCCGGATCTAGTTCTAGACCATTGTTGTGACCAGTCCTAACCAGACCCAGTACATTAGTCAGGCAGTTCCATAGCAGTCTAGACTTAAAACTATTTGCTTTCAAAGTATTCAACGTGGCTGAATGCGTGGGAAAGATGGATAAGGTCTATGTTAACGACCCTCCTTCAAATTTTGGTCCATATATGCTCATTTCTTCACGACTAGAACTTAACCCTCCGAATTGTTGCTTAAAGTTTTGCGTTACTGGCATCCCATCCGTTGGCATTTCTAGTAATTTCACCTCTGTTTTGAGATCACTTAAGATTGCTAGATGTCCTGTTAGATCGCCTATAAAATAGTTCGACAATCTTAATTTGTAAACATTGAGAGCAATAGTTCTCTTTACTTGGAGATGTATAGGATTAATTTCCCAAAATAAGTCATTCTCTGTACTCTCTGCAGTGTAACCTTTTCTTTAGGTTGGTGGCCACTACACTATAGATGTATAAGTGACCATGAGTATTATAATAGCTTGATATAACCAATATATCATTTTTTGCTGTAACCCGAAATTTCCCCAAAAAAATTCGACAAACCAATATGCCACTGTAGCTATATAGGTAATTCTATCTATTTGTTTGTTCTAGTTCAGTCTCTGGTTCAGTATAACTCCCAGATATTTGACCTCATTGGAACATTCCATTTGCACGCCCTTCAGGAATACATTGTCTGAACATATTTTCTTCCTGTTTGTGAATGGCAAAACTATAGTTTTGCCGACGTTCACTTGGATTTCTTATTTTAAGCTCCAGTTACTGACAAAATTAAGGGCCATTTGCTTGCGATTTGATAAGATCTCATCATGCTTGCCTTAGATTACAATAATTGAGTCGTCTGCGTACCCTTGGATATTGCATCTTTATCGTGTAGCTTCCTGAACAAATCATTGATAACCAGGGACCACAGAGGGACAACAGCCACAACCTTTGTAGGCAAGGCAATTCGAAAATTATTGCCCAACTGCACAGATGTCTTACGATTTTTCAGCATGAAGCATATCCACTGTTTGTAAAGGGCTTGAGTAGGATACAAAAGAGATAACAGTTATCATACTAATAATTCCTTCTCGTGTATTGGAGAAACTTTTCATACTTTTGCTGAATACAGAAACATTCCGTGTCTCGTTTATTCATACATTAATTGAAAATAAATGTAACAGCAATGCTTAATTTTTTTTCTAATTACACTTAATAAATTGGTAGAGAATTTCTGGTCGTAAATATTTCATATTTTTTAGAAGTTACTTATGAGCGTTAGGCAATAGGAATGTATCACTTTAAATTCTGAAGAAATTATAGAAGGAATTATACGATGTTGTGAAAGCATATCCAATTTTAAATTTAAAATAATTAATAAAGCTAATTGCTTAAGCTAACGCCATGTTCTTCACATTGTAGTTTTTAACTTGTAAGAATAATGAGAGTACTCCGTCTGCTGTGCGCTAACCCTTCAAAGTGATTAAGAATGGAGATGTTTTCTGCAATTTGCTTAGTATTCAAATTATTTCGGTTCAGTTTAAAGCTTGAAATGTAGCCTAGCATGTAAATATTCGACGATTCAAACGATTATGAATGACACAAGAAAAATAGCGCTTCGTATTTCATCGGGATCACCGAGTCCAAAGCAACAAACAAATAGCGGTTTTGGTGGCTGCCGCGGGGTGCATTTATAACACTTAAAACCATCAAAAAAAATTCTCCGCTCTTGTTGATATAGAGGCAGAAGGAAGCAGCGAACGTAGTGCACGCCGTACAGAAAAAATGTTAAGCGAAACTTCGCCGGCTATTAATTAATGCTTCCATGAAAATGTAATTAGCGTTTTCATTTCGCATGGCAAAAGCGAATTAATGCCAAATATCCTTACTGTCAAGATTGTTTTAGGGAAAATAAAAGGACGCTTGTACTGTTGGAAATATTAAAGGAGGGTAATAAAATATTTTTTAGATCCATCACGATCACCCCAAGGATTTGCGAGGGATCTAAGAAAAGGTCGAAAATTTTTCTTCCACTTTAACTAGATTGATAATTAGGCTGTGAACGTTTTATCTCGCTTCAACCATAATTTTTCTTTTCTGTAAAATTTATCAAGTTTAAAATAAATTTCTGGTCTTACGTCTAAAAGGAACTTGATTTTGTTTTGACACAAATGGACCCTAATATAACGTACCTTGGATGTAACGATCGCTCTCGTTTAACAAAGACCTTTTCTCCTTTCAGCGTCTATGTAGTATTATAGAATGTAGAAAGCTCGCTGCGAATATTCGGCTTAGAAATGACGGTCACCTCCAAATTCGGTCACCCATAACGAATTAAATAATGCAGCAGTTTCTCAAATTGGACCTGACAATGTGCAGACACGATTTAAAACGAGTATATAAAATTTGGGATAGATTTTTGTTAAAGTGAAGTGCATAGATTTCCTGCATAAAAATTGCAGCTGGCTTGTATTACCACAATCATAACAAAAACAATACGAATTTAATATGAAAATATCGAAATTATTCTTGTTGTAACACAATATGGAGCGATCTCAGATCCATTACTACCTCGATAACTGTTATTGAGTTGTTCTCATAGCCCTCTCATAGTAGTTATACATACTGCTGTGAACTGATTGTACAAGCATATAAGTTTAAAGAAATTAAAAATGACAAAATTAATTTAGCTAGCTCAGCAAATATGAATTTAAAAGGGCGCAAGAGATTCTTTGATCTCAGAGTAACTTTCATGAAAAGTAATAATGGGCGTTTGTAAAATTTGACTTTCTCCAAAATCCCCAAAGATTGAAATGGTTGATACAAAATTAAAAAAAAAACTATTATTTTAAAATGATATTTACAATCATTAAATTTATTGTTTAAAAAGAAAAAAGAAAAAAAAACATTTAATTACAAACAACAGGGGAAAAAACCTTAAGACTGAATGTCTTGGATTAAAATAACCCCTTCGTGAATTTACAATTAAAAAGGACAATGCAAATCCTTTAGCAAACAAAATGGTGGATTCGTTCTAGAAGGAAAATCTTATACCACAAAAAATCCACGTGGTCTTAAAACTTCAAAGCAAACTAAAATTTAAATTAAATTACACGTGGAGAAACAAGCAAAATTAAAAATGAAATCTAAATCAAGCTCAAAGCTTCTCTTCACCTACCCCGAGGTGATTAAACTACAATTAATTTGAAAACTACAAAAAAAACGAAAAATTTAAACTCTAAACACGATCACTTCTAAAACGAAAATTATATATATATATATACATATAAATTGTGCACAACGATATAACACCTATTAATAACTGAGTTGCTAGATGGACGATTTTAAAATTTCAAAACAAACGAACTACATCTTAAATAAAATGAATTACCAAACACGGTAACAAGAAAACTAAAACAAACAGTACTCCCGCTCGTCAATCTGGTAACTGAAAAGGCCTCAAGGTAACACAGTCATATATATGAGATTTACATCTGCGTGCGATAAAGCCGCAACGCATCGCAAAGAAAAAAAAACAAGAATATTACATTGAACAAAATATACAATCCTGGTGTACGCAAAATGTACAAATAAATGAAATTAACTTTACACAACTGAACAAATAAAATAATACTAACAATTAAATCAATTAACAAAATCTTTTCAAAATAAACAAATATTAGAATAGCGGAAACTCTATCCTTGCTCTGACAAAACCAATCCGGACTGAACAAAAATACAAATTTAAATTTCCGAAACCCGGGGTGCCATTCCACAGCAATACGCGTGCTAATTTTTGCCCTTTAGAGGGTTTCATTCTTGCGATGGCTGGATTAGTTCTTTTACTTCAATCTACCAGCGCATAAGTGATGATTGGTCTCATTACCGTTCAATATATCCAAAGCAGTAGTTCAGTTACATGCCTAGTTTTTTCTGAAAAATTTCTAGACACCGTCAGGGTTTTTTCGGCCTTATTGGTTACTTTAAATTCGTGTTTATTCCAGAGAAGTTTGTTGCCTAGGGTCAATCCTCACCTCCGTTCTCCAATCTATGTTTTGCTCATCCATTTGTAGGATCTTAAGATTGATTTTTCTCCTTCAGGCTAAAGATGGACCGCAAACTCTTATAAACTCTACAAATCGCCTGGATGGAATATTCCCAGTATTATTACAATAAGAAGAAAATCACATAACTTCACTGCTATATGGACTATTATATTGAATCAGCTTAACTCTAGGATACGTACTCAATGTATGAGGCGATATGCGTATACCGAGGCAAGGGCATACCGACCCATAACCCTATAGAAACCCATAGGGAAACTGCTGAATATGTACATTAGGGAAACCTCTCTAGAAAAGACCGCTAGATCCTAATCAACAAAATCACCAGTCAGGAAAATTAAGTGATAGTGCCCTACATCAACTGGTATCACGAATGGGGGCATCTATCGATAACCAAGAGAGTAGTAGCGTTTCTGGATACAGAAGGAGTATTTGACAGTACCTCCTATGAATCAATGACAAGAGATTCCAGGAACAGTGGAATGGAAAACACTATTTTGTAAGTGGATGAAAGACATGTTCGAGGGAAAAGTAATTGAAACATCATTGGAGGGTGAAACAATGTAGATGTCGGTACGCAGGGGTTGTCCAAAAGGGGGCGTGTTATCTCCCCTACTGTGAGAATTTGTCATTGACCAACTGCTTGTAATTCTAATGCAGGCTATTATACCCAGGAATATGCATCCGATATTGCAATACTCATAATGGGGAATATGCAAGCATCATTTCAGAACGTATGCAAAGAGCTCTGAAAACAACGGAAGAGCGGTGTATTAAGGAAAACCTAAAAAGTGATCCAGCGACAATAATAGTAATCGCCCTCTATGAAAAGAAGACAGCTGGATGGCCTAACCACCACCTCCTGTTCATAACGAAACGGTACAATTCAGTCGAGATGCTAAATTTCTAGGAATGGTTCTTGACTCGAAGTTAATCTAGGATCAACAGACGACAAACAAATGTAAACGCATATTAATATCAAACTTCGAAAGAATTTAAAAAAAAAATATGGCGATTGCAACAACAATATCAGCGTATGGATACCTGGTTTGATGGACCAAGACTACGCAGAAACAGGCTATTACTAACTCACAAAGATGCACAGTTTGGCTTGCTTGTGCATCACTAGAGCTGCAGAAAACACACCAAGAGTAGCTGTAGAAACTATACTAAATCTACTCACTTGAATATTTACGTTAAAGGTGACGCAAGAAGGGGGGGCATACAGAGTGAGAGGTGGTGGAAATTGGAGAACCTAGGATACTTTTGGGCATGACAAAATAACAATCTGGAATGCAGATCTGCATACCAGGTTGGTTTTGAATCCCTAGTTCCTGTTTGGCTTCCCACTTATCCCAGTCCAAAATAAAGTTGAAGAGTTTGTCGAAGGAGAAGTTAGGAGTTATGATGTCACCTGTCATTTTTAAAGGCTTACGATTTTGATTGTTATTCTGTCATGCCCAAAAGTATCCTATACGTCGTTTTGTTTGTCGTCTGTTGATCCTAAATTAACTTCGGGTCAAGAACCATTTCTAGAAATTTAGCTTTTCGACTGAATTGTGCCATTTCGTTATGAAGAGGAGGTGGTGGTTAGGCCATCCGGCTGTCTTCTTCTCATACATGGGATAATTAACATCTTATCAGATAACCTCGTAACTAGCTTGGAATTGCCTAGAAACCCTAACAATCCTGCCTATATAGGTACAACAAAGTTACTTTAGTGTGGGTGCTGAGTCGTATGGGCTTAGCAGGCAAGGAAATTGTAAACAAGCTTACAAGAAAGGCCTCTGAAATAACATGCAGATGCTTTGATACGTGGTGCAGTGTTCGAGTAGATTGTAGGAAAACTCTTGGTTTATTGAAACAGCGTAAAAATGCAGATATACAACAAACGGATGATAAAGCTACAATTTTGGCAATTAAGTGAAGATGTACTGGTTCTCAACCGAGTGCAGTTTGCAACGTGACGAGTTTTTTGACAAGATACGGCTGTCTATAGAACGACCTACATAGAATAGACGAAGGTGAACCTATATGCCTACCAGCCCACCTCGTTGTTTTGAATGCGTTGCGTTGGAAAGATAGAGATTACCAGTGTTGGGTCCAATCAACCCGACCTGGGAACCTGATTCGTACTCAGTGACTAAATCAGTCAATCAAGGTAGCTTTACGACGCACACTGGTTTCCTATCCTAACAAATATCCTAATTATTGGTCAAAACTCGAAAAATAAACAAATGTTATTGTACACATATATTTGAAACGATCGTCAAACCATATAAACTGAAAAAAGATTCATTCTTAATTATTTCGTAGATACAAACGGTCGAATTTCATAAATCTGGCGTACTCAACCAACTATATAAAACACTGGAATGCGCGCTGTGTACTTAGGAAATGGTCCGCCAGACAATTGGCCGCCATCTTTGAATGTGGCAAAATCCCAAAGTCAGAATTGCATTTTATACGGAATTTTGCTTTTCACATGTGTTATTTCCTACTTTTAGTAGGAAATATATCACAATGCGTTCTCATATTTTCTGTACTTAATAATGTTCTGCGAATAATATTTCCAAATCACAATTAAGCCATCATTTTTTATTGTTAGTAATACGACCAGAATTAAAAAAATAAAGCCTGTAAAAACCATCAAGATTTGCATAATTTTCAATCTTATATCTGCAAAAAGAATTGGGGTTAAGCTTAATTACTTAATTACTGATTAGCCACATAATTTTTCTGCATACTTCAAGCATTTGTTGAATTAATTTCTTTTCTTTCAAGATATGCATGGTTTCAAAGTGAAGGCCTATTCGCAGTATGGTTTAAAACTCATGAAAAAGGTTTAAAAACTGAAGCAGTGTACTCTCACATAGTATCTTCTAAATAGAAGAATATGGCGTGGTTACAAGAAACTATTCGAAACTATCAGATATTACTACCCCATCTACGTCTTCTGGTTATTTTGACGGCCAAGATTGGCATTTAAAGTAAAGCTAAGTCGATCTAAGAAGGAGCATGCTTCGTAATTAGCTCAATCACAGGATAACAAAACATCTTTTATTATTCAAGTTGCCTAATTTTGTAATAAACTGTAATATGTAGTTTACACTTTACATTTTTTTTTCATTCTCCCTTCAACTAGGTCGCCGAAACGATATAAAGTACTTATTAAAACCATCTAAAATATTTCAAACATTCGATTTTACATTCCAGCTAACTTTATTAATTTTGGCCAAAATATAGGATCCTAGCAACCAGTGCGCGACGGTACTGAAATAACACCATAAAATTTTGACTCGTTGGAATCTGAATACTTGTGCAAATGGCCATGAAGAACAGATGGTATTAAACCGAGATTAGATCAGAATCCGTAAAAAAAATAATTTAAATTTAATAATTTTGGCTAAAAGGTACAGTTACAAAAGTATTAATTATTGAGGTAAATTTACGAGAGATGTTAAAAGCAGAGAAACACAAAGAGTAAAGGCAATTTCGTGGTTTTACTGTTAAAATAAAATGCTATTTGTACAATAGCGTCAAGCATAAGGACAATGTAGTATGATTTCGTCCAGGATAACAGCAAGAATAATTAGATGAGGTTAACAATAAATCAAGCTTGCCTTTCTAGTAAATTTGATTAGGAAAAATATGCATGTGGTAGGGCAAGACGAGCTTAATTAGGTTGTCGCACTTCAGCAGCTACATATGCTTTAATTAACACGTTAATGCGGTATCCCTGAAGGAAACTCTAAATTAAATTTCATGCCTACGTCACTCTATACACGTTCAGGGTTTCCAATAATTGGCACCCGTAATTATGAGCCACCGATTATGTAATGTGACAGCGTTTCAACGCTGCCTTAATGAAATCACGATAAACATTGTTCCTTGTAATTGAAATTACCAAAAAAAAAATTCCAAACTTTAATGTTCTTTTAAAAACCGGAAAAAAAACTCATTTCACGGTAATACCCCTTGCTAGTATAGGAGACCGTGTCCCGCAATTACAGTTCAGTTCCATTAGGAAATAATTTGTTTCTAGGGGGTGCCTTTAATAAAAGCCGGTGAGCGTCGCGTTAAACTTGTATTATTCCAGATATTATAGCCCATCACTCGACACATAAAATAACATAATTTTTCTATGAGTGCGAAACACGCTGCCGTAAATAAAACTGAATTGCTTTATGTCACCCGCCGTTCCTGGATCCAATAAAGCCTACCTCTCACGCTATAGCTCCGGTAGACGTAATTAAATTGAACAAAATTGTCTTTTATACGTTGCCTGGTTGTATGACGGAATTCAATTAGAACTTTTATCGCATTAATTCCTCGATAAAAGGCGAATTATATTGAAAAGTAATAGGTAGTGCGTCGGAAAATTTTATCAAATATCCGGAGCTATATAATATAAAACGCCAGTTTATATTTTAACGTTCAGTTACTGCTTATAAAATGGGGTAGTTAAAATTTTTCGCCGTGAATTACCACGATTGTAATAACAGTTAGTGGTTGAAACGCAAACAGGAAAACTACATTCTTTGAGTGCCATATTTAAAAAAAAATCAGTTGTAATATACATTTAGCATTTAGGAGAGAAATAGGGTCCGCATTGTGCAATGTAACGTTTTGTCCACTGCGGCTACTAAAACATATTGTAGAACACCTGTTACTTAAAATTCATTCAGCAAGTTAAGGTTGTTAAAGTAGTTGACGATCTCCGTGAATAAAAATGTTTTCAAGCCTTCTAGAAAAAAGTCAACCTTCCCAAAAATCAAATACCTGATACTCGCGGTGGTAGCAAAGAAGGAGAAAATGTGCTGAATTCTCTTTATTCGTCCTTTAAACAAAGTCGGCATTCAGTCTCATCAGAGAATCCCAGTCTGTGTGGGTGCTTTCTGGAAATGCAGTGAATTGTAAAAGACAGAAGAAAAATTGTCAGTTTTACGGTCAAGTTCAAGTGATTCTTTGGTTTTGACATAATTAGATGAAATGCACTTCCTCACATGTTCCAAACCAAGACGATTTTTCCAATATTAGACCAATTTCTGATTTGCCCAAAAATTAAGTTCATGTTTTGTTTAGATAGCCAGCCACATATTTTATTCAGTCCCATAAAATTGCTGCGCAGCACACTTTCTCACCAAGATGGCGGCTTTCTCATTTGCCCAAAGAGTGAATACCCAGGTACTCAGATTAGCCATCCTAAATATATAGAGAGAGTGCTTTACAGCTTCAAATAAGCTTCGAGCTGCATTTGCGCGCCAATAGTGCAACACAGCATGACTTGTCACTGGAAATTTTATAAATTTGTCTCTGAAATTTTAAACTGATTGAATCATTATATGCCGAACTTACGCAAATTTATATCTGTCGAGGACTTGATAGTTTTTCTAGCTTCCTTTCTTTATTCTGTCCATGTCATACTAATACATTACCCCTATTACTTCTACAGGTAACATTTTCATGCTACATCAGAATTCTCTACATTGTTATATTTAAAAAAATAATATCACACCCCTGACATCATGTTATGATGTCGTATTAGCGTATTGAGCTGTTACTGGTTCAATCGCAAAGAGTACTTTTTGTATCAAAATTAAGGAAAAAATTGTTTTGATCATCAGACATCATCAAGACATCAACATTTTTTTCCATTGGCAGTCAGATATGTGTTTTTATATTTTTAACACTAAGTAAATTTATTACAAAACAAGAAGTAAATACAACCTTAAACGAAATACATCCTCACTGTCTAATCTCTTGTGTGGTTGGAATGTCAAAAAATAATTGTATTTTTTGTAAATATTGTACAAACACATGCAAAAGTGAGCAAAAATAAAATGATTACATATGGGGCAGACTTTCAAATGACATTATGTCCATTTTTACTCTATTTTAATATTTCTCTTAGAGATTTTCTTTTATGAACTTCCTTACAAAGCTTTTCTACATGTCTTCAACGTATACTTCCCAGAAAATTGAACTGAAATGCACAAGTTCCTTAGATGATCGGGCAGCCTCGGGCATTAGGATTAGGGATTTATATTATCTAAGTTACGGTATACCTACTTTTAGAATTGGCATATTAAATTGATGCCGAAATAGTAAACCTCATTGGTACGCGAATAAAATATTGAGTTCAAACAAACCTAGTCGAGCGGCTTAATCGGTCATTTCCGAACTAACTAATAAACGTCGTATATCCGGTGCCAATATTGTATTGCTGTTCAATGACACCGTAATGGAATATTCTGCTTCTATTGCCGAACAATTTAACCAGCATTTTATAAATGAACCCGATAAAATTGTATCTAGTCAGGAAAGCTACTCTGATATAGTCCAACCAGGCAACATTTTTGTAATTCTACGTTCGCTACTCCATATTTTAATGTTTTTAATATTATAGTTTTAATTAAAAGATTTACATGTACACTTCTCACAGGAAAAATCGGGACACCAGCAATTCAGAATTTTAAAATTTTTTGATTGTAAATGCAACTTTCGCAGGACGTATTCACTTATCATAGCCATAAATCACTTAATTATGTATATTACTGCGATCAAAGGTAACGACTAGAAATTTAAACCGAAAAATAAATATATAGAGAGAAAAAGGTGTATGTATAGAATAAACAAATCCGAGTTTCGGTGCCGGCGTTTCCTTTAGAAATACCAATGAAAAAAAAATACATAACAACAAAAAGAACTCTTGAATAGACGGCTTCATTTAGAAATATATATGTATTTAACTTGTTTGATGTTATGTAGAGATAATTCCTTTTTAAGAAAACATGTGGTGATGGGATTTTATTATTTAAAATTATGTTACTCTTTAG
The DNA here is from genome assembly GCA_004143645.1 of Protaetia brevitarsis. NCBI lineage: Eukaryota > Metazoa > Arthropoda > Insecta > Coleoptera > Scarabaeidae > Protaetia > Protaetia brevitarsis. The sequence goes on along the minus strand of RXPK01000054.1, from coordinate 3,298,158 downwards.
TGCTGCTTTGATATTAGTTACTTACTTGGATTTATGTTCGCGAGTATTAGTTTAGCAATAGATAATATGTCAGTCAGCGTCCTCAGTTTTGGGATAATGTGATTTTCACAGATTTATTGACTACGATTGACACTATTATTGATGTATTAATTACTATTGTTGTTTAATATTCTTAAATACTGTATTACTATAAAGTTCTCTTCTATCTATAAAAAATTACTAAAACCAGGTTTAAGATTATTTATTAAATTCTTAAATAAAGCAATTAAGTTCGCAAAGAAATTATTTATTTTATGAACCCTCCGTTTATTGTATTTTCAGGAAATATATCGTAGCTATCGCCTGTGTAATCTGACGTCGTTGATCTATTTTCTTGAAATATGGCCAACACTGGGTCTCTTTACAAACTGTCTTTATGTAGCACAGATTTATTAACAATTATTTCATTATTATTGGATTTATAATACATAACAAACATTGTAAGAAAGCATATTGTTCGTCAATCTCAGTTAGTGCTAAAATATTTATTGTTGAATTTCATACATTTAATACTTTTTCGTTGCTACTGCCGGAAGCTGTGTTACAGACCAAAAGTGTTAGCTATATTTCAATAAAATAGAACGACATTGGATTACACAGGCGATAGTTAAGATATATTTCTTGAAAATACAATAAACGGAGGGTTAATAAAATAAATAATTTCTTTGTGAAATTAATTGCTTTAAATTTTTTGTAAATTTTGTTAAATAATCTTAAACTGTTTTTGGCAATTTTTTAATACATAGAAAAATATTTTGTAGTAATACAATATTTAAGAATACTAAACAACAACAATAATGGATACATCAATAATAGTGTAATTAGTCAATGTGAAAATTACATTGTTCAAAAACTCAGAAGGCTGATTGCCATATTGTCTATTGCTAAAGTATTACTTGCGGGCATAAATCAAACTAAGCTATATAATTAATATCATACTAATAGGTAATATAATTTTAAAATCCCATCGCCATATGTTTTCTTAAAAAAAGAATTATCTCTACATAACATCAAATAAGTTAAATACATACATGTGTATTTCTAAATGGTGCCGTCTACTCAAGAGGCCTTTTAGTTGTTATGTTTTTTTTTTGCAATAATATTTCCGTATTCGGTATTACACAAAAAAAAAGTGATTTATGGCTTTGATAAGCGCATATATCCTCTGAAAGCTGCATTTACACCCAAGAAATTTTAAAATCCACGATTGCTGGTGTCCCGATTTTTCCTGTGAGAAGTATACATTAATTCTAAAAAAATATATAGAAGAACATTTGCAAATGCGGCCTGAGTTATTAATCATTACATGTTGTGGCACTCTGCTGATCATTACGATACCTCTATCGCATCTGTATACACCGTAGAAACTTTTAGGTATTCAAAAACGCAATATATTGCTTCATATTTCAAAACAAACATAGAGTGTTATATATTTTTGTAAAATTTGCAGTTTGATTATATCACAACCTATAATGATTTCCATTAAAGAAATATATTTGACGTCAATACTGCAAATGTTGGGGAAAATATTAAAAAATGATTTTTGTTTTTAAATTTTAAATAGAAGCGCCCTAAACAACACCTAAACTATTCTTGGATATAATAATAACAAGAAAATGAAGAAAGTTATAGCGCTTAATAAATTGAAATTAAGGAAAACTCATTTTTTTAAATACCTTAATAATAATAATCTTTGTTAATTACAGGACACATTGAGTATGTAATATGTTAAAAAAAACTACATTATTATATGGATCTTTTGTACTAACAATTGTGAAAGAACTTATGCTTTGAATTGAAATGTTTATATGATTTTTAAATTATATCACAATGTATTTATTCAGTGAGTCACTATCTCAACAAGGTACAATTTAAATTCTTTAATCGGGATTGTGTATTTATTTTTTAATTTAAATGTAATCTCATACACTTCGTCTATCTCAAAACCGGTAATTTGAAATTCGATTCCAGCCATTTGTCTCGAGCAGTAGCGCTGGATTGGCTATCTTTGTTGCAAAGGATATTTACGTGGAATTTGGCCTACTCTGCACAGTGTTCACAAACACACCAGTATGCAAAATATGTATTTCGTTGAATGAAATAAATCTATCCATAGGTATTTAAAATTTTAAATGTTGGAAGCTTAACTCAAGGTTGGTACCTAGCGATTTGTTTAGCGATCAATACTTTTTTTCTAACCAGAGATATAGAAAAAATGTTTTCACACCAACTCTTCCTTCCCTAAATTTACCTTAACAAAAACTATAGCACGCAAGCTGTTTCATCTAAAATTTTCTTTTCGTACAAAGCCGTGAACGTTCAAGCTTAATTAATCAAAGCGTAGATTTTTTATGTGAACACGCTCACAGCATTTATGTAAGTCTCTAGTATCCGATGTTCGAACGAACCACTGCTCCGCTGAATTATTCCGTTAGTAGATGTTTTATAAATGAGGAAACTGGATTGGTAATTTTTCAATGTTTCCCGGTGAGAATCTCCTGCTGCTTCGGCGTCGAAATTATGCTCTAAAACTAGTAGAGGTGATTTATGAGATGCCGACTTAATGTGTTGAAAAAGTGCTCCTTGTTTCGTGAATAGTTTTTCTATTAAGCTAGAGTGGTTTAATATAACGTATCTATCTCCCATACTCCTTACATTTTTCACAGATTTGACAAATGAGACTGGAGAAAGCGATATTAGTAACTTAAGTGATTTAAAACTTAAATCTTTAATGAACTCTTAAGATTAGAGAACCGTATAGAAATTGCACGATTTCTTTCTTTCGCTCAGACAGATTCAGTCTAATCGAAAATAGAGAATGATATCCTTTGAAAGCTACAGAATACCGTAATATCCCACAAGTAAATCCTCCTAAACCTCGTACGAAATCCACACTCTATGGACGGTTTAAGTGCCAGGTATTCGCCTCCTTAAACGGTTTTCACTTTCACCAGTGCACGCAAGCCCTATCGACGTTCGGCAGCGTTTCGAATCAGAGCTCCGGATACGAACTTATTCACCAAATTAATCTTTGCTTCACCTAGATGTTCGCGAAGTTAATACTTTATCGTGCTAGCGAGGCATAGATGATCGATGAGTGGGTTTACCTCTACCGACTGCAGCCAAGATATATTCCGCGAAGCAATAATCCATGAAATACGTTGGCGGTACTGAATGAAGAAAAGTTGGAGAAAAGTCAATACATCTATAAATCAAAGTTTGCATAATAAGGAAATTTCCAGTTTGCATACCACATGTTCGTGTTGAATAATGCACGTTGTGGTATAAATAACATTTTTGGGCGAAGACATGCATCTGAGCAAGATATTAGTTATCTTATTGGCATTTTCACGCCTTTTTAAATCTTAGAAATGAGATCAATTTAAACTAATCACTCACATAGATAGAGAAAAGCCAAAGAGTTTATATAGAAATTACAACTTTTTGAGCAAATTTCAATTATCTACCGGAGAGGTATCTATAACATTTTAACATTATTTACCACCAAAATACCACTAATTATAAGTTAATTGGTGGTATTTTTCTGTAATACAAAAATACCTCATTAAAAAACAATTTTAGGAGCTCATCTTGTAGTTCTTTCTAAAATACGAAAAGTTATACCTTTGATTGCTTACTTATGCTTAAAAGTAAAAAACATAAAACTAATAAATAGTTACAATGCACGTTTTTTTTAGGGAAACACTTAATAATGTCGATTAGGCGCGGGTATTGGGTGGTAACTTGGCTTTAGAGATGTTCAGTTTATTCCACGAAACCTGAAACAAAGCGAAAAGGTGCAAGTACCCGAAGAAATAAAAAATACTAGATTCTTTCAGTGTGATTTGTACAAAAGATCCACAAGTCCATAAACAGTATCAAAAATATAAGGCCACAAAGAGACATTGGATATTTCTGCAAGACAAAATTATGCACATCGTATGGGTAGAGCAGACAATAAACAAAAAGCCATTTGGAGAATCATTAATGAAAATACAAACTATGGAGATGCAAACACAACTAATGGAGAAATGAACGCAGATAAGTTAAATAACTTTTTTGTTAATCACCAACAAATAATATTGGCGACCCAACGTGTGGCGTAACTAATAATATTGCTACCCAAAGCGAGGGGCTTGTTTAAAAAGAAACCTTAATAGTTCACTTATATACAATCGTAAATTAATTTTACGTGGCGCCTAACTAACTTAACTAACTAACTATAAGATTCATTTAAATAAGAGAAAAAAATAAAAATAGAAAAATAACCAACAACAAAAAAAAAATAATAACAAAACAAAATGGATAAAACAAGGACAATGGGAAGAAGTGCGACGAGGGGAGGAAGCAGGAGTGCATCGAGATCAGGGGAGAAACGAATGGAAGACAGAGCTACTGCCAGTAGTACTGAAAGACAAGTCATAGAGGAAGCCAGGGAATTATTAAGTACACAAGGGAACTCTGAAGAGCAGAGAGTTACTCACACCAAAACCAGCGATGACTATTGAGGACATATTAGAATATTTATTGGAAAGAGAGGCGAGAAACGGAAGAAAAGAGGTCAGAAGGCAGCAGAAAGTCATACAAGACAGAAAGTGAGAGAAGAACACTATATGAAGCTACAGATGATAATAAGTAACACGAAGCAAGAATATGACGCTAAATTCGAAAGATTTAACACATTAATAAACGAAGTGCAACAACAGTGTAATACCGAGATACAGGTACAAACTGAGAGAGTATGCAAGAATACTGAGAACATTCACCACGTCCAGGCAAGGCAACAACAAATCGTGCCCCACATTGGGCGCCAATATTATTTGTAGGCTACTCTGTGTAGCGTTACAAATAATAAAATGGCTTAACTTCACTTGCTAAAATCCCGACATGCCTTCACAAAACAAATATAAACAGTACCAAATTAATGTACCATCACCGTCACTCATAATGTCCGGTCGGTGAGGTATATCTACGGGCCCAGTCACAGTCTATCGCTACCATTGATATATTTTAGCTAATAAAATTTCAGTATAGCAGAGGTCTTATGCAGGTGACCTCGGGTACTCGGAAATAATTCCAATATGTTTTTAAGGAATAAAAAACGTTTGAGATTATTTCTAAACGTAAATACTAGAAATAAAACAAACTTTTCACTTATTGAGTAGAATATTTAATTTTAAAGTTGTGAATTTATTTTTTACTTACGGTTGCTTTTAGTATATTTTCGTGGTTAATTAATTTCTTTGGTTTAGCATTTTTTCTTTGGAATGTGGCTGATTTATAAATGAAACACAAGTTGTATGATAAGACGTTTCAATGGTGTGTTATTTTCCTATCTTTCACAATTACCATTATTTAATAGGGAATTATATTTATACTAGTTATTGTATAAATGTCAAAAACAATTAACTAAACTAAAAATTTACTTAGTTAAAACAATCACTAACATTTTAAAGTTTTGTGGAAATGGACGAGAATAAACGAGGAAATGTCCTTGTCTGTTTCCCATTTACACAAAATTTTAAACTGTTTGTGTTTGTTTTAACTAAGCAAAGGATCTAGCCGGTTAAGCATATGAAAACTGCACTCGCATCTGATGAAGGGTTCTTTCCTTGTTTTCATTGTTCTTCATCTAAAATAGCCATACAATTAATCTCATACCCCTAACACCTGTTGTAAGGGAAAAATGGGGGTGACAATCCTTAAGGTAATTTCTTTTTCAGTACCTATTGAAGATATCTTTATGAAATTTAAACTGTACTTGACTATCCATAGTCATCTCATTACAATATATTTTTTTCAGAATTTTTGTGACACTGGAAACTATAAAAAAAGAGAAGTATATTTTTTCGAAGTGATTTTTTATACTAACCCCCAAAGTGACAGCTACCAAAAAAATATATCTTATTTGTTCATTGGTTAGCTACTACATGTTAAAGTTACAAAAGGGTTAAGTTTGCGGAACATAGTTAAAAAAAATAAAAACCAATTATGCATATGTGCATATGTATCAATTATTTACCAAAAATTATATTAAAACCTGTAAACTATCTCTATACTTATCGTCATAAATATGTTCTTATAACAAAATATACACCTGCAAATAAACTATAAACAATCAATATTTCGTAGCTCATCAGATACGATGACGACTACTCTGTACTATACTCGATGAAATATTGAAATTGGACCCGTCGAATATGCGATTTTACAACATTCCACCGCACGAATTTCGAACTTGTGTTGTGTGATGTAGACTCGGTACAATGTTATCCTATAATGTGCAATAATGAGTATGCAGTGAACTGTTTCCAGGACGATTCGATTTTCATACAAATTTTCTCAAGTTATAAGAAGTTAACTAGCGAGTCAAAACACAGTTGGCAGGCCACGTATACTTAGATTTAGGCAAAAAATTGTGTTAATGAAAGTTAAATTGTTTTATTGAGTATTTTGTGGGAGTTTTGAGTTTTATACGCAATATCAAAAACTTTTATTCTTTTGATGCGTTTTCTCTTAAATTCCTAACTTGAATACGTTTCCAAGTGTATTTGCTTGCTAACGTCAATATCCTGGAGGGAGTGCAGCAGAAATTTCCGAAGTACTTTTATTTGAAATGAAAGGGTTCAGGACAACAATGAAAACAATCTTTTAAAGGATTTTAATGCCTAATCTTTCAATAGCATAAGGAGGTAAAAGGATGTAAAATTTCTACGCCCGATTATAGCTGCTCTATTTGTTGGATATTGATGTACTATAAATTCAGACTTTACCAGTTAGATTCAAATTATACACCTGAAGCTGCTTTTGTCAACATTATAATAATATAATTACAATACAAGATCTTGGACAGATGTGATAAAATCAGTACCTATATACAAGGGCATAATAACTGTAATTATAGCACTTACTTTGTTAGTTAGTGAGCTCTAAGGCAGGCATTAAATCAATTTATATGTCCCGAACAGAGAATTTACTTAGGAAAGTTAATTACTAACAGTTGTTACCCGAGGAGTCTAGAGATACAATTATGTACTTAACGGAAAACATTGCTCGTAATAGGGAAGTTAATTACTATTGCCGCCCTATTTTTGCCAGTAAACATTGAGTTAGGAATTATGGCGTAATTTTAAGGATTAAGGTAGGCTATATGATAGTTAATTAACCTGAAAGTTAGCCTTAAACGAACTATTGGGGATTTGCGTACCGAACACGGTAACCTCTCAGCAGAGAGGTTACCGTGTTTTACCTGCATAATTGAATGTGTCTATAAACGTGAATTGTGAGCTTTGTTTAAACTTACGATCCCTAAAATTTTCTCTAAACCTACAAACATGAATGTACATATAAATCATAATAAATGAAGTAAATGCCATAAACAAGTTTTACGTGCTGTAGGCAGATTGCAAGGAGTGAAGACAATGTTTTAGGGACTGAAGCTGTTCATCAGAATTTTTTAAACAGATAGAGAAGTAAATATAATGCAAAAGTATTGACGTGAAACGATTCTTTTCTTCTCTCATGTCCTATAATTCCATTGGGAGCAAGTAGTACCATGATTGTTGTATTTTATAGGGCTGAGTGATCTACCAAACCTCATCGTCCTATTGCCTGCTATGATGAAACCTAATACTCCGAAAAAATTGTTCAAGATTTTTGTTTTTAAACTAGAACTCTGAAATAATGCTACCAGACAATTTCATGGAAGAATGTTGTTAAGAAAACATGAAATACGAAGATTGAGTTTTTCAATTATTAGTAGATTAGTATGAATCACCTTCGTACAGTACTAGGTCTCTTAATAGGGTACTGTGCATTGCAAGGACATCTACAGAAAATTGGAAGCATTGAAGATACAATTATGTGAAAGAAATAAAAATGCTAAAATGATTTTAAAAATGAAAATGAAAAAAAATATATTAGCCAGCTCAACGGAAAAGATTTTAAATAATACAAAAGAACTATTAATCTCAGAATTACCCTCGCGAATTAAAACTTTAATCTAACCACGAAAAGTAAATTGTGAGTAAATGAAATCAGACTTTTTTAATTACACGAAAAATTGAAAAGGTTTAATATAAAATAAAAGAACAGAATTTTTAACCCAGTGACGCTATTAAATAATAAATTTATTTTAACAAAACGGGCTAAATACAATGGTGCAGAAAAAAACCCTGAACTGAAGGTTCTGGCCTAAAATAAAAACTGCACTAGACTCTAATTTAAAATAGGACAATGCTATTTCCTATGCAAAGCAAAAAAAAGTTTTATTTGTTCAGGAGGATTATTCAATATAAAAACCTTTGAATTTCTATCCACGTGGTTTCACAAATTAAAATAATCCAAGTGTGGACAAAAGCATCTACTCACCCAAACGAGGTGATAGAAAAATTAAAATTAAATGATACAGCAAAATAGATTAACAGAAAAATTAACTCTTACAAAATATAAATGAGCAAATAAACTAAAATAAATCTTCCTAAACAAAAAAATTATAATTGATCTTATATCTACCAAATGTATACTTTAATACATTAACAATTATTACAATAATAATTCCTTGATTGACTATAATAAAGAAGAAAGTTAATTTTACAATACAAAATGAATAACAAAATGGCAACAATTATTTAAGAAATACGTCTACTCACATCAATAGCCGAACAAGGAAGTCCTTAACAAAATCCTACAATTATTTTTCTTACAAAAATCCCTCTCTCTAAATTCATACAACGCAGACGTAGAACATTACAGCGACAATAATAAATAGAATACACATAAAATCAGCACAAGCGAACAATATACATTTGAATGACTGGATTAATTAAAAAAATCTTAACACTACATAAATAAAATCATACAATAAACTCTTAAACTAAACTTATACAAAACAAAACAAAATTGTGAAAATTCTCGGTAAATTGAAAATCAGCTGTACGGACAAAGAAATCACAACAACCATAATATGCAACTTAAAATACAACTCAGTGAAAAATGGGTTATATGGGTACGGAGTCCACAGCAATACATAATAAAGTGGCAGAAACCGTGACCTCATACTGTACGAATGTGATGCTCTCGCCGTAAAATGGCACACAATTTTTGGCAAGTAAATTGCAAATAAGAATATTATAGAAAACTGTACCAACTATTAGCCATACTAGTTTTCAACCAATTACATACCTAATCGCAGTTGGTTTCCTCCAAGAATAATTTAACCTCAAAAAATCTCAACTCAAACTTTTGCACGGCGAATCAGTACAATCAATCTAAACTACATGCAATAAAAAAGAAAACGGTCTAACTTATCAATGACAATTTGTTCAAATTGTACTGAATCGGCGCGCGCACCTAATTGTATGAGATTTAGTACATGAAATAGTAAACATGTCAAACGAGCTTTTCCTGCAATTTACTTCCAAATTATTTTAAGTAAGATTTTGCTGATTGATTTGATTTGATTGTTTACTTTGTTAATTTAAATGTTCAGTTATTTAATTTGTTTTCACCTTTTTAAATTGATAGTGTTTACTCATGTTAGCTCATGTCCTTCTTAAATGTAGTTGTCTATGATCTTTGCATTTTATGCGCTGCTTAGCCACGCATCAATTTTATGTATATATTTTTGTGCGCATTTTTGGTGTAAGATCCGTTATTATAATATTTGTTTTAGAAGAGATTTTTTTTAGTTAAAGAGTATAAATTTTTTCCGTTTCTTAGTTTTTCAAATTAGTTTTGAGTAATTAATCACCTCGGATTAGGTGAAAAGAAGCTTTGAGCTTGTAATTAAATTTCAATTTAATTTTATTACTTGTTTTTCCACGTTTAAATTAATTTTAGTGTGTTGTAATTTTAAGACCACGTGGATTTTTTGTGCGATTTGGATTTTCTTCTAGAACAAATTTGTCTTTTGTTTGTTAAAGGATTTGCATCGTCCTTTTTTATTGTAGATTCATGCAGGTTTTGTTTTCGGCCAGAATCTTATATTCATGGTTTTCATTTACCCTGCGAAGTTGTAATTATGTTGTTTTTTTTTTTTTTAAATAAAATTAATGATTATTAACGTCACTCATAGTTTCTGTTCTTGTATTTTTAGATCAAACCTTTTCAATTTTTGCAGTTTTAAAGAAAGTCAATTTTTCAAACGCCCACATTTTATTTTTCATGAATAGTTCAATTCTGAAAATAACCTTGAGGTTATTAGAGTTCTTTTGCGCCCTTTTATTTTTGTCCGCTGAGTTAGTAAATATTAATTTAATTAATTTTTTTTTTATTTTCAATTTAATTTTACATTTATGCTTGTACCATCAGTACACAGCAGTAACGGGTGAGCTTATTGGTTGCCACACATTTTTTTTTTGAAACACAGATAAAGTTTACCGCTACCGTCTTCCTTCACATTCATTTTTGAGCGATGTTTTCTTTTTATTACAGCTACAACCAAAAAGTCCGCCTTTGCATAAATAAATTGTTACAGGATTCTTACAATATTTGAATTCAGAGATAGTCATTTTCGTTTAGTATATACTAAATCGGAAGAAGAAAGCTGTTACTGTAAGAGAGACTTTCTTCTTTCTGTGAAATGAATTCTGAGGGAACTTCAGCAAGAGAGGACACAATTTTCGTGACATTGTCTTCCTCAAAATATTTTGCAAGCACATTAGTGAGTTACTTGGAAAGGAAGTTTTGTTAAACAATAGTTTTAATAGAGGCTGCGTATTTGTGCGGTTCAACGAAACAAAGCCCTCCTTATTGATTTTTTTTCTTGACCCAAATGCAGCTTCTTTCCAAACCCAGTTTTTTCTAAAGTTTCAAAATATACATATATAGCCCAAATGCAACTAGCTTCAACAAGGGTTCGTATTTTGTTCTACGAAACTGGTATTTTGTAGCAGCTAACAACCGTTAGCAGTTTGTAGCAGTTTCCTGATATAGTAGACAAGTGCGAGTGTTGTGAAACATACATGCGTATTCGTAGCAGATATCCAAACTCTAATTGAACGAACATTCACTATTCAATTGTATGTAGGCTGGACTATTTCTACCAAATTTTTAGTTATTTTGGGGAATACCTTTAGAAAAACATTCATTTATTAGGTACAAAAGCCAGCGACTCCGATAAGGTGTAACTGTATACCAATAAATTTCAAAATAAAGCAAGGATACTCAAAAGTTTCCGCCGAGTTCTTACCTGCTACCCTCTTTCAATAGCGTTTATACAAGCGTCCTTTAACTTATTTGAGTGTATCCTCGAATTTGATAATGTAGTGGGTATTATTACACAAACCTGAACGATCCTGCGTAAGTGGAATCGGTTTTAAAAGGTTTGACGGGAAGAAGCCAAAGAGTAATCCAAAGCGACCCAAGGAAACCTATCCAGTAGCGATAGTATGTGCAACGGCGTCCCGCAAAGCTTTATGTTGAGTTCTACCGTATCTCAAATGTTTAATAGTAATTAGCATTTTTTTAATGAAACAATGCATAGATGATATTAACTTACCTCTTTCGCCTAAAAAAAGCCTTAAAAATTATTACGATAATATTTTTTTCTCACTACTCACGACATATTTGATGTTAGAACGCAAAGTTTCATAACACAAAATTTTACGTCGCGATACAAAAACATAAAATTAAATAACATATATAAATAACATTATAATTGAAATGTTTTATTAATTTTATTATGAAAGAATATGCGTATGACATTTGTTCGTAACTGTATGTATTTCAGTTATGCCAGGTTTCAATGAAAAATATGTTTATACATATGTTATAAGAGGCGAATATCAGATAAACACAAATAATGCTTCGCTTTGTGGTTTTTGCCACAAACTTGTTGCGCCTTAAACTGAATGGATACACTTATTTGAAAACTAATAATAATAAATGAAGGTCGTCAAAACAACTTTCATAGATAATTTACCAAACGAATAGCGGACATAAAATATGAATTTATCAAATACGAGTAAACATTACGTATGTGGGCTACTCTTCGGCTGGCTTGAATAAAATTACCTCGAATAAACACAGTTGTATGTATAGTTTAACCTGAGAATATATAATCAAAATCGCGATTCAGATTTTTAACCTTTTTGTAGGAGGAGCTGTACCCATTGTAGCAGCTATTTCCAAATTACGCAAACGTATTTTAAATATTTTTTATTGAAAATACGTAGAAATCATATACAAAGTATTTTATTCGACTTGCCGATAACTATTATTTGCTCGGTGATTTAACCACTCGCCTGGCGGTTTGTGGCAGTTAACTTTACCTCGCGAATAGTAACCATCATGATGCACGTATATTTAGCGCTAGCTTAAACGTAATGGCTAACAGAGCACATGGTATTAGTTAGGAAGCAAATGCAATGTATATATCGTTTACATTTAGAGAAAATTTAAATTAGCACGCTCCATTTTCTATAGTAGCTACCGATTAGTTCCCTTGACTTTTCGTGTCCGTTCGTAGTCGACAGGCTTTAACCATTTCGTCGGCGTCGTCATTCTTCCACTTCATTTAATTTACTCTAGCCTGCGTTAATTATTCCTTACTGTGCTGAAGTGGGGTAAAGGAAGGCCATATTAATTGTAAAAGAAGATGAGAAGGCTGCGTGTAAGAGAATTCGAATCAAATTGTTGTTATATCTTTAAAGAAAATAAAATACAAACGACAAACAGAAAATGAAATTACAATCATTCCGCAAAAACACAAAATCCACATTAACCATTTATTACATAACTGTCGATTGGAAAATTAAGGAATTGGAATATCGTGGACAAAACATTCAATATTAATTGTTCACACTTTGCAAATTGAAGCAACGTCTCAAATACAGAACTTGAAATGGTACCTATGGTATATTATGATATTGTGGCATATATTGGCAATGTCACTAGCTGCCAGTGGCGGCTTTTCTTAAAGAGCCACGGGGCCATGGGCGCACAAATTGCAAATCACAAATTAATCATTAAAAAGCTTTTATTTTCGCTAAAAATACCGATAAATACGTCCCATGATTTGATGCGACGAAACACGCTTTGTATTTATTCATGCTGACAAGGGGGGAGCAAGAAGCCACGTCCAGATGGGCACTGTCTATGGGTCTACGTGGAGAGCTAGCGGAAGAGGTGGTGATCGGACTACAAAATTACATTGAAGTGGAGCCAGCTATACTGCGGGCTCGTTGCTCCGGCTACCCGTTGATTGGTTGGGCGAGTCACGCGATAGTTAGTCATGATGTCTTCTTAGCGCGTCATCAGTGACATCAGTATACGAGAGAAGCTTGGTGAGTGTCAGATCAACAACCTCGCGTGCAATCATTATTGTTTATTGTGTATTTCTAAGACTCAAAATATTTGTGCGTCTGCTTCTAAAATACGGAATTTAATAGAAACATTTACTTAAAAAACGATTAAATTTGCGGTTGCGACGAAAACCGAGTGGTTTTTTATTTTCCTTGCGTTTTATTCAGAGGAGAATTAACATGGGCGAAGGATGGTATTACGGATTTATAGTGCACATCAGGAAAAGAATTAAAACGCATGAGAAATCAAAGGTACACACGAACAATGTTTTTACTTTTTTATGCTTGGTAAATTAAATATTTCAACTCAATTAAACTCAGCCTATGGAAACACGAAATCAGAATTCAACGAAAGAGTTGACAAAAGTCGATATGTATTAAAAATAATCATAAATTTTATTCGATTTTGCGGTGCATTGGAATTAGCCTTAGGAGGGCACGATAATTTATGATTTAAAATTTTATTTGACCCTCGTAACATTTCCTAAATTTAATATTTATGTCCTTGTGTACGCGCAGTTTAAAGACTAAATACCTATACGCAATTCCGAAGGAAATACGTTAGTATTTATATTTAGGTGGATAAGTATTCTCGATAAGAACTTAACATATTGTTCATTTTTAAAATGGTTTCTAAAAATACACTAAATCCATCCCTCTCCACTTTTGGAATTTATGAATAGTTTATTCTGCAAAAAATGCATTTAGCATTCCAATCATCTTCGTTAGAGTCTTCTTCACATTTACTTTTTTCAAATTTCTCCTAATTCATACGTTTTGCTTTCATTTGCGCCTCATCTTCAAATAGTTTTTCTTTTTCTAGCTTTCATCTGTTTTTGTTAAGGGTCTGATCTTTTCTGTTCCTAACGACTGACTCAGTTCTTACTTTTTTCTTTTATTATCCTTTTCATTTTGCCTGTGGACTATGCAAGGGAGGCATCGCATTTTTTGGTGATAGGCCTATAGCGAAGGAGGTTGTTGCGTTAAAAATGTGGCAAGAGAGAGTCTTGAGTTCCTCTTGAAGATGACTTCTGGACGGCAGCTTTGTCTTCAGTCCCTGTTTGTGAAGGCAAGGTCTGTGTAGCAAGTTCCTCTTCAATAGAGGGTTCTTTGGTTTTCCAGAAGTGCCTTAATTTTCTGTGCTAGGTTCAATTGTAGGGGCAAGCCTATCGGTAGTCAGTGATGGCGCAAACAGGTACTCGATCAAGAAAATATTTCGGTCAAGTTTGTCCAAAACCATTGACAGCGGTCTGCATATTTCCCGCTTTTAAAAAGGCTACTATAAAGTTTAGCAACTTGTCTTGTTAACAGTAGATGCGTAAAGGTGCCATGAACGTGACATCTGTATTTGTTCAACATTAGCACTTTTAACAAAAACTATAGAAAGATTAAAAAATATTATAGGCTAAAAAATAACTTTTACTCTGGTTAAAAAGTTTAACATATTATCAAATGTGATATAATATAATTTTAGATTTAAAATCGAAATCCATTTTTTAAGGCAATAACAAATCATAAACAACTTATATAAGAGGCCAAACGTGGTAGGGCAAGAACAGGAACCCAATTCTACCCTAATTTTGGTACCCGGGTTCATCCCAAGCGTAGTATTTATTGCAAATATGATATGAGATATATGCAAACACTTATTAGAGAAATAGAGCTAAATAAATACTGTATTTAACATAGTATTGTAACGACGTTTTTTCTACTTGCTCGGGTATTGGGTATGGAGTATGTGACTTTGCGTGTACTTGCTTGCTTTAAAGATTTTTACGGACTTACTTTTGAAATACGCTTATCACCTGTCGCTTCGCTGAACGACTTTATGAGTGATCCTCGTAACTGATAGAGCGTAGTGCTGGAATCTCCCGTGGTGGAGCTAGTAGCGGCGGTCAGTTTGTCCGATCGTAAATACCCGCGAAGATGTTTGTTTATATTGCGTACTTGCAAACGTCGTACAAAAATTTAAATAAATTAAATTAACCCTCTTGAAGTAGCTCTGAGTGTGAGTTAATGTCCAGGATTCTAATCTTTGGTGTACGCAATAAATAATATGTGTTCAAGTGAAACAAATCGTTGATTTTCGTGTTTTTTATTCCTCAAGACAACGGCAAGACAAAAAAGATTCGCATACACAAATATATACAGGTAAGCAAATTTGACATACATACAATAATAACGTACAGTGATTTAACTTTACACGGCTTATTTACAATTTCTTGACGGTCGGAAACAATAACATATTAAAAGAGTGTATCTACAGGGGTTTACGTTAGTATTTTAACGTTCGCTATGAGAATTACTAGGCAACGTAATTAATCGGTTTTGAATATTAACTGGGCGGTTGAAATTACTACTTTGCCGGGCAATCTACACAGGGTGTATTAAAATACACGTAGTGACGTAATTCGCTAGATTCGTGAGGCGGATTCACGAACCTTTATGCGAAGTTTGCAAAAGTTACGCCGCGCCACCTCCGGAGGGTGGATACGAACGATAACCGAACGAAATACGGAAGATTACGTCGCGCCACGCCCGAAAGGCGGCAACGATCTGTAATCGAACGGAAAGCGGAAGATCACGTCGAGCCACCACCGGAGGTGACAACGACCAAACGGCAAGATTACGTCGCGCCACGCTCGAAAGGCGGCAACGATCTGCAATCGTGCGAGCGGGGCGGAAGATTACGTCGCGCCACACCCGAAAGGCGGCAACGATCTGTAATCGAACGGAAAACGGAAGATTACGTCGCGCCACGCTCGAAAGGCGGCAACGATCTGTAATCGTGCGGGAGCGGTGAACTATGTCGCGCCACGCTCGAAAGGCGGCAACGATCTATAGCTGGGAACCGGGAGAAGGCAGTTAGGATCTGCCACGAATGCGGAAAATGCACGGTTTAAATAGCCCCGCGGTGCCGGTGGGGATTTGAAGCGTGCGTAGATTCAACGTGCAGCGCGTGGGGACGCGACACACTGAGAACAGAAATTAAGAACTAGCGCGCGGCGAAAAAAAACAAATTAACGAACAAATGCGGCTGTACCGAAAGTAAAATAAAGAAAAATTCATTAAATGAACCGGAGATTTATGCCAAAATAAATCATTAAATTAAAACAAATACTGAAATGAATTTTTCGCTGTAACGACACGTTACAGTATTTATCCGATCTTTCTGGAAACTGGATGTGGCGGAAAGTCAACTGCACTCCTCGGCAAACATTATATAATAAAACATTTGTCAAATGAACTAGCGTAATGGCCACTGCATCTCTGTCATTTGTAGTTTGTAGTTTGACCGTCGAGCCCGTGCTAGTGTCTCTAGTTTCTAAGGTAATTGGGTACCCGATTTGACCCGACTACACGGTTCCGCTCTACTCACCTCTACATCTCATTTAAATGAAATTGTTTTCACTCTTTAATATATTTTTATTTGCTCATGTTGTTCAATGTCCTTCTTTGAGGAGTTCTATGATCTTTGTGCGTTGCAGCGCACGCAGCTGTAGGATTTTTATATGTATGCGGTTGTTTTGCCCTGTGAGGCCAGTTCTTTGACAAGATGCCGGTGTAAGTACATGTAAATTTATTTTGCTAGCTGCCATTTTGGTATTTCATTTTTATTTAAAGTTTTGTTCGTTTATTTTGGTTTATATCATCCATCAAGGAACTCGCTATATAATAATTGGTATTAGATTGTTGTGTGCACAATTTAGATGTAAGATCTTTTATTATTTTACGTGCAGGAAGATAGATTAGTAGTTTTAGTTCCCTCATGATAATGTTTTAGAGTTTAAATTTCCCGTTTTCTAGTTTACTGTTTTGTATTTTATAATTAATCACCTCGGGTTGGGTGAATAGAAGCATTGTGCTTGCTTTTAGTTATCATTTTTTAATTTACTTGAATTCTTCACGATTAATGGAGTTAAATTTTGAAACCACGTGGATTTTTGATATAAAAAGGATTATCTTCCTGAACTGTTTTGTCTTTTGTTTGTTAAAGGATTTGCATTGTCCCTTTGTAAATTAGAGTCTAATGCAGTTTTTGATTTCGACCAGAGCCCTAGGCTCATGGTTTTTTTTCTGCAATTTGTAACCAAATGTTTTTTTTATATATATAATAAAATTTCTGATTGTTAACGTCATTCAAAAATTCTGTTCTTTTATTTTTGTTTAAACCTTTTCAATTTTTGGAGTTATTAAAGAGAGTCAGATTTCTTTCACCCACAGTTTACGTTTCATGATTAAATTCAAGTTTTAATTGCCAGGGTAACCCTGAGTTTAATTGTTCTTTTGCGCCCTTTAAGTTTTTATCCGCTGAGCTAGTTAATTTAATTTTCATTTTTTACTTTTCATTTTGCATTTTCTTTTGTACCTTCAGTACACAGCAATACATATGTCTTCATTCAGAAAAAAAAATATTTAATTACTAACATTTTGTTTCGTAGAGCCGCAAATCGAACATAACAATAAAAATGCTGACAATGATGTAACGTATAGCCTCCTGGTGTAATTTAACATTTCGAAGTAAATTTGCGCCGTTTGCCAACTATCCCCAGGTTAAGATTACATTTTACTTGTCACAGTGTAAGTACAATGATTTTTGACATGTTCTGCAGATAATACAAAATACGTCATAATACCTATTACACCACAAATGCATACATGGGTATGACATGTAGTGAAAATATACAATCAGTAAATGCATACTTTGCAAATGCTAAATTCCTTAAATAGAAACTGCTTTCACGTTTTGTTCTCATGCATAACTTAAAGTCGTATCTGCTTTGCAATGTAACTCTGTAAGGCAAACCGCAGCGTACGAATTGCATTGTTCCCAATGCTTGTGAACTCAGCAGATACTTTTGTGGAAACGTCAAGTATTCGAATGGAGGTGCCTAGAGACGTTTCGCAGCTTGTACCTTGTTGCTTCATCGATTGTATCCAAGCCAAGTTGCATGCAAATGATTAGGACGTGTGGCTAGCGGCCGTTTGCCGATGTTGAACTAAGTAAACTAAGTTTCCTTACCTTGTCTAGACGAATCCCTTGCGACGCAGTTGTGTGTTATTGTGCAGGTAAGGTGTCTATATATAGTAGATAGTAACTGCATAGAAGAGGTATTTTATAAACACAATGACGCATTTTTTTATTGTAAATCGATCCACTTAAAATTTTTTTTTGCTTGTTATAGTAACTTTCCTGTTTTCGTTTAGGGAAATAAAAGCCGTTCTTGTAAATTGCAGTGCAGGTGCAGGGTACTAGGATCTTGGAATGGCTGGTTTAATTTAATGAATAAAAGAAATGCGAAACTAAATACAAAAAGCCAAGAGGCTGCAATGTTTCTGGAGACTCCGTATCAAATGGCCCCCACACAAAAAAAAGATACCCATCTTATGTAGTAATCATTTTGGCAAAAAATAATAATTACATTAATTCTTATTAATTAATTAATTATAATTTTTTTATTGATTTTCGTATATGTATCAATTTAAGTTATTGCATTACAGCTGTGATAATTTTTAAAACTGCTTTAAAGAATGTATGCCTGCATCAAATGTTCCATTTGACAAAATTGATGTTTCTAAGGTTAAAGGTATCCAATTTGACGATCAATTTATGAGCAACCTGTATAAAATATAGTTATTTTTTCGACAGAATTTAACAGATAGATCTTTCTTTATTGCATCATAGTAAAATAACATCATTATTTCTGATGGCCTATAAATTACGGGACATTTTCGAACGGAATTGAAAATTTTTCCAAAATGGCAATTTTTTAAAAACCGTTGAAGTTGGAAATAGAGAATATTAGTACAAGCATAAACAAATATATAGGTGATTTAATTTTCTTGGCTCATGTGCTTACGATGCATACGTTTGCACCTATTTACGAGCCAATAAGTACACATATTATTATTATTAATTATATGACGCGATAAGTCAAGCGCAATCTGCAGAAAGCAAATATGTATTCCCATGCAATATCGAAAATTTATTGTTTTAGCGCATAGATATTAAATTCGCCTAACAGATTTCCGTTTAAAGTAGGTCAGTAAGTATGCAAACAGAGGTATCTGTTCTGCACAGGACGAACAGCAGTTGCACCGAGTTCAACAAACTTTTTGCGATCTATAATCACGAATGCATAATAGTACTCGTTTTGCCTGCATAATGGCGCAGACGATAAATCTCGAAGCATTTTCTTTGGAGCGCCGAGCAATCCGGAATGTGTTTCCGGTAGGTCCCGAGCGAGCAGATAAGACCTGGTTGTATGTGTGGCATATCGACGATATTTTGAAATGCCGACATGTACAAATCTAAACTCGAACTTGCCGGTTTGCCGTGCAGTTTATGTCACACGTGATCGTAACATCGTAACCTGTTTCTGATTGTACATTCATCTTCTGTGTCTTCAGAAAGAAAGGAAAAGAAAATATATTTTCTTTACATTTCGTCGATAATAATGGATTATCGATCGAGAAGGGAGCTGGAAGGGAGCTACTATTTATTTGTACTCAAGCCCAGTTATTTAAACGTTGGATGTATAACAGATGCCGGCGTACTACGGACATTTTTATGTTGATGGAAAAAATTATCTTCATATACCCTATCCCACGAATCAAATTTGAATATAGAAAGCTTTGGGATTAAAATAGACTTGTTGACTATGCAATGTGCTTTTCCCACAAATTGTAGATATTTTAGATGCCTCATATGCATGCTAATATATTCAGAACAAATTTTTAATCTGTTAAATTAAAGATTAATTATTCCACAATTATTTAAATAATGATTTGTAATCGTTAAATGTATATTCGAAAATTGGTACGCAACTGAAACTTCAATACATACTGTGATTCTATTATTACTAATATGGTACCATATCTGAAAAGAGAAGCTTATGATGTTCCAAGTGCTAAAGTTAAAAGTTATAAAGCACTTAAGACTACTACCTTGCTTTTATCGTAAGTTAAATTTTAACGTTGAAACAATATACTACGTCAGCGCATACCGCCGCCCAAATTTAAAAAAAAATTAAAAAAAATCAGAAGTTTATAATATGACCATTTGTACTAATTACATTGTGTTCGAAGCGGAAACTTATTTTTTTTTTAACAATGATGGGTTCTCACACAATTGGAGTACGCTGAATCCGATGCCATCGGCCGTTTTGCAAATCTGACCCTTGTTTTCGAGATATTCACGTGTATAGATTTTATCCAAAAAAGATGTTTCTTTGTCTATTTTAACCCAATTTATTCAACAATTGCCTATTGAGTTCGACAAAATATCTTCGTCGGAATACTTGTATGTATATATATTGTCATGGAGAGATTACTTGATATTCTACTATTTTTTTAAAAAAGGAAATGTTTCTATTTTACGTAGTTATATTTTTAAAACTTATTAGATATAATAGAAAAAGGATATAATATGTAGCAGCAGGCAGCTAGACGATGTCCAGGTGATGTAGGTAATATCTGCATTTGGCAGGTCCTTCAAGGCATTTTCCTTTAGAATTTTCCCTTCAGGAAGCAAGATGATCAGCAGTGATACACCTACACATCGAAAATGAATATTAGAATTTGAATAGTATAATTTTACAAGAGATTTTGACAGATCAAATTTGGATCCACGTTTAATTCAAGTGAACACGTTGTAATTTCTTTTACAGAGTATTTATTTCATTAAAATTTTGTTTAATAATGTTTTTATATGCATTGGCAGACCAAATTGCTTTGATATGTCAACAGACAGACATGGGAATTGCTGGAAATTGGATTCTGTAACAATTCTATGTGTATAAATGGTTGCCTACCTTTTGGGGGCACAGTAATGAATTTTAAAATTGTTAATTTTAAATAGCAATAAGTGTGTAAAAATATCAAATGTATTTTTCTCATAATTCAGAGACTCATACCTTTGTTATATAAAAAGTGTAAGGTGATTCCAGATTTTGTAATTTTATTTATTTTCACTTCGTTGAAACATCCGATTGTTCTTGCGATCACATGGCCATTCTTATTTTTAAAACAATGGATGTTCTCCTTATTTCGGTTATATTAACGGATTTGCACAGACAGTTGGATCCCTTGACGAAGACAATCGCTTTCAAGTCAGTTAAAACATTTTCAATTCGAACCATTCACTAACCGAACTTTGTTAGAGGCAGACCTATTTCATTTTGTTCTTGAAAAATTTAACGGCTATTTCGATAAAATCCAATTTTATCCCAAATTACAACCTAAAAATAATGGTTAATTGTTAAACAAAGTTTTTTCACATAAATATTATCCAAATTACCTGCAATTTTTGGGGTAATTTTTCTTCAACGACGATTTTCCCGAGTTTCCTGTGATGTTCCCGTCCTGATTGAGCCAGACTCCGTGATCCGATTTACCTATGATGTACCAGGGCCCTGATCCGAATCCGATTCGAACATTCCAGACTACTCCAATGCTCACAGAAGGTATTTCTCGTCAAATCTACCTAAAAAAAGAAACGTATTATTTCAATTCTAATCTAAATTGAATTATACTTATAAGAAATTTTATTTTAATCCGTTCTGCAAAATTTGAGGTTAGAAAATCGTTTGTAACATAGCTAAGCGGTCTCCAGTTACATGGGGAAATTAGTATAAGTTGGTAGCTTTATATGTATTTAATGTGTATTTACGTTACGAACCAATATCCAGTGATTTACCATCAAGGTTGGCTACTCTGTTTCACACGTCTATTTAAGCCTAGCTTAACTCCATTTGAACGGTCAGAAAACGCGGGATTTTTAAAATTTAATTCAAACGTATTTAAGTACGAAACTATGAATTTGAATTGCAAAAGGTGGAATTACTTAATGAAATTTTAGTGTTATTAATTAAACGGACTCACGGACTACCTGAGATAATTATTCATAGATTTATGTCTGATATTAAACAAGTCACATTTTGAATTTTTTTTTTAATTAAATAAAATCACTTTCATCCACTATTAAATGTTTTAATATTACTTAATAGATTGAATTTATTAAGGCACGACATTATCATGCCTAGGATGATCATTTAAACTGGTATTTGACAATGAATTTGAAGGAGAGGACAACTGACAACGTCCTTGCTCAGTATCTCTACTCTTACTGAAAGATATAAGAAAGTAACGAGCTATTCAATATTTTTTTTATGTCACCGCCCCTCGATCGGAAATTTCTCGCCCTGCATGCCACCTGGCTGATGAGACAGAACACTTCTAAATCAAAATTATTAAAGATAGAGGACACTGTTATATATAAAATTTGATTTTTTCTAATTTAATTAATGTATTTCTTTTAAAATTTATTTTTTTTAATCCGGGCTGTATGCTACTTGTAGCGTACAATATATATAATAATATTACTCGCACTAGGGGGCAGCTTGAAGGCGCCTTGGCTAGAGTGCCGGTAACACCGAGCCACTGAGGAGCGTTGTCCGACTGGTGAACCACCAACCAACACGGCACCGCATTATTGCTGCTTGACTTTCAAGATTGGCAATGATGCACCCTTCCTTCTCAGATGTACTGCCGATATGTATGTATATAAAGGTAATATTACCCTTATATACATGTATGTATATAAGGGTAATATTACACTGCGACCTAAAAGATCTATTGTGGCCCCTGTTCTTTCTGTTTTTACAGCTGCGCCCTCCAATCCCATTCCCTTTCAGAAAGTGTAGGATATCAGAAGAGAACCCCGGGTTAAGGTAATCTTCCCTTTGGTTATATGCTCCCAGGTGCAACGCCCTTGAGTTGAAACAGTGCTAACGCAATTTGAGAAGGGTTAGATGCCATGCTGTTCCCCAATCAGCTCCAGTCGTTTTGCTCTACCCATTTTCTTTCCTTGGTGAGGTACTCTCAAACTTTGGAGTAGACAGACTTATAGAGATCAATGCTCCAATTCCTGGTTTATTAGGCGGTGTCGCCCGCTAATAAACTCTTGCTCCATGGTTGATGCCACTGAGTAGCTAGAGAAGAAAAGGTCCACCTCAACAGAGCCCGCATGCAGAGGTAAGGCTAAATACGATGCGTGCGCCAGGTGCCCCAAGGTTGACTAGTTAGACTGGTCTTCTATCCAGCCACGCATTCCATCAGCCTACTCCGCCACCTTAGGATTTTAGTTTTTGTTGAAGTTGTCTCCTCTCGGTCCGTGTAGTTAACGCCAGACCCCATCCCTTTCGAGACCTGCTTTAACAGTTAGGCTTTCGGTAGCCCGAAGCAACAACTGGCATCAGTTGTAGAAAACCCTGTGCAAGCCCTTAGCCACAACACAGACAGCTCGGGCCAAGGGGAGTGGTTCACGCAATGGTCTTCATTCACCCTGCTCCGGTTTTAAGCAAGAGACGAACTTATAGCCGCCACTAATCATCTCGTCTTGAGCGAACCCTAACAAGATGGTCCTTCCCCTATCCACCACCTCGGGGACGCACCTGGTAGGTACTCCCAACCCCCAGCATCGGAATACTTACTCGACCTGATATTCGACGATTGATGAAAGACACACTATTTGAAAATGCCCTCAGCGACTCAGAGCTCGTATATATTATATCCGGATTTTTTGAAAAGGTTCTACATTTCTGATTTCTTTGAGCCCTGGTTTCAGTTTATATTAAAGTCAAAACATAAAGCATACACAACTTTTCTGACATAGAGCTAAGTCTAAACTGTTAATGAATAGGTACTATTTTAAACATCAAAACAAAACAGCCCTAAACAATTGTGATTTAAACTTGTACGATTAATGTTCATTTGCGGTAGAACACGTGCTCGAATGACTCATCGTTACTTGTAGATATGAACACAACATCGAGTAAACAAACTATTTATTTTGTTTTTTCCCAGTTTGATATTTTAGAGAAACGCTTTTAGTGCAAGTAATTCAATACATTTGCATAGGTTGTAAAATGTTACAACATAGTTGCTATAATTCTGCTAATGTGCTAATACACATTCATAAAACAAGAAATAAAATGGTGTCACTCTAATCTACAAATTTATTTACACAAAGTTCTATAGTTATAAGGAAAATTTAAAACTCATAATGAAAAAACATAAAAGTAATTTAGAAGTATAGATTGAATTAAAAACATTAAGACGGAAGACAGTGTTTAAAAATTACAAAAAGTATACCTATCTAATTTTTTTAATGAGTTAAAAAATAGTAAAAAAATAATAATCTGATGAAAATGAAGCTAATGATGGCCCAGTTAAATTAAAATAATAAATAATACACCTATTAGAACTTAGAAGCACGATTTCGAAATCCGTTCTTGGGAATACATCGCCGGATTTGTCGACAAAACTATATGTGCAGCCGAACACGATTTGAGACCAGGTATCCGAGAACAAGTATTCGAATTCTTACTAAAGTTCTCGAGTACAATACAGAATCGCGAACTCTGCCGTCGGTATTCGAGTACTGAAGTATTCGAATGAATGTGTCGATTCTTAAAAGTTCTCAATTCTAAAGTATTCGATTCATCACTAATTCATTTTCATATACAATGTACAAAGAGCTTATCCCGATATTGTACCATCTTTAACAAATTAAATGCGAATTGAAACTCCGCAAATCTTCGATTATGTATGCAACCGAAACTACAAGTACTGCATATCGAGTAATGTATAATTCACAATTGTTTGCACACAATTTTTATTACTATTCCAGTATGCTGTAGCTTCGATTGCATTCATAATCGAGAATTTGTGTAGTTAGATTCGCATTTAATTTGCTAGAGATGGTACATATACTGAATTTATTCGACGCTTTACATTTTCGTTCATACATTTTTACGATGTTCTTACCAACAGTTTACTATAATACAGTATTTCAATTTAAATTAACATATTTAACATCTTTACATTGTTAAATAGTGTGTGACGCAACTGTCGATTAAAATTACAACATATTTACGGAATTTGAACGAACATTTTGTTACATCAGATCTAAATTCTTTTTTTTCCAGTATCGTAAAATGTAATTCCAGTTTTTCGTCAGATTAATATACATCCAATTCCCACGTCAAAATTCAACACGCTGGCGGCGTATTCGGAAGCAACGTCAACATCGAATATACGTTCCAACAGAACGGCACACAAAAGTGAACAAGAACGTAATTCGACTTGAGCTTGCTACGTGAAATTTCCCTATTAAACGCATACTTTCTTCACTCCGAATACCGAACACGTGCTGTATAATATATAGTTTGAAATGGTATGGTTCGCTGCATTTGATATTATAAAAGAAATGAATTTTGCTAAGGTTTAAATAAATGCAGTTTCTTTAATATGAGTTTTAGTCACATGAATATTCTTTCACTCTGCCCTGCATTATTCATTCGGGACAATTGTTTCGTGAACACGTGGGCTCCCATTATCAACCGAAGACTGAATGAATTAAGTAAAAATAAAAAGAGACTTATTACTCTGAGCATGCAAAGTTATCTCTCTCTTAAAAGGAAACATATTTATAAGTGCTTTTTTTCTGCGCATACTCGATCTTTCAAAATACCAAGAATTAGCAACGAATGTGAAGCATCCTATCCCCATAAATCCATGTTGATGTGAATGAATGTTTTTTCTTTCATATGTATGACTTCCTGTGCGTCTAACTCTTTATATGATTGTACATTTTCCACTAATTCAAGATTTTTCTATTGCAATCTAAGGTCCGGTACCGTTTATATGTTCTGCAACGCTGGATAATTAAAGTCTCCCATAGCGATAACTTTACGATTCTAACACAGTTTGGCAGAATTTTTAAAATTAAATAACCTCCAGGATGTCAAAACCGCGGAATATAAGTGATTAACTTAACTTCCCTAAGTCCGCATGTATCTGAATTGTTTTCAAGAAGATAGGAGTATTTAGATGCAATCAGAAATCCACTGTCCCCGTTCATTGCTAATTCATGGTATTCATGGTTAAATTCGTAACGTACTGATAACGGAAAAAGGTACTGAATATTTCTCTCGAATTTAGTTGAAGTACGTAGATGATATCCTCCCGAAAGCAATCATGGCGGATTTTGTCTTAAAACTAAACTCAAATTTCTCTTCTTCTACAGTAAATCAATACTAATTTGCTGTAGAAGAAGACATGAACAACAAACTTGCATTTCTAGATGATTTGGTGATAAGACACAATAATAAATTAGAAATAGGCATCTACAGGGTAATTCACGAAACCTGTCCATTAAAAGTTTTTGACTTTGCAATGATATCTCGATTTTGAAACTTTGGAATTAAGCATAGCTGGCTATGAGCTGTTCAGAAAAAATAGTTTTATCTATGTCGCACTTCCGGTTACATGGAAAGCCATGGCCAACTTTGATATTTTAAATAGAAACCTATATTTTTTAGTGCATTTTTAAGTTCTACTAGGGATTTTAAAACCAATTTTATAAAACATCTACTTACCTATCGGTTACCATTTCCGAGTTATTTTGGTTTTTGTGAAAAAAAACTCAAAAAATATGATGCTGTAAATGCGTATAACGGCTATACAGTAAAAAATAGAGAGTTTTTATGTTGACTGCGGAGGGTATGAGTCCTCTACTATTTAAACAGGGCATAAAAGTAAACAAAATTATTCAGGGTGTCCCACAATCTATGGTTGATTTGGGGCAACTTCTTAGCACTAAAACTATTTTTTTCAAATGGAACGTCCTGTATATTTTTACACCATATGATGTAGAATTGAATCCTCTATCGAAAAGCTATAGGTGTTCTTATACATATCTCTAACGCTTCTTTTATATTAGCGATTTTCAGAAAATCTAGTTTTTAATAATACCTCAGCACTACAGCCTTGAATCCTTGCTAGAGCCGGAACACCACCGGAGTCACTGAGAAGTGTTGTCCGAATGTGACCAACAAAAACCGTACCGCATATTGCTGCTTGACTGTTCAAGATTGGCAATGATGCACCCTTCCTTCTCAGCCTAGTTTTCTAGTTTTTAATTAGTATTTAATTAATTATAGGCGCTGAAAAACATTTTTTTCAAACATATTTCAAACAAATACCTATAACTTTTTCCAAACTTTAATAACATTCTGCATATTCTTGCCACCACACACTAATACAGCATCGTTAAGGTTGGAGGTTAAAAGTTAGTAAGTAAAAAGAAAAAAAAAGGAATTTGTAGAGATTTCACATACGTCCGTAATTAGTTAACTACATTCACATTTTATATAGCTTATTGTTAGTTGATTGGGTTCATAGAAATTAAAATATCTGTAGGGATTTTCAAGAAACGTTTACCTTCCTGCGAAAATATTTCCTTAGAGGTTTAACGATACCTATTAAAAAATTCATTAACTAATTTTCCGATATTTCAAGTAGATTTTTTTAAAACGTAAATTTACGTACTATAAGTAGACTGTAGAAAAATTTATAAGATTCAAATACGGTTGCCCGGTTTGAATAGTTTGCCTGCTATTACACAAACACTGGGCAGGCTCTATTAACTACAAAATATTTCGAAATGAGATTAATATGATTTTAATAGCTTCTATTCCAGACAATTTTTTTAACAGCTTCAAACTTTGATTACATTTCATGCATTGTACTAATACAATTAAAAGTCTACAAACGCCTAGACAAATAAATAAATAAATTGAACCACAAAATTCATAATAAGCTGCGGTATTTTTAACAATGTTTGAGCGTTTTAGCCCTATCGCGCTCATCCAAGATTGTATTCGCCGAATCGCCTGCATCAAATTCCCAACATTCTCCCAGACGATAACAAATCGAAATTACCCCGTATGTTGACGTTGGAAACAGGGAGGTATTTAATCTGAGATACATGTTGCAGACGTCACAAGCACTCCTAGATTCCCTCACAGTTACGCTTTTATAACCCGACGAAATGGCGAATTAGAACAGTCTGCCGCACGAATCAAAAGCTCTACCGAACGCGACCAGTCAATATACGAGCTTATACAGTAAGGGAATGTATTACAGAATTCGGTGCGCGAGTTTTGATATAGAAATATTAGTTTCAGTGTGGTTGCGAAGCAATAAACAGGCTTTAGAGCTTTATTAACCGAAGAACTCAGTTAACTGGAAAGCGGTTATAAAACACAAATTTATGTAACAAACCGTTGCGCTATACTATAGCGCAATAGAAACCTTTATGTCGTTACAGAACAGAAACTTTCAGTATTCTACGCCGCAACAATTTCTTTGTATGTTAAAGAGTTGATTGTATATTATCTATTGAGTTTGTTTTTTTAATTGATTATTCATTATTCTATGTTTGTCTGTTGTTTCCCTTATTCTACTAGATTTATTGTGAATTGTGCATTACGTTGTAAGTTTTGTAGGAAACGTTGTAGAAGTTTTTCTAGATTCCTTGGTCGACTATTGAGTGAGTAGACTTTTTTGTAAATATTGTTGCCATTTGTGAATCATTTTGATTATAGTAATTTCGTTTCGTTTTTTAAAATTTTGTCATCAAGGAATTCATTTTGTAATAATTGTTATGTATTGATGTGTGACATTATAGATATAAGATCATTTATTATTTTTGTTCGGGAAGATATTTTAGTTTTAAGAGTTAAGTTTTCCGTTTTTCTATTTTGCTGATTCATTTTTATTTTATCAATCACCTCGTTTGGTACTAGAAGGCATTGTGCTTGCTTTTGTTTTTCATTCTTGTTTATTTACTAGAAATTGTCCACGCTTAGTTTAGTTTGTTTTATTTGAAACACGTGGGTTGATATTGTATATTTAGGATTATTCTTCTAAACAAATAAAAATTTTGCTTTGTATAGGAAATAGCATTGTCCTATTGTAATTTAGAATCAAGTGCGGTTTTTAATTTAGCCCAGAACCTTCAGTTCACGGTTTTTTTTCTGGCACGAGATGTAATTTAACCCCTTTTAAAAAATAAATTTGTTTGTTACTTAGCATCTTTGGGTTAAAAAATTCTGTTATTTTTTTTTATTGTGAAACCTTTTCAATTTTCGGTTATTTAAGAAAGTCAGATTTTCTTTCAACTCACAATTTAACTTTTCGTGGTTAGATTCAAGTTTTAATTCGCCAGGGTAACTCTGAGATTTATTGTTTTTTTGTTCAAATTAAATTTTATCCGTTGAGCTAGCAAATTTTAATTTTTCTTTTTCATGTTTAATTCATTGTGCATTTAAATCATTCAGTACACAGCAGTACCTTAATAAATACCGTAAACTAGTCGACATTTTTTTTTCGGATTAGCATTTTAATATTTAAGGTGGTTTAGATATAAGTAAATTAATATTAATGATATGTTTTCTGCAAAACTGGATGACTCGATCAACTAGCGGGCAGTGAGCCACAAAACGGCTGGCCCCACTTCAATGTAATTTTTGCATATACTGCGACCACCCCCTCTTCCGCTAGCTCCGCGCGGATACTTACAAACGTCCGAAATCAGGCATCCATATAGACGGCGCCCCAGTCCGCCGCTTGTCTGCATAAATAACTACAAAGCCCGTTTGGTCGCATCAAATTATGGGAAGCACAACATTCGTTCTGTACTTAAATGTTTGTGTGTGGGTACATATACTTATTGGTATTTTTACAGAAAAAAAAAGTTCTTTAATGATTAATTTTATTTACGTTTTGCTTTACGCTGGATTGAACTTCGTTTTTCCAGATGAATCAATTACTAGCTGATGGCATTAGGACTTGAGTAGCCACAATTGATTTTGCGAAAAGGTTAAACGTTAAACGAAATTTGCTTACTGATGTTTTTGAAATATGTCTGTAATTTGGAAAATTAACATAATTAACCTAGGTATCGCTTATGTTATTTATAGTTATTAAATTAAGTGTACTTTGTGCTATCAAAGTTTGAATAAAACGATACAGGCCCCTTTTTATGTGGCGCCTCCACCAATTTTCGCTATTAGTGTTTATATATTCAACTTCTTTTTTAGGTGTGTGACATTTCTCTTAACTATATAAAACAGAAGATAAATTAAATTAAAGAGTTTACATACAGGGTATTCCACGTAACTGGTTCATTAAAAGTTTATGATATTCTATTATTTACTTATATTTGAGATTTTGGCACCAGTATCTGTTCGATTGGAACTATAAATGTAAAATATCTTAACCAAAATATCACTTCCGGTTGACCGGAAATGGATGTCAACTTTGTTATTTTAAATAAAATGATATAATTTTTTATTAATTTTTGGATTCTACAACTATAAATACGTCTACTATATGTTGCCGTTTTTGAGTTATTTAAGTTTTTCTTTTTTTTTAGTCATAATCATTGCATCATTGAGAAATTAATATCTCGGTTAATACTGCAAGTAGAGACTCCGAATTTGCTATGTTATGAATGTAGATATTACTCTAGAAGGTAAGCACACTTTACATTTTAACATACAGGGTGTTCAAACTGAGGAACAAAGTGACAATATTTTGAAATGCAGAAAACTCATTTTTTTTAAATAGAACACCCTGTATTTTAATTCGGAATTAGGAAGTAAATATCATCCCTACCATTTATAAGCATTCCCTATACCTATCTTTAATAGATTTTGAGATATGACGATTTTTTGTTAATAGAGCTAAGTACCCCTATTTTTAAATGTTTGTAGCTGGCTCTGAAATGGATTCACGTCAATTCATGTATTTTTTTGAATAACCATACAAGAATGTCTGTTCGAATAGTCATTTCTATAATATTGCGTTTGTACGAAAGTGTAATTACAATGATATACATAAACACTTTTGGTTAGTCAATGAATTTGCATTAATCCCATTCCAAGAGCCAGCTACAAACACGCAAAGGATAGGGTTACTTAGTCTGTTTAACCAAAAGCCGTTCATATCTCAAAATCTATTAAAGATAGGTATAGGGAATGCTGATATAAAGTGATAGGGAATGATATTTACTTCTTAATTCCGAATATAAAATACAGGGTTTCTATTTAAAAAAAGAATACTTAGTCTGTTTTAACAAAAGTCGCTCATATCTCAAAATCTATTAAAGATAGGTATAGGAATGCTCATATAAAGCGATAGGGATTATATTTACTTCCTAATTCCGAATTAAAATACAGGGTGTTCTATTTAAAAAAATGAGTTTTCTGCGTTTGAGATATTTCACTTGTTTTTCTCGTTTTGAACACCCCTGTGTGTTAGAATGTAAAGTGTGTTTACCGTTTCTAAGAGTAATATCTACATTTCATATATTAAGCAAATTTGGATCTCTACTTGCAGTATTAACGAGATATTAATTTCTCAATGATTGCAATGATTATGACTAAAAAAAAGAAAAATCTTAAATAACTCAAAAAGGAACATGTAGCTATAGGATTAGTTAATGAAAACTGACGTATTTATAGTTGTAGAATCCAAAAATGATAAAAAATTAGATCATTCCTATTTAAAATGAAAATTGACATCCATTTCCGGTCAACCGGAAGTGATATTTTGATTAAGATATTTTACATTTATAGTTCCAATCGAACAGATACTGGTGCCAAAATCTCAAATATAAGTAAATAATAGAACATCATAAACTTTTATTGAACCAGTTATGTGGAATACCCTGTATACTATCACAATTCTGCAACCATAACTTCTTTGTTTCCTAAGTAATAGTTGTTTGGCATTATTACAAGGTGTGTTAGCAAATTAAACATGTAATATGTCGCGTATTCAAGGGATTTGTTGGGATTAAACTAGTGTCATCGAAAACTTTGCAGACCAAAATTTATCTAATTAATTTGTTTATACTGTCATTGCGCAAAGTGCAAATGAAGAGTCGCTCAAAAGAGACGAACAACGCAATTCGTTCAGTTACACTGCGTTAATGATGTGCATACAACTGTTGCATTGGTTCAGTGGACAAACCTGATAGAAGCAAACTTTTGCTTTGAAATGAAATTTTAACGCATCTGTAATTTAAAAAAAAAATTTTCAACGTATTACAGTGATTTTTAGCGTTAAAGTGCCAAATCCTACAATAATATTGCTGCTTGTGTTAATAAGATGTAAATAATTGAATTTAATAGAATTATCGTAACTGCATGTTTTAAGGTAACAAAATTTATATACTTAAAATCGTATAACGGAAAACATGTTGGTTACTAGGACATATAGTCTCTATAGACATAAGTTTCACAGTAAATGTTACGTATCAATACGCGGTTTTTTGTATTTTACATTTAAATGGCTTTTGTATGAAAGTTTTAATATTTATAAATTTCAATATGTTACAAACCAATTTATGTAACATATGAATACAGTTCGACCGAAGAAAAGTATCTGCCAAGCATTACTAAATTAATCAGTAAAAATACATTTGTTGTTGGAGGAAAGAAACAAAACTGAAACAATGGGTTATATTAATTTAAGGTCTATTGTAATTTTAATTATTATACACTGTCACACATATTTTTTATTATTGAATAAAGGTAAAAAAAATCAAATGAAATGCATATGATCAATCACGTTATTTTCTTTAACTGTTAAATTTTACGTTATTTCGTTACTATCTAAACCAAAAATACATACACGTAACCAAATTAAATTTTTGAGCGAGAATTGATTTAAGATATGTCAGTTAACTAAAAATTGACAATTATTGCAGTTGTTTATAAAGCAATTGGTTACATAAATGGCATATTAATGAAAATTGTCCTTTAACAAGATTTAACTGTTCTTGTAAACAATACAATAGTAAGAAATCTATCGATACCTAGCAGGCAGCTGGAAAGTTGCCTCGACAAGCATCTAGCTTTTATTCCATCTAGCAGATAAAGGTCATCGTTCGCAATCTTTAAGTTGAACAGCAGATAAAATTCCAAAAAACAAACTTATTATATACAGAAAACTCATTAGCAATTTACTTGAATTTTTTTGTTAGAATTGCCTGTAGATAATGAAAACGATCAATAAATCTTGCGCAGCAGAGAAAATGAATTCAATACATAATGAGAATAGAAGAGGAAAGAGATTTATACATCATTATTACAAATAAATCAAAGTCTATGAAATTTCTATGAACATATATAATGGATGGAGGTCAACGATCGATCCAATGTGGCGCAAAAACTATCAAAAGTTATAAAAAAATAGGAGAGCATCCAACAATTCATTATAATTGGACATAATTCTAATTATAGGGGAGTTATGGTTTACCAAAGCTGTGAAACGAGAAATTGAAAAAACTGAACACGAGTTTGAACTAGTTTTAAATAATAAAATTGTAGCAGTTGTAGTTAACGCAGTTACGCAATAAATTGTGAATATATATTCTCCTACTACATTCAAGTGCCATCACTTCAAATTCATTCACCAATGTTAAAATAATAAACTAAATAAACAAGAAAAATAACATTTTTCGTTTTTATGGTAATTACTGTTACGAGCAACGTCAAAAAAATTATTCCTAGATTTTAATTTAATCTTTTCAAGTAGCAACCTACCTCGTTCCATATTCAGTATGTTATAATGAAACAACATTCAATTTTAATTATTTTGATATTCTATATTAATTTACCTATAAAAAGTTTGTTAAGTATTTTCTTGCAAGATAATGGAATACGTGATTATATGACAAGTGATGCAAGTTTAAGTGATTTATTACCTAATAAACATATAAGTACCAGAAGGAAGCACAGGTACTACAAATATTGCAAAGAAAATAGGATAAATTGAAATAGTAACAATAAAAATAAACATGGAAATACATAAATTGCAGAGTACAACTATATACCCAGGGAATTAGACATCTACAAAACCATACACATGAGGAAACATTGGAAGAAATTGTTACGTTGTGAAAACGAACCTCTTCACCATTCGATGCTAATTGGTTTATTGGGGTAAGAGGTTTTTTGTGCTTTCAGATGTGTCGTTAGTTCTCGGTATCTCAGCAGGTCAAGTAGCCGTAGGAGAGCATTTGTTAATATGTTCTCTTAAAAGAGGGATAGCATTGCATGTTTAGATGGTAGATTTTTCTTATTTTTCTT
Organism: Protaetia brevitarsis; assembly: GCA_004143645.1. NCBI lineage: Eukaryota > Metazoa > Arthropoda > Insecta > Coleoptera > Scarabaeidae > Protaetia > Protaetia brevitarsis. Next base: position 3,263,807 of record RXPK01000054.1, on the reverse strand, counting down.
ACCTGCTGAAAATGGGAGCCTACAAATTCATGAAACAGTTGTCCCGAATTATTAAACTCTTGTAGTTGAGACCGATCGGATTATTACTATGTAAATTATAGTGTATTAAAAATGAAACAATGCAAGATTTCCTCACACACATTTTTAAGAAAGAAAACACATAAAGAAATAATACATATTTATAATCTTTGCAGAGAAACCTTCACTTTTCTCAACAAGTTCCAAGCCTTTCTCAGTAACATTACATTTATTTATTACTTTTTTTTGGAATCAAGACATTTAAGTCATTAGATAACAGATGATAAAATTTGCAAATACCTTAGGAAATATTTCTTTGATACAGGGTGGCACTATAATTTACACTGCATAATTTCTGATTTAAAACCGCGTTCTGAAACTGCTTCCAACTGACGTTTCGTCCTCAATCGTTGCATCTTTAGAACTGCTGCTGCTTGTACTGTACCCCTAAAACTGAAACACTAAGACAAGGCAAGTTTACATAAAGGTAGCGGTTACAGTTTAGAGCAACGTGATGAACGTAGATATCTCCAGCAGGGAAACTGCAATAGCATAATAATAATAATAATAATATAATGTATATTCGCAATAAAAAAATTACAAAAATTGTCAATTTAAAGAATGTAATATAATGTCGACAGGACAGATATATGTATATATAATTGTAAATGACAGGAACACAGACAGAATTACAAGAACCACCAAACAATTTAAAAAGACAAAGAGAGACGGAACTATGGTTCGTGCGCCGCATATGGTCGATGTACTCCTGGATGGTTATAGCACTCCATCGCCACAAGTAACATTTCATTTTATTTTAAAGCGTTTTCAGGAGCTCAACAATAGCAGATAGCAGCACATTATAGAGTTGGTCCCCAGTAATCGATAGAATCTTGTGTGCATGCGAGTCTTGATGTTGCGTTCTGAGTTGATGTTGGTTTCTCGTTGAATAATTTATGGTGATCTCCGTTGACCGAGAAAGAACCCTTGTTTGTGAGCACATTTTAGGATAAGATCGATGCTAAGGTAAGCACTCGTCCTCCCTAAAGTGGCTTCTGCACGATTCACCATAGTTCAGATTACGCAACGATGTAGCAGCCTGATTTGTAAAATAAAATTCTAGATGCGCGCTCGAAATCCCCAGGAAGCACGCAAAATTAAGTAGGTATGGAAAGCAGCAAAGTACACAGCCCTCGCGGCAGCATGCGTTGCGACCGTTTCAATCTTCTTACAGCATATAGGCCGAAGTCAATCTGGTCGCGAGCATATCTATGTGGTTTGTCCATTTAGTTAGAGTCCATTTCTTAGCCGCAAGAAATTTACATGCTTATTGTCTGCGAATTTTTGTGGTAGCAGCTTCCTGAATTTTTCTTTGTTATTTTTTAACTTAATTGCAGCAAACAGCGCAAGCGTCTCTCTCAGCCCTCTCAGATCTAATGTCAGGTCCTGCAGAGTCGATGCTTGGACGATTTAGGACGCGTCATCTGCTAGGGGCACATTTCCGCGCACTGGCATTCCAAGGGAGATCATTTTAATATATATAATGAAAAGTAAGGGCCGATAATAGACCCTTGTGGCACACGTATTTAATGTCGCTTGTGCATGATAATCGTTGTTCCACATTGTTGACCTGCTGTCTATCTTCCAGTATGATCTAGAGGGAATCAAGGGTTCCCTCTATGCGTAATATTCCAGCTTGCAAATCAAATTTCAGGCTTACCGAGTCCAAGGCTTTGACAAGTCCACATGCTAATGTTTGAGTACTCGCAGTCGTCAATCCCCTCTTAATGCAATTAACTGCCGCCAGGATACCAGTTTGTAACTGAGCATCTTCACGATACCCATGTTGTTTATCCGTAAAGAAATGCTTCTTCTCGAAGTACGCTATAATCCTGTTTGCGATCGCCTGCTCGAAGATCTTCGACATGGCAGGCAGAATGCTGATTGGGCGATAATTTTCAAAAAGATTCCTGTCTCCTTTCTTAAAGACAGTTACAACTTTTGCGAGTTTTAGCTGCTTTGGAAACACGCCCTGTTCCACACACAGATTCAAAATCACGACAAGAGCCTCACTAATCTCACCCCGGATGTGATTCAACAATGAGATAGATAAGTTGTATATATCCGGAGTGTGTTTATGTTTTAATCCACCAATTATGTGTCTACCTCGTCAGGTGTGATCGGAGCGAAAAAGAAAGCATGGACATTTTTTAGTTTTAACTTGTGTATGAGATCAGTTGCAAGGGTTGAAGATCGCACACTGTTTTACATTTTCTTTTCAATGGTGCAGAAGTAGTTAATTCAAACCATTGGCTATGATGTCAGTTAGGTATTATTCAACTGAGTATTTCTTTTTGTCTCCCAGTTGATAACTTTCCACATAGCCCTTATTCTGCAGTTAGACTGCTCAATAAACTGTTCGTTTGAAGCTTGTTTAATCTCAGAGACCTTCATCAAGTACTGCCGTTTCAATGCTTTGTACTGTCTATAACATTCTTCATTTTTGGAAACTTGGGCGACACATGCCCAAGCATCCAGGGTTTTTTAGTCTGACATGTCTTCATCCATTTCATGTACTTTAGCAGGTCGAGACTGTTATTAAATTTAACATATTTTGCAGAGAAGCAATAAATTGAACAAATCCATAACAATTGTGGAAGTTGTCATAATATTCACCGTGCACTGGTCGAATGCCAGGTGAAATAGATAGTCAGTACTTAATAAGTTTTAAACATATTAATGTTTTCATGTTTCTATTTCTAACGACTTTTCTTTTTCAAGTTGCAGCTTGAGTTGTCAGCTGTTTGTATGTATGTATGTATGTAGTAAGTAAAAGGGTGTGTTACACTGCGACCCAAAAGATCTATTGTGTCCCATTCTTGCTGCTTTACAGCTGGCCTTCCAGTCCTATTCCTTTTAGAAAGTGTAGGATGTCAGAGGGCCCCAGTCTAGGTAAATCTCCCTCTTCGATTTCACATGTCTCCAGGTGCAATCCCTCGAGTTGCATAGTGCTACCAGTTTGAGAGGAGTGGATGGGTGTTTATCCTGTTCCCACAGAATCTGCATTCAGATCTTTTCCAATCCAAGCTTAGTCAGGTTGTCCTTTCAGTCTACAATGCCTGAAAGTATTCCTGTTAAAATGCGAATTTTGTTCTTACTCGGTTGATGCATTCTGTAAACCTCTTCTGGTTATAAGTTCCCAGAAGAATTTGCTTTGCCTCATTCCCTGCAGATTTCCAATAACTGGATTTTCTCTGCTCCATTTCTATTTTTAGATACTCAGTGTTATACTGCTACTTAACGCGCAGAAGGGTTCAGGCCCTACAAAAGGCATTCCAGCCCCTTTTTGCGAGGTTATCCGTTTTTCGTTTCCTTCCACTCCTGTGTGACCGGAACCCACAGGAGGGTTACTTTATTTCTTTTGCCTAGCTCATTTAGTTTCGCTAGGCATTCCAGACCATCTTGGAGCTGATTTCATATGAGCTCAGCGCCTTGATGGCTGCTTGACTATCAGACATGATGATATCTCCTGCTTTCGATAATTCCTATCCATAGTGAACTGAACACATCTTCCAATAGCGTGTATTTCGCCTGAAATATACTTTGGTAATTTTCCAAGCTTTCGAAATATATAGTTCTAGGCCATATATCCCTATTCCAGTTCCTTCTGCGTTTTGGAGCCATCAGTATACCATTTGATGGCGTTTCTATTCAAGTTCAAGATGGTGTTATGATCCCACTCGCTCTTGTTACTTAGCTTTGTGGTGAATTCCTTCACAAAGCTAAATTTTTTTTAACATATCATCCCGGGGCATATCCCAGGTTTGATCACCGTCGGAGATTGAGGCTATGCCTAATCATTACTTCCTTGACCATTCTTAGTGCGGTTCTTTCGCCACGCCTCTATTACAATGTGGAGGGGCAAGATCCAATACTACTTCGATGGCTGCTGTTGGGCAGGTTCTCATAGCCCCGTTATGCATACACATGCTAATCTTTGCACTTTCGAGAGATTAATTCTCGCGCTGCCAGATTAGTTCTTTTGCTCCATGCTACTGATGCATAGGTATGATTGGTCTCACTATCGCTGTATACATCCAAAGCAGTATTTTTGGTTACATCCCCAATTTTTCCCTGCAAAGTTTCTGCAGACCATCAGAGCTCTTTTGGCCTTGTTTGGTTACTTCAACTTCATGTTTTCCATAGAAGTTTATTGTCTAGGGTAAGGCCTAGATATTTAACTTCCGCTCTCCAGTCTATATTTTGCCCCATCCAGTTTTATGGTTCTAAGATTGGATTTTCTTTTCCTGGTAAATGCTACTAGGTTGTCTTAGTGGGGTTAACATTGAGTCCCATCGATTGACACCATCTTCTCGTGAAGTTCAATCCTCTTTGAACTATGTCACAGAGGGTATTCTCAAATTTGCCTCTTGCGTATAGGACAATATCATCAGCATACCTTGACAAGATATGCCTAGATTCGTCAGTCCGCATAAGAGTTCATCTACTATTAGGCTCCACATTAAGTGGGATGTGACTCCCCCCTGTGGGCATCTCTGGTCGTACTAACCGAGATGGTCTTATGTCCCACCTCCGCCTCCACCGACCTGGTAGACAGTAGTTGCGACATCCATCTAGAAGTCACGCCGTCTACCCCCTATGAATTAATGCTTTTTTGACAGACTCGTGTGTGGTGTTGTCAAAAGCACCCTCTATATCTAGAAAGGCGCACCTACGGTTTCCTTATTCGTCAGGGCATCTTGATTTGGTCCGTCAGCTCCACTAATGCAGTCTCAGTGGATTTGCCTGTTTGATAGGCGGTGCTGACAGGGGTGTAATGGCACCCGCTCCAAGATGTCGTTCTGATATAGTTATTACAGCCTTTTCCACGGTTTTCAAAAGAATGATGTGAGGCTGATAGGTCTGTGGATTTAGGTGCGTAATGTCCTTTTTCCTGCTTTTAGTATAAAGTGACTTTAGCCCTTCGCCAAGCTTCTGGAATGTACCCCAACTCCAGACTACTTCGGCTTATCCGAATCATGTGAGGAAGGATTTCTTCCTGCCTTTCTGAAGTAACTGGAAAATCCCGTCTACTCCCGGTGTTTTGAACGGCTGAAAGGTATTGATGGCCCATTTTAACGTTCGCTACTACATATGTGTCTTGCACTGTAGTAGCTTCTTATTTGGTCTTTTTATATACTCGGAAGATTTTCCGAGGTTCCCACTTTGCTTTCGGGAAAGTGGGTTTCTAGAAGGAGGAGAGCTCTTCTTCTTCACTTCAGTGAAGCTTCCATCTGGCTTTCTTAGTGCCATTCCTGAATCGATTCTACCCTTCGCCATTACCTTGTGGAGTCGCGAAGCGGTAGGTGTTGAATCGATTTCCTCGCGGAACTTTCTAAAGCTATCTCTTTTCGCTTCCTGATAGCTTATTGTAGGAAGTACGTTTCTCGGTGTAACTCTGCCAATCTCCGTTACGCTTGGCCTTGTTAAAGAGCTTCCGCGTATCGGATCTTAATTTTGACAGATGGCTGTTCCACCAAGGTGCGTCCTACATTCTTTTGTCTGCTGAACAGACCAGCTCGAATCGTATGCTTCGAGTATGGCCTTTTCACCTCTCTAAGGTCGTTTTCCAGATCCAGATGATGCCTGGCCTTTCTGGATTTGATGACCTTTAGATTACTACTTAGATTGGTTCTGTAGTTTGTCCAATCCGTTTTTCTGGGATTCCTCCGGAGTGGTGGCTCTGGAGTCTTTGTCTCTAGTCTGATCACAATCATTCTGGTGATCAGAGAGAGAGGTTCACTTGATACCCTCCAGTCTTTTAACAGATCTTTTAGGTTCAGTGTACTGAGTGTAATAGTCTAACACTTCCTCCCTTACCCTTGTTACAAATGTGGCGGTATTCCCAATATTATGTACGAGTAGGTTATTACAGGAATATACTCTAAAAGTTGCTCACCCTCTGATTGGTGTCCTTGCTTCCCCAACAGTGTTGTGTGCGTTAGCATCGCATCCTAAGAGTCAGTGGTAGCCGCTTCTTCTGGCAGTACTCCACTAACCTCTGCAGCTCAGCTGGTGGTACGACCCCATCGCCATCGAAGTAGCATGAAGCTATTACGATCTCTTGACGTTTTTCCTTGAGTTCGAGGTATGCTCGGACCGCGGCAAGGTCTCTCGTCAGGAATTCTGGAGAAAACAAATATAATTAATGTTGTCTCTAATTAAGATACATGCTCTAGTATATTAGTATTGTCGCATACTACTCTACTGCCTTTACAGGCGAGTCCTCTTACCTGTTCTTTATAACTCAGGGTTCTTGGATTAGCGCCATACGAGATTGTCTTTTGTGAACGTCCTGGAGATAACAGCAGAAGCTCTTTGGCGTGGTGGACGTTTCACTTGGGCAATATTTATGCCGCCATCTCGCCGTTAGTTTTCGGTGAGGGTAATGTCCTCACCGTAAGGGTCTTGTCCCCTCTCCTTCTTCTCCCTCTACAGTGACGTCAACTCCATCGTAGATTCGGATGACGATTCTCCGCGATAGAGGGCTGCAATGTGGAAACTACCAGTACTTTCCACATCGCTTTCGGGTTGGTTCTCCTTGGATGCGCCAGGAGTCGGTTGGTCCTCCTTGGAGGTGCTAGGAGTGGGTTCGTCCCCCTTCGGCTGCTTCTTGAGCCCATGCACAGGGATCCTCCCAAACCGATAGTGGATGGTGTACCCTTTGCTCCTGATGGTTTGGTAGGAAGCTTCGTCGATTCCCACCCTCAGAAGCCGGCCCTTGCCTTTGTCCTTCAGGCTTAGGACATTCAAAGGTTTGTCCTAAGCCCTTCATTTTGTGCTTCTATCAGTGAATAAGCCTCTCAGGGGTTTCTCCCTGACATCTGAGGTGGTATAGGGTGGCGACGTGCGGCTTTGGAATTTCGCTTCCTCCGCACGTGGTCAGTTCCACTCCCTTCCAAGCTTTCAGCTTGGGTACCTTTAGGCGGAGCCATTCGGCGGAATGTGGTGTTTCACATTCAACCAGGATCAGCCCCGGCCTAAAATGGATGCCTTCGAATTGGATCTTATGCTCCATCTGCCGTACATCTCCTCCACTAAAGCGTCCTCCAACGCCGTTTGTTCGTTCACACTGAGGGTAACCTCAGGAACACCCTTGCAGGATCGCAACTTTCTCCACGTTTTTGACAGCCATCGCATAGCTGCCTTTTGTGGACCAGGGGTGGTGCTTTTACCCACTTCTTGCTTTTCTCTTAAGCGGCTTTTGAGTTGGAGTAGTCTCCTTCCTTTCCGCTTGAGTGTTTCGGCCTTGTGTTCTAAGGCCTTCTTTCTCGCTTCCTCTGGTGCAAGCCCTTCACTGAGGTAGCGCAGGTACCATTTGCACCGTTGAGACCACGTCGCAACGGATCGTCCCTACCTCCAGGTTGTCTAGTTCGGGTAGGGGGGTTGGTTTTTTCTGCTCTTTCTTTCGAAGAGGCAAAGAGGTTTTGTGGTTTTACTCCTCCCTTTGTTCCTTCCTTGTGGAGTATTTTCCACTTTTGGAGTAGGAGGCTTCTTATGGAGGGTTTGCTCCACTTTTTTTTGTTAGCGGTGTCGTCCCGCTTAGGTGAGTTTATAAATTTTACTTTCTCCATGGTTGATCCCACGAGTAGCTAGGAAGAAAAGGTCCGCCTCCACAGAGCCGCATGCAGAGGTAAGGTAGATACAATGGGGTGCGCAGGTGCCCAAGGTTGGACTAGTAGAGACTGTTCTTCTATCCAGCCACGCATCGCATCAGCCTAGTCGGCCGCTTAGATTTAGGTTTTTGTTGAGGTTGTCTCCTCTCGGTCCATGCAGTTAAGCCAAGGCCCCCCATCCCTTTCGGGACCTGGTTTAACAGTTGGGCTTTCGGTAGCCGAAGGCAACAACTGGCATCGTAATGGAACCCTGTGCAAGCCCATAGCCACGACACGACAGCTCGGGTGAGGGGGGACTGGTTCACGGCAACGGTTTTCATTCACCCCTGCTCCGGTTTTAAACAGAGAGGACGAACTTATAGCCGCCGCTAACCATCTCGTCTTGAGCGAACCCTCACGAGATGGCCATTCCCCTATCCACCACCGGGAGACGCGCCTGGTAGGTAGTCCCAACCCCCAGGGTCAGCTGGTTTGAATGGTATGCGGGAAATTGCCCTAGATGGTCAGACAAGTGTAGGTTTACTGTTTGTGTGCTGCAGTCCGATATATTAACGTTTGTAAATATATTATCAATTAGTGTGCTTGTGTTAGCTGTTACTCTGGAGCATTCGAAAAAACTTGATGTATATCAAAGCTATTCAAGACATCCAATACTCTCTGTGAACTGTTACTAGGAACGTCAAAGTTAATATTAAGATCTCCGGCAATAAACACTATCTTATCCATTTTGTCTTTTTCTAAAACTTCAACCAATTGATTCAATTTGTCAATGAAATTGTTTATATTGCCAGAAGGTGATCTGTATACAGATATCACAATTATTTTCCTTTGTATAATCTCGACAGCACTAAGCTCGATTTCCTTCTCATCCGATAAAGCAACGATATCTGCTCTTTCTATAAATTTTATGTTTTCGGTTAGTATAATCCACCATGGATGAAATTTTTCCTACAATACACACTACCAATGACAAAGGTGTCCAGATTAGTGCGCTCGAGCGTTGTACTAGTTAGAAAATGTTCGGACAAACATGCCACGTCAATAACTCTATTTTACTAAAAGACCCTGTATATTATAATTCATTATCTTAAATGTGGTATTGTTATTACTCCTTAAGTTCCTTTTTCTCCTTTCTGATTTACTTTGCGAGTGTGTTAGTTCTTCTTCTGTTGTACGTTGTTCTTCCTCTTTACATCCCTCCATACATCCGCAAACCAAATCGACGTCTATCCCGCTGGTTTTTCGATGGCTCGGAAACGCGTAACGACACGGGCATTGAAATCTGGAGGGGTGGAGAGCGGGACGGCGAAGCTTTTAGCCTAGGGGTCTCCCCCACCACTTTTCAAGCCGAAATTATTGCCATCCAGACTTGCGCTGAAGGCATCTCAAACTTCTTGCGCAAGAATGGAAGAGTAGAAATCATCTCCGACAGCCACGCTGCTTTGCGTGCTGTCAGATTTGACTCTGAGGTGGTACTGGGGTGCCACAGAAAACTTAAACAGCTGGCGGAACATCTAAATGTTACATCGAGATGGGTGCCAGGTCACCTGGGATCATAAGCAATGAAATATCTGGCACGCTTAGCACGAGGCGCCAGCGAACTGCCGTTCGTAGGTCTAGAACCCACGTGTGGTAGCTCATATGGTAGCATCAAAACGTTTGTCCTACTGTTCCTTTTGGAGTGGACTCGCCGGCGCAAGACACTGTAAATCTCTAGGGCCTTACCCGAATGAGGAAAGAGTCCGTAAGGGAGTCTTTATGAGCAGGGACAGGTAGAACGGAATCTTAACCGGGTACTGCGCATCAAATAAACACATGTACCGCATGAGGCTAGTGAACTCTCCCCTGTGTAGAGAGTGTGGTAGTGCGGAGGAAGTGAAAGGGCTAAAGTTTACGTGGAGGCGCAATAGGTCTTTCTGGCCGAGTTGTCTTCTTCGGGTTACACTCGCCGGGGAAAAAGAAACGTGATGGCTACGATTGGGTAGTTTAAAGAGAAGCTCTTTCAAGGTGTGAGAGACAAGCATTGTCATGATTAAGGCTATTAGGATATTTACGGATTCTTGGATTTTGTGGTTAGTGGTTATAGTAGTGAAGATTACGAAATAGGATTTGGACTGAGTTAAAGTGGATTTCATGACAGATCTTGAAGCTATGCTTAATCAGTGCAGACAGGGGTATGCGTTACGCCTATCGAACATTTTATCTTACCACAGTAAATGCTGTGGCGCGAGTGTGGGACTCAGTAAACACTAGCAGCTCCAAGAGGATTACGATCTTTGGCACTTTATTTATGGAAAACTAAATAATTACAGATCATCCTAAAGCCCGTACTCCACCTAAGGGTACTACGTGAGGCTAGCTATCCTAAGTACTATGTGGATTCCATAACAATTGAAATGTTGCTAGCCTAACTCTCATCATCATTTGCGTATGATTGTTAATAATAATAATAGAAAAACTATGCATAGTATGCTCGCAAATATGTGAATACTGTTTAATGTGAAACGATGAAATATGTGAACAACCAAAGATGTGATTAGGCCACATAATCGCAAGCCTACTGTAAATCAGCAGCAGCTGATCATAACTACCACCAAAAACTACGGGAAAAGACTCATCAGGGAAGCCATAGAAATAGAGAAGAATAAAACCGTTAAGAGAGAAGAAGGGTACCACCTTAGCAACACGTGGAAGAGCCTACTACGAACTGTCACGGTCAATGGTGCGGAAACTACATGTACTAGGGGCGTATATAAGAAGAAGCGAAAGTTTTGACACACGGCGAAACCCGCAAGAAGCTATTAGTTATAGTTACACCGGCCGTGAAAGCCTACGCAGTGTTATCTAATAACGAATTCGTCGGATACGTATAAATTTCCACTCGCTCCTAATATAATGTACTGCCTGATTTATGGCAACTAATTCTGTTCAAAGTTTATTGCAATGATACTCTAATTTAAGCTTTTGATCGTATATTTCAATAGCCCTACTACAAACAACCATTTATTCGCATCCGTCCCTACGAAATTTAAGTTCCTCCGAACGTAAGACTACCAGTAATATACCTAAAAAAATGCACGCCGCGTCTGCCGAAATAGATTAATACGCATTCGCGGCCCTAACCGTTAACAATTTTTGCGTCCCAAATATTTTCTTTTCTTTCTTTAATTTTACACGCGTCCGCTCATATCGTCCCCTGGGTATCTTTGACAGGAAAAGAATCTTAAAGCTTCATCTTATACTTCAAAATATTTGAACAGGATTTTTATATATGCGGTCACAACACCATGGATAGGCAGGGATAGCAGATAGGCATTAGATTGATAAAGAGTAGTTTAGTAGAAGTAGTAAATGTGGATTAGTTGCTTTATCAACGTCCCTAGCAGAAGCAGAAACTTAGCAACACTTTTATATAGGTTCTTAAGTCTATATCTTCGGTAACATTTTTCAATGGCTTAAAACAAATGCGATGTTTTGTACCGCACCTGTTTCATAAACTCTGTTTGTTTGTTTGTTATTATTATCTTGTTGCACATTAGTTGTAACAGCGAAATTATTCCTGATTTGCTAAAGACATTAAATAATTTATAACCACCCTTACAGATGCTAACAAATGAAAGGAAAAGAAAGGGGTCATAATTTATATACCGTGTTTGCAGGGGTTGAAAATAATCACATTCAAATTCATGCAGATCTTATAAAGAGAACACAATAACCTATTTTGAATACAGCTTTAGATAAATTTACTGGCGAACGGATAACAATACACACGTTCTATCATTTATATAAAAATTATCTGCCTCCAAGGATATTTCTCAGTTATTCATTGCCTTCTCCAGGAATATTAGCGATATTTTTCTTTGTAGCGTTTAAAAATAACAACAGCCTATAGCGAACGCCATTATGGGAAGTTCTCTGTACTGCGAAATATCCCGTCTTAAAATTCAGATAAAAAATTGCTCAGATAAAGCAACTGAGCGACCGGAATTATGATGCACATTAACCCTTATGTCCGATCAATGTGTGTATATCACGCCATAAAACGGGAACAAAAACCGCAACGAAACAAAATGTATAATCATAAATACATTACGTCCGGACATAAATCTTCTGCGATCGTCTGGAGGGCGAGTCGTCTTCTACCCCATTAACATCAATCCGTTTAAGTAGTGGAGTTATAAATAAAGCTGTCGTTAAGAGTGGCGTGATTTCCATCTCCGGCCAGAGCATCTGGATGGCCACTAAAAGCTCCCGGTTTTGTCATTGTCAGATACTCATCCCGATTGACTTCAACCGTAAAGACAAACTATTTAGAAGCTGGAAGTAATTTGAAATTAGTAAATAGAGTAGATCTATTGAAAGAGGACAATTAATTACTTTAATTTATAGGCCAATTACTAACATTTAGAATATAGATACTAATTCATTTAAAATACTATATATTATTATTTATTAAATTAATTGCATAATAGTATGCGTTTAATGCACATTTTTTATTGATTTTATTAAGCTTAAGTTTTATATCCCATATAACATATTATGGGCGGATTTCATAATAAATGTCACTTTAGCACTTTAACAAAAGTCTGTATATTATTTATGACAACTTTAAAGCTTTAAAGTGAAATTATGAAACTCACACTGAATATTTTGTATCGCTGAAATTATTGTAAAGATGATGCTATCATAAATTTTCCCTAACTATCAGATTAGAAACGAACTATAAGTGTTTTGAATCAAAATGTAAAACATAGTTTAAAGACAACCCATATTACGGAATAGAAGAATATCTCAGCCCCCTGTAAAAATATATAGACTTTGTAATTCTTCTTTGTTAATTCTTGTGTTTTTATTTCTTATGTGTTATTGTTTTTTTTTAACTCGTTTGTTAATGACTTATCATACAATGTAGTACTTAGGTTGTACACATTTACTGATGCAATAAATCTTTATCTCTATCTTTATCTCTTCTTTGATTTTAATATTTATGTAATATATATTCGCATGTATTAACTTGTAAATGATATATATTATATACTATATATCTATCTATAATAACAACATTGTTATTTACGCTTTTGTAAAAAATGGCTCTGCTGCAATCTTTCGGTTAAAGCGGCGTAGTTTGTATATGCATTTGTTTTAGCTATTCATGTTTTAGATACCATACATACTTAACTTGATACAACAGTGAAACCAAAACCAATACGATTATATACAGGTGTCCACTATAATCTTGGCCATTTGCTTAACTGTAGCTCACGGTAACTTATTTTTTTTTTTAAATAGCTTAGTCGATACACAAAACCTAAACATTTATGATACTTCATACAGAATTTTGTAGATAATTAATGATTTTAAATAAATCTAAGTAATTTTCTATTAATTTTCATCTTGGTTTAGTATATAAACTTTATATAATTGAAAAAAGTCTCGAATTAGTAAATATGTGTTGGTATCAAATAATAAAATATGAAACTCATGACGTATTTTTTGAAAAAGGAATGATATTTAATGATAATTAGCAGAAATAGTAATACCTATTTTTAAAAGGGCAGGCCATGATTATTATTATTATTATTTCATCAGCATAATAGTTAAACGTCAAATCTGTCAACAAATAATTTTGTACAAATACTTTATCCTTCCTACATGTCAGTGATTGTTTATTTATTTAATTGTTTATTGTAATATATACTTATTTAATTATTTAAATAGTATGTATTTTATTTATAAACCATTAAACTAAGACTTAATGTTTGTCTTTTATTTATATAAAAAAACAAATGAACATTAAACCACAACAAAATACATCCCTTATTAAAAGTATTTACACGTAGTAATCCTATTTAATTATCAAAATTTGTAGCAGATGTTCTAAAATATATCCTCCTTCTGTTAAGCACATTTCTACCCACTTTTGCAAATTTTCGGGTGGTTATTTCAACAATTCTACGAAATGGATAAAAATGCCTTCCTCATTCGATTTTTCTTATTTTCCTATCTGGATGGCTGTTCCTTGAACACAAGTTTCTTTAGGTAGCCCCCAAAAGAAAGAAATCAGGCAAACCGTATTAACACAAACATTTTTTTTTTGATGGCTTTGATTTTTAATGCTTATTAACTATTATTAATTAAATATAATGGTTTTCTCGTACGGTATGGTAATAAACAATTACCATAGACTACCAAACATCGGTAATATAGTTTCTGTTAATCATAGGCGAATGACATTAGATTTCTTTCTATTTTTAAACAGAACGTATTATTTGTTTCGTATTTTTTGATCTAATACTAATGTATGCATACTAATTTGCGGCTTTATTTATTTGTTGACTTGAAAATTAATGAAAAATTCACTGAACTTACTTAAAAATAATAAATTATCACAGACACATTAGGCGTCACAAATGTTTAGTGGAAATTGAAAGGGTTTTGCTTAAGGATTAATCTAACATAAGCAAAGATATAGGCTGCTATTTAAAAAAATTAAGTTACCTTGAGCTAAAGTTAAGCAAATGTTCAAGACTATAGTGGATACTGTATATAATTGCATCGCTTTTAATTTCACTGTTGTATCAAGCTAAGTATGTGTGTATGGTATTTAAAATATGAATATCTAAAACAAATACATATACAAACTACGCCGCCTTAACCGAAAGCTTTCAGCAGGGCCTTTTTTCACAAAAGCGTAACACCATTGTTATTACAGATAGACATACAGCTGCTTGTATCAAATGATTTCATTTTTCTTTCTAGAATTTAAAAATGAGATAATATATAGGTGTTCCATTTAAAATAACGAAGTAAGAATGCGTTTTCCTACTTTTGGAACACTCTGTAGAGTCAAACTTATTTTCGCGTTATGCAGCATTGAATTTGTATACTTGTACTTTTACCTAAAATCAAAAATATAGAGCTGTAATCAAAACTTTTGGATGGGACACTCTGTACCTGAAAGAACGCTTACAGAAAATTAGAATCCACACTCGAGATACCAACTGCAAACCGTGTGATGTGATGATAGAGAACGCTTACACACATTTTGTGTGAATGCGAGGCTTTGGATGCAAAAAGACAAGGCCAAGAATGCACCCAGAGGATTATTTCGATCAACCAATCAAAGACCTGTACAGATTAGTGCAAAGTAGTAGGATATTGGAATGTCTGGTGTAATTTAATGGGTAACAAAAATGGGTGACTAAATACAAAATAAAATTAACTAGCTTGTAACACAAGCTTCTAAAAGAAGCCACCATGAACACAACACCATCGAGCACAGTGGTTCCAGAATTGCGTATTCCCGGCAAAAAATGTATAATTTTCTTGCAAAATGGGATTTTTTTAAATGCTTTTTGCAGGATATTGAAACTAAATGTAGTTGATATGAACTACATGAAAGAGGAAATATCGCGGCTAATAGTATAGCAGTAACCTATAACAATAATGATGAAAGTTAGAATATAAGTAGGCCAGAAGATGAATCGCTGTTTATTTAGGAATATTACAACCATTCGCCACGCTTAAATAATGAAGGATTATTACACACAGAGGCAAATGGTATACACAGAGTAACATGTCACAATTCAATAAAATGAATACTAGAACGAGTGACTGAAACTATGCCGCGAGGTCTGAAGGCAATAATATAAACTTTAATTTTAGAGCATATAATTCTTTAACAATTACAATTCCTGTTTTCAATTGAAAAGCCTTGATTTGCCACTGATTGCAATGTACACATGTAGCACATGTAGTTTTTTTTTTCAAATCAGTCTTGCGAATACAGAAGGCACAATACAACATTAATATTAAGATTTTCGATTAAGAAACATACAAAGAACATCACTATATATAATTTTTCCGCCAATTTTGCACTCCTGTATATACACCTTATGTGATTCGTTCATTAAGTATATAAGTTTCACCAATAGAATACTCTAACACTTTTTTTTTTTTTTTTTTTTTTTTAATGCCTTCGGATCTAAGCCCATTGGCCACAATAACCTAACAACTAATGAAAAACAAGAGGATAGACAAGGGACACACTTTTCACGTTCGGGGCCTATCGAAACGACTTCATAAAGACAAACAAGAAACGGCCACGGATAAAAGGTAACCCCACACAGGAAAAGAAACATAGGAAACGACGAGAAGCTATTAAATAGTGATACCGGCCTCCTTTATAAATCTAATGATACCTTCGTACACTTTAAAGTTGTTGGAACCAAGTAAGGTCACTACATTAGTTGGAAGTGGAATTGACATTTTTGTTAACTCTTCATGATTTCTTTCTGGCTCCTGATGTTCACGCAGGCAAGGATGATGTGATCTAAGTCAGCCGTATCATATCCACACTTACAAGTGGCCTCGTCAATAATACCAATTTCTTAAGTGAGCAGGAAAAATACCATGGCCGAACTTTAACCGGGCAATGGCAGTATAGCAAAACGTGATACCATTCTCTGGTGATGCCATCGATGAAAGGAAATGGAAGGATGAATAAGGGCATACTGTGTCATTCTTGTACGATAGTACGTTTGCCATCGTTCTTCCCATTTGTCCACAAGAAAATGCTTGCGCGCCACACAAAGAACATCCTGCGCGTACACTTTATTCGATGCAGCAACTGGCAAATCGATAGCTGATTTTGCCAGAAGGTCTACCCGTTCATTGGGCTGTATTCCAGAGTGACCTTTTATCCAAAAAACTTGACTGCGATAACGTTTGAAGCTAACTTGTTAAACAGCGTGATGATATTCCATATCACAGGATGACATCTATGTGGCTGATTGCCTTCAAAGCTTCTAAAACACTCTTAGAGTCACTCATAATTACAGTACTCTTCAGTTTTTGCCGTTCTATATACTTTAGCGCTTCCAAAATAGCCAACGCCTCCGCCGTGAAAATAGATACAACACTATTTAGTTTAAATGTTTGGCTGTAGTTGTTAGTTACGTCAAAAAAGGCACACCCACTTCCATCATTTGACTTCGAAGCGTCTGTATAAATAAAATCTGCCGGAGATAAACTTTCAATTAGAGTTTTGTGAATAAGACAGTTCACTGTCGGCACTTCGCCATACTTTGGGAAGTAAATTGGGAGGGGCTGAAGGCTGTCGAAGAAGTTACTCACTGACACTTGAATTCTGGCGGTAGCAACCTTAAACGGCGTTATAAAATTATGTGCAGTAACCAGCAAAGGGGTTTTCTTTCTGGTCCAATACGAGGATGCTGAGCAATATAAAGCCAAACTTCGTATGTTCTGTACAATGTGTCGGAAAGCATCAGACTGCAAATTTAGGACATATTTAGCTGCGAGGAAATGATACCTCAACTTTAATGGTGGCTCCTGTGCCTCTATATATAACGCTTCCACCGGTGTGGACTTCATGGCACCAACACACATACGCAAAGCCCTATTTTGAATTATTTGTAACCTATTTAGGTGCTTATCTGCCGCAGCTCCAAAGAAAATCGCTCCATAATCTAAGCGGGATCGTATACATGCTTTATAAAAGCTTGTTGTCACGAATCTGTCAGCTCCCACTTGACTTTCGCAATCATACGTAATATATTCAAATAGCGTTCACATTTACGTACTATTTGATTAATGTGACTGGCCCAACTAAGTTTATGATCAATGTGAAAACCTAAATACTTCACAACTGATTTTACTGGAAGCTTAATCTTGTCTAAAATCATAAAGTTGGTTTCAGGCTGCCTATGCCGAGAAAAAAAGACAATATTCGATTTTGTTAAAGAAATAGAAAGACCGTGAGAAAAAACCCACTGGTTGCAGCATTCCATTGCTTTCAGAAGGGTATTCTTTAAGCTGTCTAGATTTTTTGCGGAAACAATCATACAAAAATCATCGGCATACTGGACAGTTTTAATATGGATATTAGATATCTTATGAAAATCAGCCGTATATAAGTTAAAAAGAAGGGGACTTAAAATGGATCCCTGTGCAAGCCCTATTCTGCCAAGTCTAGGACCCACCAATCTGTCACCACCTGCTCTGAGATATATCAATCTGTCCCGTAGAATATTGACAATATTCCTGGCTACTTTCGCTGGCATGTCATATTTGCACAAAATTTCTTCCAGGATATCCAAATTTACGCTGTCGTAGGCTTGTATAATATCTAAAAAAATGCCTCCAATATATATGTTCTTAGTGAGTCCCAACTGGATTTCCGTCACTACATCTGCTACGGCATCCAAGGTACTTATTTGTCTCCGAAATCCATATTGCTGCGAAGAAAGGATAGCGTTCTTATCAATCCACCATTCTAAACGATTTTTAATTATACGTTCATAGGTTTTTAGAACACAAGATAGCAGAGAAATGGGTCGAAAGGCAGTAAGCTTATTATTATTATCTTTCGGAATCGGTACCACAAGAATTTCTTTTAAAACCGGAGGAATAAAACCATCCTTCCACATCGAATTAAAGATTGACAGGAGTAGACTCTTGACTTCAAAAGGTAATATACTTAATAATTTATATGTTATATTATCAAGTCCTGGTGAAGTATCCTTGACAATTTTAAGCGCAGAATTTAACTCGGCCTCTGAGAAAGGTTTAGCTAACCAATGATTGTTGCCATTAATAATTTCTTTTCTTTTATTATTCGCACAAGCTGGTGCTATCGAATCTAATATGGTTTCTGCTTCCTCAACTTCTAAGAAACTTTGATTGCCAACTTTTGCATTGTTAAATTTTTTAAGTTCCCGCCATATTTGCTTACATGATGTACCTTTATTCAAACTGTTACAATAACTAACCCATCCTTTTCTTTTCTTTTTCTTTAAAAATCGTTTAGAGTAAGCCATTATTTCTTGACATGCAATATAGTTCTCATACGTAGGAATCCTTTTGTACTGTTGCATAATGCTTTTTCGATCTGCCACCACTCTACTGCATTCTTCATCCCACCACGGTGGAGAAGGTTTACATTTCGCATAAAAAGGCTTCTTTGTCACAAACACCGCTTTGCTGCTTCCTCGATAATCTCATAGAAATGTGTCAACTTCTCATGAATTGGTAAAGACAAAACATGTTTGTTAAAATACATTTTGACATCTTCTTGAAATCGTGAGATATTTTTATCAATGATTTTCATTTACTACGAGGGAAAATCATAGTATTAGCAGGCTGGGATAACTGCACAGTAATATAGATTGGGAAATGATCCGAGCAATAAGAATCTTCCACACCTCCCAATTAAGCTTTACGGCAATCGAAGGGTGGCAAGCGTAATATCCACAGCTGAGCTACCCTCATTCCATCTGGTAACTCTAGTAGAACTGCCATCATTCATAATTACTAGTTGATGGTTTTCTATGGACTTTAGGAGAACATTACCTGCGTTGTCCGTCTTAGCCGAGCCAAATGCGTAATGATGCGCATTAAAATCACCTCCAATAATAAAAGGAGTCGTAATTTGGCCAAATAAACAATCATAAACTTTGCAATCTATAACAGCTTGAACAGTTCTATATATACTAACACATGAAAACCCCAGTTTAGGAATAAAAACCCCGCAAATATTGACACCGTCAGGAACCCCAGAGAAGGTTATAGGCACAAACTTCAGGGTCTTGTTAATTAAAATGGCTGTACCACCATAGCCGTCCGCACGATCATCCCTATGAATATTGAAAAACTTAAAATTAATTGTATCATCATAATGGTACCAAGTTTCTGATAACAATGCAATGTGTACATCATAGTTAGCCACTAAACTTTCAATATTCTCCTTCTTAGCACGGGCAGACTGGGAATTCCATTGAATAATATTTAATTGGTGTGCAGACATGTCAGTGGTAGTAAAAAAGATTTTACAAAGCACAATCTGCTGTATCCGTCGAGTACCCCTGCGACGCCCAGCAATCTGAATCCTCCTGCGATGTGCTTAACTGTTCCATCCCCACTTCAGGATTACTTTTAATTTTCTTTATTATTCGTTTAATACGTGCTTTAAGGGCGCTAGTCTTGATGGTTCTAACCACTTCCACCAACAAATTAACCAACGAAAGTATATCTTCCGTATAAGATTTAGCAATCAGACATACATCTTGTTTCCCCCTTGCATCTTCCAGAAATCGGCATAAGTTCTCGTATGTAATCACTTCTACTTGGTCTTCCTCAAAAAGTTGTTTAAATTCTGAATAGGCAACGCTTTCGTCTACAACCGCTTCCTTCTTTTTGCGTTTAATGGCCGGTTTAATAAAGTGCCCCATCTCCAGCAACCCTAGGGTGCGAATCAAGAGGAGGTCTCATACTCGTATCCTCAGGAGTTGAAAGTGTACCAGACTCAGAAGAAGGTGCTTGCCGTTTTTTGTAATATCAGACGTAGTTAGACTATCCGATACTACAACAGTTATGTCGCTATTGTCAGGTATTACGGAAATTTGGTCTAAGTCCTCTGCAGTTGTACACGTATTCTCACCAGTTGCCGGTGTTTCATTAAACTGATTCTCATTATCGGGACATTTGGAGGAGATATGTCCAAGCTTTTTGCATGTAAAACACCTAACTTCGTCCGTTGTTAAAAATATTCTGAACATATTATCTTTATAACTAATAACAGTAGATTCCGGCAATTGCTCACCACGTTTAAGACAATGTAAACCTGACGGCGAAACTTAAAATGTGTCTGTATCCTTCCCGATTAATACCCGCCCCTATACATCTAATAGGCGAAACTACTTTTAAACCCAATCGTTTAAGTTCATTTTCCACAATCTCATGAGGTAAACAAGGCGATACATTAGAAATAATGACCCGCCGCGCTGGGGAGATTAACCTACGCGCCTCTACAAACGTGTTATTTAATGTTATCCCCTTATGATCAGCCATAAACGATTCAACTACATCTTTTGATGAAAAATATATACAAATCCTGTTATTGGACACACGAGACGCAAAAATTACGTTTCTTGAACCCACAAGCTCCCCTACTCCAACAATATAATCAATTTTTTGGGAATCTTGAATTGCGTCAAAAA
Organism: Protaetia brevitarsis; assembly: GCA_004143645.1. NCBI lineage: Eukaryota > Metazoa > Arthropoda > Insecta > Coleoptera > Scarabaeidae > Protaetia > Protaetia brevitarsis. The sequence continues at coordinate 3,243,097 of RXPK01000054.1, read as the reverse complement.
TTACTGCTTGATCGCGTTCCGGAAAAACAAAAGTATTTATATTTCTTTCTTTGACAACGGTTGCAAAGGACGGTGTACTCGTATGTTTAACAGAAGAATTTTCTAGTGAGATATTTGTAACAGTTCGTAATATTTCCTCATCACGTCTACCTCCCTCAACGGAAGTAGGCGCGTGTATAATCACTTCGCCAACAACACTCATGTTTTGGCGTTCTAGCCAGAGCAAGCTCTGTTAAAGACTGTGGGCCCCCCCCACACACCAACGCGTGCGTGGTGAAGGGGCAAAGTTCACCTCGACACAAAATGAAGCGAAAATTTATAAAATCAAATTAATAATATCCAAAACAATGTTGTAAAACAATGATTACAAAGTACTCTAGGAAATTTGGACTCACGGTTACCAATTGGAAAACTACATGTTCATCCACCACAATACAATTTCTCAGATTCTACTTGAAAACAACACTATCTGAACACCCGTGTTACTCACACGCTGGCTCTAACAGTACTCTACTCTAACACTTATATCAAATGGCATTGTTAGAATGCAAACTATACTTATCGTAAAAGAAGATAAAAGCGAATTATGTTAGTTTTAATACGCTTAATAAATTCCACGTTTAAAAATAATCCCTACAATCAATCAATGCCAAAACGAATTTTTAATTGATAATCCGATTTCTACCAGTTATTCCTGTCCACATGAATGAATGAACACGAATACGTACGCCTTTATTAAAAATCAATTATGATTTAACATCTTATGCCAAAAAAGAAATGAATGCGACACGAACTCAAATCTAACGCCCATTCTTCATTTTCCCTTCGTGCGTAATAGGTCTTTTCGCTCGCAGTCGTTTTTTTTTTTGGAAATTTTCTCTACAGACCCAACCGCAATTTGTATTTATGTCCGCACAGAAAGGTTAGCCAGGCCACCCACTACGTGACGCGAGTGCTCGACGAGTACGAAAGGAAAATGTACGAAAAACGACTATAAAACGGACACATTTCTGCCTGCGTAATCATAGCCCATAAAATCCCAAAAAGAAATACACGATCACGTAAATTTTGTTGACGTTTTTGCATTAATTTCACTGCAATACGGCAAAGAACATAATAGATTCCGAACGGGAAAACAACAGACTTTTAACGCATCTTTTGTTTTTAGATTTACATATGCACATACAGCACATATCCTTTCGTTAACAAACGTCCATTTTGTTTACGATTATATTTGATATCGTATATTTAGAATTAGCTAAAGTTATTTCTAATACAAAAGCAGTTGACATTCACAAATGCGGAATGGAGGAGAGGACAGCCACCAATATTTTCCTAATTATTTTCTTACAATACGTCAATTATGCAATTTGACAGAAACTGAGTAATTTTGATGATATAAACGAAATAGAGCCCCCAATCGTTTATGTTGGTATGTTGTACATTATTATTACTCAATATGTGATCAAAATCATCCACTTACTTCTTGTTTTTCGAACCGTTTCTCCTGTGGCTTCTGCCAAATTGCATAATTAAAGAACATGTTGATAGATATCAGTTTAACTTGATTTGACAGAAAAGATGATAGCAACAAAACTCATATTTGATAGGAGCTTCAATCGTTTATACTCTGCACACATTTTTTTTGAGATATTGTTTCTGAAAATATTTTGTATTCATGAATATGCCTGTATTGTAAATCTAATAGTTATCGAAAACTTCCAAAAAATTGTGGATTGGGCAATTTTTAACGCTTTCTCCTTCGAACGGGAAGTAGGTCAGGTATCAATCCTCAGAGGTGCTAGGGTCAACGTGTAAGTACATTAAGTTGGCTAGATACAAGGAAGATACATTTTCAAAAAAATATTTTAATAAGATAATTAAATAATTTAGGCGCAAGTATACCACTACAATTATTTGTTATTCTAGATTGCAAAATCACTTGGATTTCTTAACCATTTCAACAAATTTATTTAAGTACATGAATAAATAGCACCTGTTTAAGGAAATTTATTGTTCTAGAGCAAAAATAATTATTTCGGTTTTATAGTTTATAGTTAACTAAAGGTTCATTTTGACATTTATAAAATTAAATGAAAGCAACATGACAGAAGTATTTAATATAATTTCTGTGATAAAAAAAATCACCCCCGCCACACATTAGTTCCTCTATTCTACGTCGACATTACGATGAAGACATATGTTCTTCTCATTTTGGGTTCACTATACCCACTTCTACGAAATTATTGTGGTTCCCACTAGAAGCTGGCAGGTAACAGTGCGTGCTTTATAAGTAATAGATACGCTATCAACATTTAATTTAATTCACCTCCTTTATAAAATTATAAAAAAATACAATGCTTTTTTCTTGAGAAATATTTGTTTATTTTCAAAAATAGCTTCATACTACAAGCTTGATGGTATTGTTTGTAACTTGATTGAATTATTGCGATAATTTATCATGTTTTTGCGTAGTATGTAGGTTTGCAATAATAATGCATTCGATTTTCAAAAAATAATCACATACGAAGGAAATATTAGCATATACATTAAAATTCCACGCTCTTAGAGACACATGCGCCCTCTCTGAATTGATACCAGAACCATCTAAATCGGTCCTCACTTTTGATTATTGAGTTTACTTCACAAGTGTACCTTATCTCTAATATGAGTTTTATAATTTAATGTACCATGTCGTCCTAATTTCATTGAATTTTACACTTTTGACCTCAATTAATTTCCCAGTAAATACGTGGGAAAATAGAAAAAATTAATAAATTTACAACTTACTGATTTATTCATTCAGTTAGAAAGTTACGAATTTCAATAGTTGAGCATAATATTTTTTTTGTTATTGATCCTATACGAATGTACCATTTTTAGCAAATTAAATGCGAATCTAAGCTCCATAAATCTTCGATTACTAATGCAATTGAAGCTATACAGTACACTGAAATAGTAATTAAAAATTGTTTACAAACAATTCTGAATTACGCATTACTCGGTACGCAGTACTTGTAGTTTCGGTTGCATAAATAATCGAAGATTTGTGGAGCTTCAATTCGCATTTAATTTGTTAAAGATGGTACGTATGTATGTATATGCGGAGGATGATGTTACACTGCGACAACCTATTCTTGCTGTTTTACAGCTGGCCTTCCAATTCTATTCCTTTCAGAAAGTGTAGGATATCAGAAGGCATCACGTTAGGTAAGTCTCCCTCTTCGATTTCGCATGCTCTCAAGTGCAACGTCTTTGAGTTGCATAGTGCTATGCAATTTGCGAAGAAATGGAACTGTGTTTCATCCTGTTTCCCACAAAATATACATTCGGATTCCTTTGCGATTCGAAATCCCATACGAATCTTTTTGCTCATCCCAACGCAATACCCTCAATAGGCTAATGTCTTGATTGAAATATTAAGCAGTAAACTGAATGACTCAATTTTTATTGATGACAATCTTACTGCAACAAAATCTCTTGACCTGTCGCGATACCAAATCATTCCATAGACGGGACTGTAGATTCAGATTTTTTTTTAAACATGTTCTGAAAACGAATAACTGTCAGCCGATTTATGTCCAAAGGAGTACTTTCATTGAGGGTTACCTGAAAAGCAAAGTTTATAATAAAGTGCAAATGCATAACTTGGAAAAACTGAAACGCAAGTAGATGCTTTCAAAATTTGCTGTAAACTAAAACTTTTGCTGTTTGTCGTAATTGACCATGTATTCAGTAATAAAAAATATCCACATAGCAAAAATACATCCCATGTAGATACCAAGGATAATGTATATACTTAGAACATGCAAATTTAATGTTGTATATATACAATGCACATTCATACCACATTCATTTGCTGCCAAATTGGATATGCAAAAGATCACTCTGGTCAATTATGATGATTTTTCCGGCGTCGTAATGTTGATTAGGAGGGAGAGTCGGCTCTGCGGAGCCTGCTAAGCTTCGACTTAGGCATTATCCCGGTAAAAAAAATGTCCAGGTATATACGAGGATATACGAGGGACATACGCCTGCCATATCTCATGTATATGCACTATCTAAAAATAAAGTATTGAATCGAAAAGCAATAAAACCTAGTGAAGTGCAAAATCGGGCAGTACTTTACTGGACAACTGTTTTATTACGCCGCCGCGCCGCATTGAGACCCTTTTTTGTCGATAGGGTCGGGTTATTTAACGCTGCACGTGCTAACGCACGTGTTTACTACATGAGCAATAGGTATTATGCTCTTATTTGTTGTTTAGAAACTTAAGAGAAAGAAGAAGAAATTATTGAAGCGTAATATGAAATATATTTACATTATAGCACAATAAAAAATACAATGTTAGTATATGAAAATAATATATGTTACATATGGGTACATTTTTAAAAGCAAACATGACGTAAACATAAAAAATAATCGAATATCAATATGAAATACATTTATCTAATCGCAATAAGAAATAATATAAGAAATAATACATGCGTAGTAGACAAAAACAAAACACATGTAAAAATTCTATGCCCCAATGGAAGATGACCTGGGTAATAAGTAAATGGACTTATCTATTGTCCCTTGAAATTATTTTAATCCAACGCACATACCGCATTACAAACTGGAAGGATTATTAGCCGAACTATAATGGAATAGAAACCGATATATTTAATCCGATTGGTGTGAAGTTTCTATCCAATTATATTGGGTATACTTTTATTTAAATACCGTTTTAATAATTATGTATTTATACTACTGTACTAATTTATATTATTATTCATCATCCAATTATGAATGCATTACAATTAAATTCAATCTGCAGCATATCTACATTATTACGATAATACGAAAACTGTATGTTTCCTTCATTTATATTTATGCATTTTGCGATCCTATGTTTCTGGCGAATAGATAATTGGAATTACTAAATATATTCATAATATAGTTGGATCGTTTCAATATCGTGCAAAACCCTATGTCTATCTCAACTAAACTTCTTTCATCGCTCTTAGGAAAAAAAGCAATAACCGCTGCTGTGCAGGTAAAGAGAACCGGAAATATACTATAATATTAAATGTCGGTAAGAGCTATTGAATAAAGTGGGTGACGCAAGACATTATTTTTAGATAGTAGTATACTTTTTAGTGCTAAACATGTCCACTAAAAAAATACTGCAACAATATTGTATGTGCATTTGCAGTAATCACTGAAACCAAATTTAAATCAGACAAAGAAACAACACAACTAATAAATAGTAAACAAACTTCTATTATTATTATTAACTATTATACAAAAGCTTTAACAAATACAGAATGTTATAATTACTACTTATTAGTATTAGTTTCTGCATGTGTCGTCTTTATTCATCCTGAAAAAAGTATAAAGAAGGTAATAAGTTAATTTTAAACTATGTGAAGTAAGCAAAATACAAAGGTCGACAAATGCATAATACTATTTGGTTGTTAATCTTCTGAAATTAGTGGAATTGTAGACATGTTAGACTACAGAATATTACTGAAACCTACATGTTTAGCGAAAAAATTATCAAATATCTACTTTCATCACAATCACCATTTCTTTAACCGGCTTTTATTCAAATAGTCAGGTTAAGTAGATATATTGATAGTATACCAACATTAACAAAAGATAATCATAGGCAAAATATGCAGGTGTCCCGCAATCAAGTGGCCAAACAAGATAGAGGTACCTAACATAATATCTTAATGAGCCTTATGAACCTTGGTTCAAAAATGATTCGTTTTGCATATACAAGGTGGCTTTGAGGACACTGTTGCTTTCTCGGAAAGTATGGGAGAGACAAAATCAGTTAAATAAACAAATATTGCGTAATTTGGAAGCTAATAAAATGCAATTGAGAAAAATAACAGCTTCTGAACGGTTCCGAAGGTACACAAAAATAACAGAAAAACTGATAATTTGGGGTTTTTGACATGCGAGCATGCGGTTTTGAAAACATGAAAAAATATATTAAGATTTACTATAAAAAAACTTGGTTATAAATTTCTGTAATCAGATTTACAATAAAACGCTCAAGAGTCATGTTCAACATTCCTTTTTTAAATATGATCCTGTATATTGTTTTACAGAACAAGAAATTAATGCTCAATGAATCTATTGATTTGTCAAAGTTCCAATAAAATAGCGAAAGCCATTTGGACAAAAGGTATTTTTTTTTAATTGATAAATAACATGATGCATGTAAGAAAAGAATTTATATATAAAACACTATGTAACACGTTTTTTGTCCTTGAGTAGTAAGCGTTATTTCCAACTTCTCTATGCCTCAAAACAATAGAAAAATACTTTTATTCCCCTCTAATTTTGCTTTTGTGACTAGGACAACGAAAATTTGAAATATACCCACATATGTATATCGTATGTCCACTTAAGTATGAGACAAATGGAAAAAAATTTTATTGTTGAATTTATAAAGAAAAAATTATGTAAAATAAAAGTAGGTGCTTCTTTAAAAACATATTTTATATTCAAACTTACTTAAAATGCGTGGTTTTGCTATAAAGTAAGAAAAAAATGAATTGTCTTGAGAATAAAAAACGCTTATTTTTAAAGATACCAAAAAGCTCCATTAGCAAAAAGTACTTCAACTCCCTAAATGAGAAATTTTCAAAGTAGAAATCAAAGAAATGGAATTCTACAAAATTATACAATATGAGCCAAACATTGAAAAAAACTTTTTAATTTTTTTTTGTAAAAATGTGTTTTCGATTTTTACTTGAAAGTTGGTATTTTGGCATATTAGGAATTTGAAGTACTTTTTTTCTAATGGAACTTCTTCATATCTTTAAAAATAAGAGTGATTTATTCTCAAGACAATTTCTTTTCTTTTCTTAATTATAGAAAAATTACGAATGTTAATTTTAAGCCCCAAATATATTTCTAAAGAAGCACTGCCTTCTATTTTATATAATTTTTTTTATAGATTCAATAATATTTTTTTTGCCCCCATTAGTCTCATATTTAAGTGGACACAGTGTATATCTCCAATATTTTCTCCTTACGGGTGAGCTTTTTAGGAAAGTCATCGCAGTCGAGAATCTTCTTAATTTGATGTCCTAAGACGTCGGCCTTGACCTTCGCCTCAGATAGTTTAGGAAATAATTTTTCAAGGTGTTTCAAGGCTGTTGACTCCGTACCTAGAGCTTTCGCAAATTGTTTTATAAGGCTCCCATTTGATATTGTTTTCCCCTATAGAAAACTCTGTCTTCTGTGGCCAGTCGCGCTTGTTGTAGTATGCATTGGTGTCCCTGCTGTCCCAAAGACAAAGATAATATGGGAATTTGGTGAAACCACCTTGTAGATCCACGAGGAATTTTGGAGTCACATCGTAGCAAAAGCAGAGCCGATCTAGATAGGTGAGAAAGCTAGGAAAGGTTTGGTGACGCTTTCTCTAATCTACGACTCGCACAGTTTCATCCAGCAAGTTCCACTGCTTCAGCCTAGAGGTCAAAATCTCAGCATTGGACTTGGAGAGTCCAAGATGTCTAAATAAGTCGTTCTACATTGATCATGTCACCTGATTCTACAATATTTTCTTTACACTCCGACTCGCTGTTGCTGATTGAAGACGCCTGATCTATCTTAGGAGGATTAGGCAATGGAAGCTGAGGGCTGTGTAATACTGGGGACCATGGATGAAGGAAGATCCGGATACATGACAGCAGGTGCATTTTTGCCAGTACGGCGTTTGGAAGGGTCCACAATGCAAAAGTAGCAGTTGCTTGAGTGGTCAATGGTTTCCCGCCAAATGCTTGGAATGGCAAATCTCATGGATCTGTTTTCTCCCCTATACCATCCTCTTGTCTTAATAAACTGACCACAAACATAGCAAAATGCGTCTGCTTCATGTTTGCAACCTCTTGAAGCCATCATCTAATTAGAAAATAGGTATAGTGAAATGAGAAATACATATACACACCGTTTTGAGAGCTGAAATCGTGGGGCAAGTCTATTATATCAGCTTTAGGAGTGTACACGTTTTGAATGGAGGGACGTAGGAACATTGGATCTGTCAAAATTTAAAATAGCGCCTGAACAATATAGCAATAAATTATCAAAGCAGCTTGAGTGGTTGAGACATCTTCATTGTGATATTTTCGTTTTGTTTTCAAAAAAAAAAAACAAATCTAAAATCGAAAATGCAGATACTTGTCACTTTGACAGACATATTTATTGTCATTCCTATCGTAAATGAATTCACTCCCGTCACTGATGCCTTTAGTTAGTATTCTACGTCGAACGACATAATATGTACTTCTCATTTTGGGTTTGCTTGTAAATTTTCAAATATCATTGTCTTGGTCACAAAAGCAAAGTTTGTGGGAAATAATCGACTGTTTTTATTTTCTTTTCTGACATAAGAAAATAGGAAATGACAGTTACAACCCAAAGACAAAAAAAATAATAGAAATTGTTACATAGTGAAATTAATATCCTTTCGACATATTAATGAACATATCTATTGATCATTGGGAATCATCATGGAAATATTTTTTTTCAACTATACATGCGATATTTTCTGAAGTATTTCCTAACGAATTCGTGTTTTTTACACAAACTCAATATAACATCTGGGTTTAAGTTTAATGAAACAGTAGAAAATGCTGCAGCTGAAACCGCTCTTACTGGCCTGAATACAAATGTTACATACGTAAGTATTTTAATTCCCTTAAGTGACCTTAATCTCCATGTAGCCTCAGTACTTAAAACCAGAACCCTTTGAAAAATTAAAAACTTGATGGTTTTGTTTTCGCTTTCCCACTATACGCTATAATTAAATCAATAGCAATTTACATGTCACCGCGTTGAATAGTGAGCGAGCTCACCTATTTTAAATGATTCCTTCATTTCTTCCTTTTCGTCTAATTAAATTACCAGCCCAATAAAATTTTCAATTAGGAGTTAATTATTCTGGAAAGCTTACCCGCCATTAAGGTTAATCCATAGTTATCGCGATCGTAGACAAATATATATGTAAAATAATTAGCTAGAATTGCCCATTCTTTCTGATTTATCTGGAATTAATAAATTAAATTAAATCACAAAAGCTGGAAATGGGAGAAAACACGGCCATAGGTGTGATACACGTGCATAATAAAATTAAAGTAATTTATACATGAACATCCCCATACATCAATAACGCAAATGTTAAATTTGTTAAGCAAATTCCTATGTATGTAGCACATTCAATCTCCGATCGACCATATATTGTTATTTATTGCCTTAAAACACATATCTAACATAATTGCTTTATTTTGTAAATTAATGTCATACTATTATTTTGAAATGCAAAAATTGTCAGTGCCATTACAAAAGCCATAAACCTTCATCAGTACGATCGCTTTGGCCGAATAATGCTAATAGTATACTATCGTGGATTTGCGTATTGCGTACGGCAAAATATCAGCGATTGTTCGAAATATTGAAACCATAAAACAGATTACTCGACAGAATTCAGGGAGGGCGAATTTTGCGTTATGTACAAGCGAGTGGCACGTGTATACCTGTCGATTCTCTCAATAAAGTAAACAGCCCTATTCATCATGCTTGATGTGTTTACCTGAAAACAAAAACTTCGAACCATCTCTCTGTTTCTGTTTTATTCATTCGTTTAGGTTTGTATTTTGTATACAGATGTCTGCATAGCTTTCGAAATTTTAACTTTCCAACATAATGCTTGAATTCACTTAATGCAGGAGTGTAAATGAAGCCTCGTTCATCATAAACAAAATAGCCATTTCAATACAAAATCGCTCGTATGTACACTCGGTCTCTTTTCTAATGTCATGCCCTACGGAGCAAATATCAAAACTTGTCCTTCTGGGAGAGGCTTATAAGTTGTTACTTCGACTAATGTTGAAAATCTAAATATTTCCGTCCCTAAAATAACAAACCGTAAACGCGGTTAAATTTATGATCTTTTTTTATAAATAGTTTCTTGTGTGGCACACTCCGATCAGTAAAGTTTTTAATTTTTCACCTAAATGAAATAAGGGCTACACTTGACGGGAGGTACTAGGATTCTTTAAAAATCTGTATCGAGATGTTAAATGGGGCGTTTGATGGTTTTGATGTTTAGCCCGCTCGAAGGAAACGAGATAACGGATAATGTCGCAAAAAAAGGGGTTGGAATACCTTTTGTAGGGCCTGAAACTTTTTGCGGGATAAGTAGAAGTACAATACTAAAGAAACTGAAAAGAGAAATGAAGCAGAGAAAATCTAGTTATTGGGAGAATCTGCAAGGAATGAGGCAAAGTAAAATTCTTCTTGGAACTTATAACCAGAAGAGGTTTACAGAATGCATCAATCTGAGTAAGAACAATTTTCGCATATTAACTGGAATACTTTCAGGCAATTGTAAACTGAAAGGACACCTGAGTAAGTTCGGATTCGCAAAGGAATCTGAATGTAGATTTTGTGGGGAACAGGATGAAACACCCACCCACGCCTCTCAAATTGTGTAGCACTGTGCAATTCAAGGGCGTTGCACCTGGAAGTATGTGAAATGGAAGAGGGAGACTTACATAACATGGGACCTTCTGATATCCTACTCTTTCTGAAAGGAATAGGATTGGAACGCTAGCTCTGAAACAGCAAGAATAGGGAACACAATAGGCGTCTTACGTCGCATCACCCTTCTCACATACAACAACTACTATTATTTACACTTTTTAGATTGAATGTATATTAGTTTGCTTGCAAGGTCAATAGATATTTTATTTAAGAGATATTTCGTAAAGTAAACTGTGTGCCAAAAAAAAAAACAATATCTTGAAGAAACTGAGTCGCAAAGCTGAAATTTTGGGCAAGTTTCAAGCAGTAAATCAAAATTACTAGTTTTCGGTGATAAATAAAAACAATTAAAAAAATACCAACAATCAGCCAAAATTTATTTATTTTTTATTTATTTATTTTACGATGATTTAGCCTTTTTGGCATATATGAATTTAATATGTATATAGGTATAATTTGTATAATGCCAATAAATGATATTATTATTATTATTATTATTATTATTATTATTATTATTATTATTATTATTAAATATCATCACATCCCCACGATTGTTTATGCACTGTCTAACTCTGCGAAGCATGCTTTGAATGAGATAAAGACATCTCACGCGATCTCCTCCCAGGCTAGCTATAGATTAACACGAAGTTCCTGCAAGGTGTTTGCAGATGTGGTAAATGCCTTATCTAACAACCCATCATATCCCAAACATGCTCGATCGAGTTTAAATCCGAAGAGCGAGCAGGCCAGGGAAGAATTTATACTTCCTCTTCGTTCTGGCAGTGATTAGCAGTAAGTCAGCGACTTTCTACATGCAACCAGTTATTTTGTTAATATTTCAGCTTTGTGGCTGACCTTCTTCGAAGTGTTGCAATTTTTGAGCACGTAGTTTCCATCGTCGGACACTGACACCCCTGAGCATTTTCGTCATTATTTGTAGATGGAGTTGCAAACACAATTAGTGTTGAAATACAGTAATGAAAGTATGTTCCAACAAAATGAGAAATGTAGAATCAAGTATTTGTGTGGTTGTTATGAATATAAAAAAAATGATTGATGTTGTTGTTGTGTTATAAATATATACGTCAAGTTTGCAGTAACTTGTTTTGATCTGTTTTTTCCTAAAAGAATAAAAGAAGTAGTACTTTAATCTACCACGAAATCCAACAATTAGTGGTAAAAACTGATTTTTCTTCAACGTTACTTTTGTGATTTCTTTTTTTTCTGCATTTATTTTCAGGGAACCAAATCCTCTAATGGAATATTGTCTTTCTTCTTCATTTTCATGTTCACCACCTGACTCTCCTTCGTGTCGTGTTCATCAATTTGGAAATTATCTTTATGGCAGCTTGCGCATCTTGTAATCTCACTCTTCATCATTAATAAAAGGACCAAATAATTAACTGTTTTTATTATCGAAATTTATACACACTATACTCTGTAGTGACGATTACATACCTAAATTTCAAAGCGTTATGATGATGGTTTATTTGTATAAAAGCCGCAAACATCTTTTGTTTCGCTAACTATAGGAACTTATTAGTTTATGTATGAATCAAAATAAAATCAATGCTAGTGTTTTCGTCTCGTCTGCAATTTTATCATTTTTACTTCCTATTTTGAACAATTTTAGCCAATTTTATAATATTTTGATTTAATCCTTTTGTTTTATTTACTGTAAGTATTAAGTTTTTTCTTTCTAATTAACATTATTTTCTCATTATTAATCATTTCACTTTTTATTAAAAAGGCCAGGTTAACAAATGTCTTCTCTTCTTTCACAAAACTATTTTGACGAAGATGAAGTCATGCGCAAGAGTGACTATTGCATATCACGCATCACTGCAACATGTATAATACAATACTTAAGCACTTTGTACAGTAGCAAAGTAATGTTTAGGCGTAGTAATATATTTTTAATAAAGCCTTTAATACCACGTCATTTAGAATTTAGAATTTTTAAGATGTACCTTTACTTTGTATTTAGGCAAATTTTTCGGAGAGCTTAAAATTATCCCGAACTCACGATGGTCCAAAATAATGAATAATGGATATAGATATTTGAATTCTGAACCGCAAACTTAGCAATCCTTCAGGTGCGAAAGGTAATGTGGTGGAAATATCCCTGGAAATTAGTTCTCCCAAAGTACGTTCTGACATTCATTGACGGCGGTTTAATTATAGAATTTAATTGCGGTCGGACCAAGGAGAATAATGGATAGAAATTTTATAACGTCAAGTAATGACTGGCGAGGCAAACGGGCGTTGTTTCCGGAGGTTACGGTTATGAGTAGAACACCAAATTGATTTCGGAAGGAGAAGCTCCAAACCTATTATAATAGGGTTGATGTTCAATACTTGCAACTGTCGATTTTAAATTTGCGAACAATGACATCATTACATAATATTATAATTATATAAATGTAGTAGAATTAATAGACTCTCAATGCTATTTATTTATATTGTATGCAATACGTGTTAAAAAATACTCGATATTCTAGCAGCACCAACATAAATATTCTATAAATATTTATGTTGGTGCTGCTTGGGATGCTTTTAATCCAATTTATTATTATTTGGTTAGTTTCTTGCTGTTTTACTGTAAAATAATAACAGTAATAATGCCTTTAGTACCATTCACTTTCCACGCAAGAATGTTAGTATACATAATAGCTGCCATTTTGAGTCGAGATTTTACTTCCCTCTCTGATTGAAGTAAACAATTGACCCAGATTTTCGGGTAGTTACTAGGGAGATAAAGGAATGTTAGTTGGTCACTTTATTAACAAAAAAAAAGCGCGCATACAATCAACTTTCATTAGAAACTGAACAAACCTAACTAACAAAACATGTAAAACGAATACTTATCTTATGATTGATGTAAACGATGATGATGCAACTGATTCTGAAATAATGAAGTAACGCTAGCAGCCATTTTTCTGGTGATACCACATCAACGGCATCGACAAAAGTTTAGTCAGTTTACTTTAGATAGATACATTTATTGTCATTTACCTTTACAATATTATTGGCAGTGTCAGTTTATATATAATAAAGGAAGTATAAATAAATAAATGCATGAATAAAATACAATTTAAAATAATTACATAATAAACTTAAAAACAAACAATTTGTATATGGGACGAATCCATTCACATATTAAAATCTATTTAAAAAATTCGTCAACACTATAAATTATATAATTTATTAGCAGAGTCTTAAACTTTGCCTTGAGCTTTGTTCCTCTAAGTGCTTTGAGCTGTTCTGTTAAGTGATTATATATTTTTAAGGCGTAATAGTTCGTAGAAATTTGGGCTTTGTTTACTCGTTAATAAGACACCACATAGTCGCACTTGCTACGAGTGTCATGGTTATGACGGTCCCCAACCATTTTGTACCGTATTTGTTCTTATTTTTATGTATGTACTCAACACACGCTAGGACATACGCAACCGGAATGGTAAGTATACTTTACTGATGGAAAAGGTACTAGATGTATATTTTCAATAAAAATCTCTAGGCTTCCTGTGGGTGATCTGTACACAGCGATTATAATCATTTCTGCTTCTTTCTAGATTGCAGCTGCCAACTCGATATTTTTTTCATCACAATATTTTTGCAATTCTAGTTGCTCGAATTTCAAAATTAATAGAAGACAGCATCCGCCAGGTTCGATTAATTGTCCCGTCCACTGCCACCACTAGGGTATCCAACGAGTTCAATCCCTTAAGGTAGGTAACCCACCTGAATTATGTATCTCGCTGAATCAGATTGTTTTCAGGTCTTTTAGGAAAGGGTCAACCTTCGTCGACAAAAGTGAACCTTCTTGTCTTATTTCTTTGCTAGTACTACCGGTTTTCTTCACTATCTGTTGCTCCACGTAAACCGCGGTTGATTCACGGCTACTCGTATATTTTAAAAATATTAGTTTTCTAAGAGCCATTTTAATTAATGAGTGCTATAAATTTTTAATGAAAGAAAACAGATTTAATAGTATATTATATTTTAGGTAACGTCCAAGCATTATATATGAAATAGCGTCAAATTATCACGTTTATCATTATTAACCTAGTACTACTTAGGGCGCGTACGGTAATTCACAAATAGCAACGAAATTCTCGGTTTTGTGCCCCGAATATAGCAGATTCCTGAAAATTATGATATTTACGGAACGCGGTTGCTGAAGTTTGGTTATTTTAGTTGTCATCAAAACAACCTCGCTCATTTTACGATTTTCTGATTTTTCTATCCCCTCCACTGCGGAAACATATACTGTGCATAAACCAACCTACTTTATCTATGCATACAACGTGGTCAATCAAAGCGCGTCGCATCCACTAAAACCACATGAACGATGGTGGTTATCTTTAAAAGTGGTACAAAACAAAAAAAAAACAACATACTTGACATCATCCAAAGTGTCCCGTAAATTTTCTGAAATAATCGGCAATCACTAATAACCGCAAATAAATCGCAACTAACCATTTGGTTACAATTTTATATTTACGGTACGCGCCCTTAACACTTAATTTGCAGCTTTCATGATTATAAACACACTTTCTGAGTGCTTGTCTAAGTCTATGTAAAACGCATATTTCAGCACTTCCTATTTATTTGCTCAAAAAACAGCTGAGCTTTCCAGCAGCAGGTAAAGGGATAACAATGAACGAAATTTATCGTGCAATATATGCGATGTCCCGGAGTAATATGAACAACGATCATTAGCACCAGAGATCGCTAGAGCTTTCCATTAATATTCGTATAAATCGCCAAACATATTGTATATTATTCATATTCGGAACATCGGAACTACAGCCGGATATTTAAATCCATAAATATAATCAAACACTATATAAACAAATACAAAACTTTAGTAAGTTCCTCCGATTACGAATGGAGCTGGTGCAAGGCTATACAAAAAAGTTTGATGTTTTATAGAGTTTGAAGATACGTTACACAGCTCTAGTACTATGAATACGTATATCGTGACAAAGTTTAGTTTGCACTGCATGAGAGACAATATTACCTCGTTTCTGTTGCATATGTTTATAGTTGCTGCTAAAGTATTTTAGAATCTCGAATAATGCAATTGGCTCTGAGCGCTTATATTAATGTACTACTTTCGTAAAGTAGGTACTTACCTAGCTAAATGCAATACTGTAATTATATTAATCTGAAATTTCCCTAAATATCTAATTGTCATTCTATTATTATATTTTAAGGAATTAAGCTCTGCAAACAATACCCGAGTCAGGATAGAAGGATGAGAAATACGGCAAAGGTCAGATAACAAACGTTCACAATAGCAGGTAATTCGTATACATCTACATATAAATAAGGAAAGCTTGCGTATTTCGTAATTAGCTTTATAAATATTTATTTATTTATTTATTTATTTTTAGTTTGGGAAGCTAACAGGCGAACCCAAAAGAGCATCCACAAATATAGACATATATTACATTATTATACGTTTAATACAAATTAATATATAATTAATATTTAAATTCAACAATGATAAAGCTAATACAATAAAGAAAAAATGAAAAATCGATTAAGAAAGTGTGAGAAAAAAGTAGAGCGAGAAATTAGAAACAATTTAGAATAATATAATGCGGTAACGGTGGACAACAGATGATTTATATTGCCGTAGACTCTGATGAAATATATCAATATCATTAACAGTATTATTATATGTGAGGGTGGTTCGGTAAATAGGTGAATTTAATCCAATATTAGTTCTCTGAATTTCGCAGTAAAATGTACCAGATATTCGAGAATTCAATCTCGGGACAGTAAAGTTCAAAGACGCGATGAGGCTAGGACTATTAAATAAGTTATTCACTAATTTATAAAGCACTACCAATCCGTTAACATGACGTCTGTTTTCAAGGGTAAGTAGATCATATCTCGAGAGATCAACATTGTAATTGTAGCTAGGAGTGAAAAATTTAAAGTTTAAATATCTAACAAATTTTTTCTGCACTTTTTCAATCCTATAAATGTATGATTTATACAAGGGATTCCAAATGATACTACCATAATCGAGCGTATTAATTACTAGAGATTTATAAAGGCTAATAATACATTTTATGTTTTGAAAGGGTTTTGATATACGAATTATGAAACCGAGATTTCTGAATGCTTTTCTAACTATGTTATCAATATGAAACTGAAAGGATAATTTGGAGTCAAAAATTAGGCCAAGATCATTAATTTGAGTGACTTCTTGTATCTTATTATTATCAATAGTGTAGTCAAACTGGTGAAATTTTTTTTCTTAGTAAAACGTATGAATTTGCATTTTCTTATGTTCAAGCTAAGTTTATTGCGCGCACAATAATCCGCTAGGTTACTTAGATCCCTCTGCTATGCCAAGGAATCATCGGTACTATTTATTTTGTAAAATAACTTCATATCGTCGGCATATAGTAAAAAATTAGAGTAATTGATAATTTTACTTACATCATTGATGTATAGATTAAATAGGGTTGGTCCCAAATGGGAACCTTGCGGAACTCCTGAAGTGATTTCAACCAATCTTGACTTTACACCATTCACAACAACCGCTTGAGTTCTGTTTGTGATGTAGGATTGAATCCACCTGAGCAAATTACCATGAAAGCCAAGAGAATTCAATTTAGAATTTAGCAAAGTATGATCAAGTTTATCAAAAGCTTTCTCTAGGTTAGTATAAATCACATCAACCTGCCCAGATGAATCCAGTGCCGAGAACAAATATAATAAATTAGTAATTGTTGATTTATTTTTACAAAACCCATGTTATTGAGGTAATATTAAGTTTTTAGTCTCCGTTATAATATATTCATTTATTATTTTTTCAAAATTTTTAGCAATAACCGATAATTTTGATATTGGCCTATAATTTCTAACATCGTTTACGGAAACCACCCTTATATATAGGAGTCACCAGCGCTGACTTCCATGAAGTAGGAAATACACCCTGCCTAATAGAATTGTTGAATAAAATATGTAGAGGAATTACCAGTGAACTAGCACATGACTTAATAAAGAACGGATGCAAGTTATCAGAACCTGCACCTTTATTTACATCAAGTTTAAGCAATGCCTCCAAAATAGTGTTAGAATGAATATGGGATATATTAATAGTTTTACAATTAGAATAATTAATATTAGCATCAGCGCAGGCGACACCCAATGAAGTAGGTTGAAATACAGATTGGAAATAATTGTTGAATAACTCACAAATATCATTAACATCACTAGCTGAGTTCCCGTTAAGATTCATGACAAGTGGAAGATTAGATTTTTTCTTTTTAGATGATATAAATGACCAAAAGTATTTAGTATCCGTGTGTATGTTTTCCTGTACAGACTTAATATAATCTTCATAATCACTTTCTATTGCTAATTTAAAGCGTCGTCTAAGTAAAGAAAAAATCTCATAATCAACAGGATTTTTGTATTTTTTCCACTTGTCATGCATCTTTCTTTTTTCTTTATAAATTTTAATTGTAGAGCGTTTATACCAGTTAGGAAAGGGAGATTTTTTTACAAGACTATGTGGTACAAATCTGTTAATTACATAATTCAATTCACTGTAAAAGATAGTGACAGCATCCTCAATGTTAGGAACTGCAAGTAAAGTGTACCAATCGATATTTGCGATGTAGTTATTAATAAGATCATAATTGGCTTTTCTGTATTGAAAGTTTCTATAAGAAAACATCGGATGATAATCAATAGTCGCTAAAACATTAATTGAAAAAGTAAAGGCTTTATGATGGCTATCCTCAGGAACTAGAGGATCACCAAGATTAGAAACATCAGATATTAATGTATTTGATAAAATTAAGTCTAACAGTCGGTTATAAACATTGAGGATACTGCCATATTGTTTGAAGTTTATAAGTGATAGAGTGTCTATAAGTACAGATTCTTTCACATCACCAGTTATGGAACTTGGTATTAGATAATTATCTTGCTCAAGCCATGTGATATTTGGCAAGTTAAAGTCCCCCACAATCAAAAAAGTATCATTACCATTACCATTAACAATATTACTAAGGTTTTCGAAAAAGGATTCATACTTAATAACAGAAATGTCAGGCGGCAAATAAACACAACAAATATGAAGTTTGGTGTTGGAGAGCCATATGGTTACCCATGTATCTTCGCAGCTTGATGACCACTCGTTCCGACACAGGGAGCGTAAACGACGAGAAACTGCAACCAAACTGCCACCACCATCACTCTTGTTTGAAGTCTCACTCGAACGATCGCGACGATAAACTGAATAGTTATCCCCGAATAATTCCGCACTACCAATGGAATCATTCAACCAAGTTTCGGTGCAACAAACAATATCAAAATCAACAGAACATTTATTCTTATAAAACAAATTCGTCTTAGTTCTTAAACCCCTAACATTTTGATAACAAAACGATAATTTATTTTCCATAGAATGTGAAACTCAAGTACTTGTGTTCTAATACAGCACTACTGAAGAACCGATACGTCAAGTTGTGTTTCTCGAGCGATTAGATGAACTTTAGATCGATCGTCTCTTCGAACAAAGATCTTACCATCCCTTGTCCAACAAATATTTCATTGAGTTGGATTTACAAAAAGTACGTGTTTTCCAAAAAAGTTCCTTGTTCTTGATGGATAGATGTTCGTTACAGTAAATCAACGAAACACAATTTATAAAACCAATTTTGGAAGCAGTGATACCGCGATGGATTCGAAAAGATGACAAAAACTTGGTTTTTTCAAGGCGTGAAATAAATTTAACAATTAAGTTTCGTGGACGTCCGGGCTTTTTCGAAACTGACTGCACACGATGGCAAGCATCAATGCCAAGCTCGTTCGGGTTCATATCAATTACAGTCGCAATAGATTTAACTAGTTGGACAACATCTTCATCGTTAGATTCCGGAATACCCGATAATTCAACGTTATTTATCTCAGATATTGCTGTATATTATCAATTTCAACTTTAAGTAACTCATTTTCAGTTTTTAGATCAGTACATTCCTTTTTCCAATCCTTGAATTCCTTAAAGATACCCTTAAATTCACTTAGTTCTTTGTTAAAGTCAAAGTAAATAGGTACACAATGACATAAATTTAAGTAAATTTGCACATATATACAACATGTATGGCTATCCATTTAGCATTTCTAACAACTACTTCAAATTTTATAACACACTAACAATAAAGGAAAATGTGAACATAACAAATATCCTTAACAAAGTGACCTGTTCCAAATTAAATTAAATTTCCTCGATTATTTTACTAGCTTCACCGATGAAGTTAATACTTAATTTAATACTTTTATTAATTGATTTAGGTACTTTTTTACAAAAACTAAAGAATCAACTAACTAAATTTGCAATAGATCATAATCATAAGTTCAAGTTTAACGAAACTAAAATTTTAAACACTGAAAGTAATTAGTGCAACACACTCAAATTAAAATCACAAAAACGAAATGTAAGGTTTAAGTCACATATACCATTATTTAATTAAAAAATTAAAAGAAAAATACAATAAGTAAAGGAAAATAGAAAAAAGGGAAACAGTTAAGATGGTTTGCATCTTCAGTTAATAAGTTTGGTAGCTAAAATTAAAGCATTTATATTGCTGGTAAACAAATTAAGTGAGAAGCACAGCCTTTAGTTTTGAGAAAGAATAAATATCAGAATATCAACAAATATTATTGTAAAGAATTATTTTAGAAGAACATGTATAGAATGAACTACCATAATTAATAATAAAATAAATATTAAAAAATACTATATAATGGTAAAATTTCAAAATATGCCATACGTCAATTCAATCAAAACAACTTGTTTAGATGGAGGTATATCTGGTTGCCTACTCGCCAGTTACCAATGCATTGACAATTTATTTTATAACGTTACACATAGGGAAATTGTATGTGTAATAGAAAAAAAGAGTCCGATATATACAATATACATATATTAAAGCTAATGTTAAATTTTATGCAATTTAATTTATTGTTACTGTAATACATGAATTATAAAATTATTGGTAGCAAAGAATTTGGATTTACATACCTTTTTAGCCGTCGAGGATCTGCGACCCAAAAACATTTGTGCAATACTCAATACTGCACGTGTTACCGCGGTGGTGATACCACATGATATCTATTCATACTGCGGATTCGAGTAAACACTGCTCTTCTTTGGGGTTTGGTGGTTTTATTTCGAAAATATGTAATGTAACAAGCCATATTTAATCTACGTTGCATTGCCATAATTTACATTTTAGACAGTTACTTTAATTACATATTTATTTCTGTTACATTTATTTTATAGGGGTTTCTTAATTTAAGCTGAAATATAATGCAGAGCACCATAATCTTTAAAGCAGAGTGTAATTTTATCTATTAAGTTTGTCAATTTACAGTATTTTTGTAATTCTCAATTGATATTTTCAGTAATGAAAGTGCTTTAAGGTAACGATACAGTTAAATTGTAATTATACCTTGAAACTCATTGCACGTGTACTTTTCTTTTAATGTTACATTGTTTGCCGCAGTAATATCTTTAATTTTTTTTATATAAATTCACAGCCTTTTTACAGTGTTTTAATGTAATACAAACTTGTAAGTAATTTCATGATTCAACGTTAAAGTTACTAAAAATAATTGTGGGAAAATTTATACTATTCTGCTGTGTTGCAATACTAAAAGTAAACAATGTTACTTAGATAATAATAAAAAACAAAAATATATTTCTAATGTAATCCTTATATTATAGGCTGTGAATAAGAAATATGTTACTTTTCGAAAAGGTAAAAAAATGAATTCCGACACGTAAAGTATGTATTTTTATTTTATTTTATGTTCAAATTTTAAAGGCAGCATGCCGAAATAATCAAGATAAAATAAATATTAATACTTTTATTTTGAAATTACTAAAAATAATAGCCGAAAATTTAAATTCGATTATTTATAAGTACCTAAATGAATACGCACGACATCGTTGCCATAAGCAAAGATAGCACGTCCAATTTCACTAATTACAAACTGGGGATATATGCAAACAGCTTCATGAGTTAATTTCAATATAAAAGAATATTTCGTTCGCAAAAAGGAACGGTAATATTATTTTTACCCAATCTATCTTTTGTGTGCGCAAACTGTTGGCAGATCCATCAACGCATACGACGTTAAAGAAAAGAAACAATAACCGAGATGTTTATGCATTGTCGAGTGAAAAATGGAGATGGCCCGCCTTCTTCCGCTGAAAAAAGGGAGAGAAAAGGATGGATAGTGAGCCGGCGGCAAAAAGGGAAAATGAAGGAAAGTTAGGCAAATTGACACACACAAGGGCAGCTTTCATCTGCAAATAGAAAAGTTACGAAGGCGACACCGACATATAAGTAAGTACATTTTAGCAACCGTTGCGAGGTTGTATTTCTCCTTTTATGCAGGTGTCCCATCCAAGACTGGGTCTTTGATTATAGCTCTATTTTTAATTTTAGGAAAAAAATTTTTATGCAAAACTTTTACAGAATTCATTGCTACATAACCTAAAAATATTTTTGACTGTACATAGTGTTCCAGAAGTAGGAAACGCATACTTACTTCGTCATTTTAAATGGAACATCCTATATATTATTCCATTTTTAAATTCTAAGAAGAAAAATGACATCACTCTATATAAGCTACTATATGTCTATCTATAATAACAACGTTGTTATTTACGCTTTTGTAAAAAAAAGGTCCTGCTACAAGCTTTCGATTATGGCGACGTAGTTTGTATATGCATTTGTTTTAGATATTCATGTTTTAAATATCATACATGCATACTTAACTTGATACAACATAGTTAGCAGTTTATTAGTAGTTTTTATTAAAACCTGCAGCAGCGGCTGGCGCTTGCGTTTTACAAGGGCCAATACAATGATCTAATTTCTTCATGTAAGTTCGTAACATGTACGTATTTCTCACGATAGCACACGAACTTCAATCATTGTATTGGCCCCGCCTGTGACGTATGCACCAGCCGCCACTGAAAACCTAAATGAATTTTAACCTAAGTGGACAAACACTTTTGAAATTGAATACACCTTAGGAGAATAAACACAATAATGCTTTGTGAGGATACCGGATTATGGATATCGTGCAATCGCATTATTCCGATCTTCCAAAGAGGTACATCAAATTATTTTGCTGAAAATGAATTATACTTGGAATAAGATAAAGAATTGTAGGAGAAAGTTTATTTCAGCCAGAGTAACTATATTGCATTTAGGTTAATAAGAAGTACCTATTCTGCAAGCAAGAAAAGATATATTTATATTTAAGAAATTGATATAAAATCTACTTTCTTTTTCTTTTGTGAATATAATTCTAATTATGATTAACACGACTCATTGCAATATAATCACCATTTGAAAGAACTACTCGGCCCAGGTAAGTCTAATGTTAAATCAATGATTCAAGTTTTAGAAAGTAACAATATATTCTATTGTGGAAATATTTTTTTACAAAACAAGCATAAATTAAATAAAACAATGGCTATTTAATCCTGGAGTACAATATTTTTGTTTTATTCTTTTATACCAAAAATTCCTTTGAAGAACGACATCTTTCGCTTGTATAAACAATATGACCGGGTCCAACATTCATTAGTGAGGGGATCCAAAATATACTGAGCACGGCAAACACACCTGGGCACACAAACTCGCACTGTTAAACAATTGGCATTTTTATGTCTACCATATCTGCACACTTCCGGGCAATTAGTTGGGCAACTGTTATGTATTTCTCTTCTGTCACATTGCTGTAATGGCCAGACTAAAACAATAAACACCACTTTTACATTTCATTATACTTTGATGTTGAATAGCAAATTAGACCTCCTGATAATTAAAATATAGATAAATTCATAAAAAAGATTGTAATGAATTAAAAAGTTGGCAACACAGCAATAACTATATGACATCCAAGAAGTAATTGAATCGGAAAGTAGACACTTACTTGAGCTTGCATCATTCACTTTAAATAAAACGAGTACCATCACCGTGAAAATTAGAGCCAGCTTCATGTTTTCGAAGTACTAGTTCGCCTTTTCAGTGAGTGTCGTTCCACTTCTTTCTATATCCTTTTATTTGAAACTAACGAGATAACGACAGTAAAATTTAATTATCTCTGCGAAAGAATGCCCATAAATTTGGAGTCGTCATCTCAGTGCCATCGATATGTATTGTTCCGCAAACAGTTTTATGATGCTTTTATCTTTAGCGATCGTAAATGGGCCTGAAGTTTTGTAATTTTCCGAAAACTTTCATGAAGTCACACGAGTAGTAAGACTCATATTTTAATGTACTATTTACTGTAAAGTCGTAAAACTATTTGAATGGATATGAAAATGGATTACGCACAAAATTCTCATCAGATTTCATAAGTATTTAATGGTAACATGACTAAATCGAGAATCCAAATTGTTGCTGATTTACCTAAATAACGTTTGAGAATAATGCATAGAATAACTTTGTAAAATATTTTAGGCTATTTATATCAACCAACTTAATCCGGAACATGAATTACAGCGCGGATCCACATTGGTTTCGAAATGTTCTTCCTTATTTGTGCATTAAAATGAGAAAAATACATTCTCATAATTTTCTTATAAGTATTGTTGGGCCATCGACATGTTTGCTGTCGATAGTATATATACTATTACCACCACTAATTATAAATCGCTATAATTATTAATAATAAGAGATCGATGAAAAAGAGACGCGTAAGAAGTTTATAAACAAAAAAACTGAAAAAAGTTTGTCTACGATTTCGAAATACGTTTGTTTATTTAATTTTAGGTGGCGCTTATATATGACTTTAATGTATCTATTAAAAACGAAATATCACCTTCAAAGTGTTAAAATTAAACTAAGCTGAAAGTGTCGGTGTAAAATCAAGAGCTTAATCAAAATACACGGCTACAATCTTTTTTTTTATTTCGTTCTTATTAACTTTTTCTATGCCTTTTTTCAATCGTTTTTTTTTATACTACTGTTCTTCATTAATATTTTATTGGCTATTTTTCATTAAACCAGTAGTTTCTTCGCTCAACAATTATATAATAAAATAATGGCTCCTGAATCCTTTAAAACTGCAAAGTAAGAACCAAATTCTCGGTTAACTCTCACAGTGACATCTATTAGTAAATGGGATATTTACTAGTGATTTATTATTTAGTGTTGTTCCTTTTACAAGGGCGAGACTCACAGCCAGTTGCGAGCTGCTATCAGCGTGAAGACTGAAGCGTCAAAATTAATTATATTTTTTTTTTTCCTTCACACATTTTAAATGACCAATTTAGATTTCTATAGCATCTAGGTAATTTTCTATTAAAGCAAACAATTTTATACGAAATTCTTCGATAGTAGAATTCTGCGTTATATTAAATAATTTTGAGTAGATGTTTATTTTGATATATTTTAGACCTTATTTACATTGGTTAAAACGTTCGCTGACTTACCAACATTCATATAATAATATTTAAAAATTCATCATTTGTCAAAATATATTTTGGTATAAAATTTGATATCTTCCAAAATAAGACCCATAATTTAATTTAAGAAAAATGTGCACAACTTATGTATTGTATCTGAGATATGCCAAGGGAACTGAGGTAAATTCAAACTTATTTCCTTTTGTTTTTTGCTTAAATTTACGACTCCTTAGCAAATGTCGTGAATGGGAAAAAGACAGAAGAGAGAGGTTAAAAAATGGATTTGCATCATTATGTAAGATCTTGCCATGTTATGAACCATCGATCACTCTCAGCAAAATAGAGATATTACAAAAAGCTCAAACATATATCGAGGAACTTCAAACGCAAATCAAAGAGCTGCTAGAAGAGAAAGGCGGCACAAAGCCAGAATGTAGCAACATAAATGATAATAGGACAGAAATGTGTATATGAGTTTATGTTTATAGGTAGTATAATAAAGAAGCTTCATGATCGAGTAAAAAAGTTAGTGATAAGAAATGAACAATTATGCAATTTGCTAATAGATGCTGGGATCAGATTACCATCAGAGTGCGGAAATGTTAAAAAGTTTAGAGGAACAAAAATTTGGTCTAATAGAATCTCACCAGAGCAGCCAGGAAATTACTTAAAAAAGAAAGTATGTTCATTTATTCAATTATTGTTATATTTATATATATGTATACAGGGTATTAATACTTAGTCATTAGAGTCAAGAGTTATTTGTTTTATCGAGTTCTAACTGTTTTCGGGTGTATTAACACCTTGTGCATCAAATTTCCGATCTACCATTAGGTGTTGGGTTATATTTTTAGAATATAATTTACATTCCTTTATGTTTTAGAAGAAACTGAGCAGAAGAAACCTAAAAAGAAATTACCAGCTAAAGCTAGAAAATTAAAAGCAGGTCCTCTACAAAGGAAATCTTCAAAAAAATTAGAGCGTACACAAACTATTACTACCAATTTACTTCAATCATCCAATTTTATAACTCTGTTAGTACACAATCCTGTTTTATTATAACAAATGCACCATCTACAAATGTAAATCAAAATTGTCTCACAAAAACAACAACAGGTACGCTATTTGATGTCAATGCTAATGATTTATAAAATATTTTATGTGTTTTGTTTGCAGTACTGACAAATTCCAATTTATTTTCTACGCCATTAGTTGCATCAACAGTAAAACCACCCTTAGTGATAACAAAAACCAATGGTACAGTAACATCAGGAACCCTGCTAGTTGCTAATGGAAGCCTCTTGCCAGTAATTCCACAACCCACCTTAGTACCAGCACAAACAATTATAACAAATCCTACTCCTATTGTTGTTAATCCTGCTCCTAATAATAACACAACTCTATTTGTTGTATCAAAAAGTGATGTTAAGGGTGTCTGTCAATAGTCAGGTATCATCGTCTTGTGCAAAAACATCTGTAAATTCCAAAACAACTAATGTATTGAAATCTTTGCCAGTATTAAGGCCAAAGTCGAGAGATTTAACAAAGACAACCCATGTTAATAAACTTCCAATACCAGCATTAACATCAAGGTATGCAAGCGATTTAATTTCACAAGTTAACATTGTCCAAAATACAAAAACTTCCAAACTCAAGAAAAAGAAGGAATCAAGCACAAAGTCTAAATCTTCAGAAAATATAACCAAAGAAAAAGCAACAGAAGTCCAAACTGATAAATCTGCAGATGCTGAAAGTAGCAAAGATAAAAATCAAAATGCTAATGAGAAAAGTGTAATAATTGCTAATCAACAAGAACATAATAATAAAAATGACGAAAGCGGCGACAATATTGAGCCAGTTTTAAAGAAAACTAAACTGGATCCCCAAAATATTAGTTCTGAAAATAATGACAATAAGAAAATAAATATTATATCTGCATACACAATAGATTCTCTGTGTAATGATTTAGTTAATGCTACTAATGCAGTTACTCAACAGCTCATTACAACTAATCCAAGTAACATTGAAAAAGAAATCACAAAGAAAGATGAGTTGAGCAAAGGTGAAATCCAAGATAGAAAGAATGAAACTCCTATCACTGTTCCTTCGCAATCACAAACAAAAATCCTAACAGAAGAAAATGATGAATCAGTATCTAAATGCATTATTACACCAGAAAATGGCCAACAAAATAAAGATGTAAATAAAGATAAACCGAAAGAAAATCAGAAGAGCCCAGAGGTGAACAACCACCTGATGCATTCAGATCTGTCAAATGATATTTTTGCGTCCTTATCACACGTTTCAACAGGAGGTGGCCAAAATCCAGAATCCACTTCTCCAACAGCAGCTTTTCTGTTAGCATTTCCTTTAGTATCATCCTTGAATTCTCTAAAAGTAGCTGAAGTAATTGATGATGAAGGTGCAGATAGCCAACATGGAACTCCCACACTGCTTCAAATTGGTACTATGGATACGACTAAACCCACACAATCACAGACAGACAACTTAACTCCTAATTTATTAAATTTAGACAATTTTTCATTTTTTTCGAAGGAATTTTATCCATCCTTCGATCCAGTGGTGACATCATCATCTGCATCATGTCCAGTAACATCAGTTACTTTGACAAAAAGTGAAATTAAGAAAGACTTTCTTAATTTCAATGTTGATCATGAGGAAAAGAAAAGTCCTACGACAGAACTACATCCAAAAAATGATTTGAAGTATACACTAAAGTCAATATCTAATAAAGAATCTTCTGGGTACTCAAATAATGTTAAAAGTATTTCTCAAAACATTCCTATAAATTCACTTTGCCAAACTACGTCAACGTTTTCAGCTTGCCAAAATTCAGCGGTTGCTTCGAGTTGCCCCAGTGTTTCAACAAACTCAATTTGCAGAAATATTCCTGTGGCTTCAGTTTGTCAAAGTTTGCCTACTAATCCAATATGTTCAAACACATCTGCTTCTTCGGTATACCCAACTGTATGTCTTAATTCAGTTTGTTCACATTCTACTTCTTCGTTATCTCTTAATGTATCTGCTAATTCAATTTATTCTAACTCTTCCACTATTTCAAGTTGTCCAAACATATCAATTGGGGCCACTATTTGTTCCAACTCTTCCACTATTTCAGTTTGTCAAACTGCCTTAACTGTAAGACCGAAATGTGAAAGTACAGTTTCAACTCGTCGAAATGCTTCCATACTTTCCACTCCGCAGAGCACGTCTATGCCTGTACTCTCTCAAACATCTGTGGCAGTTTGCCAAAGTGCTTCAATGCTACCATCAATCAGCCAAACCACCACAATGATGACAGGATGTCAAAATTCTTCTATCACATCACAATGTCATAGTGAAATACCGCATCTTAGTACTTACGTAAGCTGTCCCTCACTGGAGTATAACCCAGCTTGCAATCAACCATTTTATAACAGTGCTCAAACTATAACTACCTCATCAACAACAACAATGACTAGTGTAAAACATCAAAACGAGAAACCAAAAGTTCCAGAAAAGAAGGCTTACAACTATTATCCAACTACTACCGCATATTCTGTATCTCAATATAATACATTTAATCCATTTACGGATATTCCGAAATCCACAAACTACTCAATTTCCACAAAGCCGTACAATGATACACTATACACTAACAATACAAGCTATGCTTACAATTATCACTCTGATAATTTTATTCCTTCATACTCGACAAATAAAAGTAATATAAAGTCGGATAAATTGTATTATGGATTAAACTATGACAATTATGAATACAAACACAACGAGTTTCAAAAATATGATACTAGAAATCAACAATTTGGAAATTATTACAATCAAAATCAACATCACAGTAAGGATAAAACAGCTATAGAATCAGTAAACAAAAACAATTTAAATACCGGTGGTAATAATAAAGTTCCTGTAAATTGGATGACTACACCAGATACTAAACAGTCCCAAAATGATTTTATAGTTCCATCCCTAGGGAAAGAAATGGATTTTACATCAAACTCGATATATTCTTCAAATTCTTTCAACACACCTCAGACAACGTATTTTAACACGAATACGGGCATTTATACTTCAAATGATCTTCATAACACTGCGCCATTTCCAACAATTCCTACGAATTCTTTTCAAAGAAATGACTTGGAAGAAAATCAGTTTACTTGGTCTCCATCGAAGATCCCACAACTACTTGATACAACTCATAATTTCATGTCTGGCACATTACCTACGTTAGTCGGAGATTTAGCATTAGGAAATACACAGCCTTTTGTTGATCAAAAAGTTGAAAATAAGAATGCAAAGGAATATAGAGCAAAAGAAAATACACGAAGATCAAAACCTCAAACAAATTATGACAACCAAACTAACTTTCTATCAGTTAGTCAGTTAGTAGACCATAACAAAAATGACTCTATGCCTAGTAAGGTTTCAAATAGGAGAAATAGTGGGAATAGGACTAGTAAAATATCTAGTAATAATAAAAGTTCTAAGAGGATGTCAAAAACTGATAAAGACCTGCATAATTTCAATGGCAGCAACAAAATTCCTGAGAAGCAAATTAAACATAACAATCAAGAATATCAACCACAGAACAGTAGCGACAACAACGCCCCTTGGATGTCAACAAATAAAAGCAGAAATATTAAAATGCCGCCTAGCAACTACTCTGCAGAAGCTCTAATTGGTCATCAAAATCACAATGAGCTAAATCGTAACAAGAACCCACAAAATTATCCTGTAATGAATAAATCTTTACCTGTCCCATTCTTAACAGATAATATTATCCCTTATTTCCCTATGGACATACCACAAGAAAACGCGTTAGGACCTCAAAATCAAAATTACCAGTCGAATACCTTCACTCACAATTTTTCTTCTGGCATACAAGGAGGGGTATATTCCAATAGCTCTTTTGCGCACAATCCAGCCCCAATAACCACCAGTTACTTGCCGTCGACCAATTTCATATCAGATATTGGCAGTAATACCGATTACACACCGGTAATACCTGAAAATAGTTTCACGCAGGCAGTCAATAAAAACTCAGATAAATATTTAAAAAATAAACAGCTGGAAAATGAAAAATCTAATGAGAAAAGAAATTTACCACAGCAAAGCATGAACTGTAATATTAATTCTGTAAATTCCTCAAATAAGAAGAGCAAGAAGAAACAGCACAGTGAGCCAAATCTGTCCAATTTTGATTTTAGTTTCCTTTCTATGCCGGCCGCTATCAATTCTCCGATTTTGCCCGACGATTTCCACGCACATACGAACTTTTTACCTCCTCCGACACCTACACAGTTGTATCCCTGCAAAAATCCATTGTATGGCAAACAAGAACTTGGAACAAATAATTTATTGCCTATACCGACTGTTTCGAGAGGTGCAGTAGCGCATCCAGAAATCTCACCTTCATTAAATAATGTGGGAACTGCTTTAACCAATTTTAATCTCAGTACCATATTTCCAGAAATAAATAAGGTAGGGTCGTATAATGAGAATGACGAACAACATATTTTGAAATAACATGTTTTTATAGGGTTCCGGACCCATGTCTGATATATATTCCGATAGCAGCAAAACAAAAGATTATAATCAAAGGGATTTTTTAAGCGGAACTACTGGGTGAGTAAAGAAATTTATTGAACAAGCTGTGGTTTGGGAAATTTATGGCAATCATGTAAGTTTTCATATGTTTTCAGGTATCGTTTAAAACAAACTTGAGTTATATTAACTCATCCACGTTAACTATAATAGTTAAGGTTATATCTATATAATTTTTTATATATTAATAATTTCCTATATAAACTATTATACCGTATGCTATGAGGCTTATGGGCATAGATTTGTTGATTGGAATATTTACGTGTTTTTTTTTATATTAATAAAACCTTATATTATAACTAAATGTCTAGTGCAATTTTCTCGATCAATAGGCATCTTTAGAGTAATGTTAAACATACATATTTTTGACGTACGATTCCTACGACATCGAGTACCCACAGAAGCATCTCGTGTACGGTATATTTTCCACAATACTTTGGAAAGGGGTAAACTTAAGTTTTTGTAATGTAGTTTGTGGGACTTTGCCGAATCCGAAACTATGTCTTTTCTACCTATAATGATACAGACAACTATCCTTCAAGCGCTATTTCGAAAAATAGGTGCAAAAATCATTCGCATCAAAATGTTTGCGGTGAATTCTCCAACTATGGAATATTTTCTGTGCTGACATTTTTTTTATATAACTTGGGATATACTCTTATTTCTACACACCTCAACCCATTTTAACAGTTAGGTAAAGAATGTTTCTTTTATTTTACAAACTAACCCAACATACTATACATAAAATGTTTATAGGTAAAAAAAATTAAATGCAAATAATTCCAGTATTTCAGCAATGGACGTTTAGCGTATTCGCGACAAAAAATATAGCCAACAAACTCACTGATTTGTAAAAAAATTAATTCTTTATAAAAACGATCCGATGCATTTAGATGAAAAAAAAAGCATGGTGATAAAAATCTTTGTTTAATGAATAGTACTTGTTAAGCTTATGACTTTATTTTTCAATTACGATAAAATTATTCTAGTAGAATTATAAAAAAATCGATGCTCTACAAAAAATGTCTGTGAACATTTCTCTAAATCTTAGTTTTTGAGATACGAGGAAAACGGCCTTCTCACTTCTTTTTCAAGATGGCGCCTAAAGGGCAGAACTGGTGGTGGAAGAATCTCAGTTTTAGAGAGCAAAATCGTTCCTGTACCCGCTACAAAAACTTAAAATTCTTTCCCGAAGTCACGAATGACCTTTTTATAATGTAACATTTTACTGGACTAAAACTACTCATCGCGAAATACAATCATAACACCGCTAACAAGTAACTAAGTAATCCATGAGTAAAACACGAAAATAAATCGTATTTTTTATTCTTTTATGCTAACTTGTGCTAAAAGAATATTGATGTAGTGTTGTATAAATTTAAATTTCACCCTCGCTGCTCTAATTGTAAGTAAATGTGACTAAAGAAAACAAGCGTTTGTAAATGTACGTGTCTTCGAGTTAGTGCAACGCGAGTGAAATTATGTTAAAAATAAGACGTCCAAACCAAACATGCACTGAAACTGTTGCACTACATGACTAATTTATACAATCCAAAATACTTTAGGTAAAGCCTCATAGAATTATAATTTGGTTATTTTATATGGAATATTAAATAAAATAGATTTATACAAATATTTATATGAAACATTAGTCTTCTAGGGCAGATACATTAATTTTGATAATGCAGTTGTTGTAGAATTCTACCGTTGAATTTTTGTAGTCTTGGATTCTTAACAAATACAATTAATACATTGATTTTTCAATTTAACGTAATGACCTCCTACGACAAAAGAAAAAGATAAACGAGTATTTTTTGATTTAATGGAAGTATGCTGTAAAGGTTGCTAATATTACCTACAAAAATTCAATGGAAACCTAATATTTCGAGTTATGTAAGAGGAAAGATGTACCTGATTAATGTTAAGCTTGAATAAATGAAGGAGATGTTTTTTGAATTTTATTCTGTGTATTAACAACCACCTACAGTTAAACCAAGCTACTGTGTCACCTCAAGTAGCACCATCGTTCTAGTGAGTATATACAAGAAAAAATTTAGTGCGCTGTATTTAAATGCATGAACATTTAAATACAGCGTATTCCAAATTGCAAAGAGCCTGCAGAACGTACTACGAGTGTATAGCAGGACCTGTTCGGTTAAATTCGCGAGGTCGTTCGGTATTTTAGTTCGTGACGCCGTTTTTTGGCGCTAGTGTTCTGAGCGCAATGTATTAAAAAGTTCGCAATAGATGGCAGCAGGTATATAAGAATTGTGACAATATCGACTGCAGTTTTCAGTTGGCATCAATTGACGTGTGATCCATATGTTTAGCTGGGTTCGTTGTGTACCGAAGTTACCATTTTATGTGTTTCTTGCTTTTATATATACTTTTATAAGAGTATTTTACAGACAGTTATTGTGTCCAGTGTTTGCTAAGTGCATGTTTATTTGCAGTTATTATTTTGTGTGAATAAAAAACATCCGACTAAATATATCTTAAGCTTAATGTCACACGTTCTCGCATTTTTACATTTGTATAGTTATTGTTATATTTATTGCTTATATTACAATAAATAACATGTCTTTTTATATTTATCTTAAATTTTATTTATCCTATACTAATAATTTTATATGAATATGTATCCATCCATTGTCTACCAAAATATTTTAAGGCCACTTTCATCAATACATTAATCTTGAATTAATTTTTTATTGATACTCATAAAGGTGCGTTCACACGCTCGGAGTTCGCCGAACTCCGAGCACTAGTTTGGCGAACTCGTAGTCGTGTGGATGGGCAGTTCGGAGTTCGGCGAACTAGTCGGCAAACTGTTTGCCTATTCCCGATCTGCATTGGAAAATGGCGCACCTCAACACCTTAAAAACAATTCCAATTATTGTTTAGAGGAGTTTAGATTTACCGCTTCTCGGGTGGTCCATGACGCCAGCATATCAGCGCTACTGTATTAGCGATCCTACAAATATCAAGGGAGCTTCGCATTTATATTGGTCAGTGACGGTCAGGGGTGGTGCGCGGTAAAGTTTAGGTGAATTAGTTCACATATTTTCCGCCCACCAAACTTACTTGGTGAGACCATGGGTGGTTATGTTTAATAGCAGCTGCTGATATTGTATTTTTATTTCGATAACACACCAATAGATGGCAAATGACACATGACGCGTGCGTCGTGGATAAGCAAGAAAGCCAATCTTACCGACGGTTGCCCAATATTTAACGTGTGTATTGTCGGTGGCGTCTATTGTCATTTGTCTTAGTCCCATTTGCATCGCCATGTTAAGCCTGGTTTAATTTTCAGCGGTACTTTGAAGGTGATGATAGTTCATGTCTCATGCATATAGTGAACGTCATAAATCATAATCTAAGCGTCACTTAAAATTAAACCAAGCTTAACGTGTCTGTGCAAACGGCCATTAACACATGGTTAGTAGCCTTGAAAGTATACAGAAAACAACTTTTCACGATAATATTCGTCATCATCACCAGGGAGTCTATGAACGCAATTTCTCATATAGTATGGGAAACTGCGCTCAACATAGACTCCCTGCCTGATCATTAATTTTTTTAACAGCATGCTTTAGTATACCGTTTAAATAAGCGCGCGGTTTTTAATAAGCTTTGATAACACACCTACAGATGGCTCATTACTGCTTCAACACAGTATGTGCACCATACCTACCTATATTAACTAGTTTATCAATGGGTGAGACTGTAAGCAACTTAACACACCTTATAGTGTATTAAACATTAATCAAACTTATTTTGGAAGCTCTGTAATTAAACTTAGAAGGATTTAGAACAGAACAGGGTACAAAACAATTAGGCAGAAATAAATATTTTATTGGGAAAAACTATAAAAATAAAATAAAGTTATTAAACTTTTATATTATTCTCACTAATTCTAGTCCAATTCTTCTCCTTTGGATTTCTATGTTGAGAATCTGCACTTCTATAATATTACCTATTTCTAATGTTTGACCTCGCATTTTACTTATATGAACTAAACCATTACAGCCCACTCCGATATCGACAAAGCTTCCAAAATGGGTATTATTATTAACGCGTCCAGTCAAGACAGTACCGACTTGTAAATCAGATAGACTTGTTATTCCTTTCTTGAACAATGGCACCTTTGAGCAATCATGTCTTAAATCATAATTCAAAGGTTTCGATAAAGCATCGAATATTAGCTTTAAAGTTTGTTCAGATGTATCAAAGCTTTTACTTAGTTCCGCAAAATTTAAGTTTATTATTTTTTCTTTGATTGTATTTATAAATGCCGGCGTTCCGATATTTTTCAACACAAGATTAACTCTTTGTACCACTTTAGAAGTTAGTTCATACGATTCGGGATGTATAATCGTGCAATCTAATTTATTGGTTTCAGGATTTTCATAAAATTCAAATTCTTCTTCAACTGTGGCAGGTCCAACCCTTAGAAACCCTGCACATTGTTCAAAAATCTTTGCTCCTATCCCACTAATCTTCAGTAATTCTTTTCTATTCAAAAATGATCCTTTGGTATCACGATATGCAATAATTTTCATAGCTCTTTTATCGGATAATCCAGCAATTCTCCTATAATATCAAAGTAAAAATTATTTTGTACATTATTGCTTATTTATTTCACCTTAGTAAACATTGTGAGGCTGTATTTAAGTCAACACCTACAAAACTGACACATTCTGATACAACTTCATCTAAGGCTTCCTCTAACTTTTTCTTTGGAAGATCGTGTTGGTACATACCGACACCTAGATGTTTCGGCTCCACTTTCACGAATTCCGCAAGGGGCTCTTGAATGCGCCTAGCTAATGAAACTAAAAGTTTTTTTTTTCTTTTTATCCTGAATCAGCATTTGAAAAACAACTGAAAAATCTATACCTGCACTTATGATATTGGGATCTAAATTTGAAAATTCCTTTTTAGCTTCCAAACTGCAGGAATATATTGATGCTCCATTTTCGTTTACAATTATGTATGAAACATCTAATGGTAAAAAATAATTCTTTCCAATTAAATCAGAAAGCCACGCTTCGGTCTCCCGACAAGCAGTCCCATTTCCTAAAGCTATTAATGTACAGCTAAAATTAAAATATTACTTTTATCAGTAAATCAAATTTTAAAATCCGCACCTGTTTTGCTGCAACATGTCCTTTAAAGCTTTGGCGTATTTTTCCATTTTGTCTTGCAAATAAAACACGGCTGAAGCCAAGAATGCTCCCGTAGGTGAAATCAATGCAACTTTACAACCATTAGAAAATCCAGGATCAATTCCCAATATTGAACGGCCTTTTATCGGTGGTGTAAGTAGTAGTTGTTTTAAATTACTGCAAAATACTTCATACGATGCTTTCTCAGCAGTATGCTTCAATTCTCCGCGTATTTCTCTTACTAACAGTGGGTGCACTGAAATTTCATTGCTATTATGTGCTGTTTAAAAAGAACTAATGTATTTCATATATTTTTTATGGTTGTATAGCTGTGTAAATGTACCACATTTGTGTGTCTTTCAGATGACGCTCAACTTTTTCCTCATTTAATAACAATATTTTTTTCTATTTAACATACTCTGTACCATAGAGAGCTTTAGGAATTACCCTGCAGCGGATACAGCACTATTATAGTCTATGCAAGCGCATACCACGACATATAAAAATATTATTAAATCGTTAGAAAGACATAAGTTTTTTAAGAAGCAAACTTATAAAAATAACATTCGCTCACAAGCGAATCGTATTTTTATTATTCTTCATACGCTGCTAAAAAATCCCAATTTTATATACATCTATGGATTAGAGTATACCCATTGTGACGGTTTCATTGTGATCAGTTAACCGAAATTACCGGTCAACCGATTGGTCGTTATTTTATCGACAATTTCACAAAAATTGTGACCTATCGTCAATATATTGTAAGCATGATTCTGTTTTAATTGCATTAATAAAACCCCCTTTTCGCTTTAAAAATCATAAGAAACAAATATACTTAGTTGAATATAGATTTACAAAAATAAATAAATAAATTTTTCGTGTATATTTCTTTTTTTGTTTTTGGTTTAATAAACTTATCTTTAAAAATTATACAATATCGATATTTCTGAAATAATAAATATTATAGAAATAAATACTTGTTGTTCATATAGCTTATATTTACATTATAGACGGTAATCATGAACGTATCCCACTGTAGCTCCTATATTTCTGCGATAACAATAATTGTACGCCGATAAAAATTAGCCAGAATAAACTAACACGTACACTTCCGCGATCCTTGTCCATATATTCTCTGGGGTTTCCCAGCACCATATTCTGCTGGGTTTCCGGGCTTCTTCTGGCCGACGTTTCGTCCACACGAAAAAGGAGATTTAAAAAACACACGCCAGAACAAAAACAAAACAACAGATTAAAACCAAGTGCGAGGCAGTTATCTTATTATAGTCTCGATTCCATATCTGTGATAACTGTCTCGCAGTTAGTTTTGTTTTTGTTTGTCTTTTGTTTATAAATAATATATATGTTAATGTCCTTTTTTCGAGTTTTTAATTTTTAGATTTCTTAACATGACATTTTAAGACTTGAAGGTGGCATTTGTGTACCAAAACATGTAGTCTTAAATATATATAGAAGTTTTGGTGAATGTAAGGACGTTTTTTTCTTCCTTCTTTTATTATTCATTATATACCACATTCATGGATTTCAACATACTAACGCTATATGGTTACTGACCAACAAAATTTGTACCAACATTGCCACTTATGTCTATATAACGTATTTATTGTCTATGATCAGGATTAACTATCCTAGACAATATATCATAAACCGACACCTACATCCTAGATCCAATATATCCAAGACACAACCTACTCCACATCAATCCACTGCTTATCTTTCCTACATCCCAGTTGTTACCGGTCGTATAGGGAAAATCCTGTCCAACCACAACATCAAAACCGTCTTTAAACCTAACTCCAAACTGTCAGACTCCTTTCCCGTCAAAGATCGTAATCCTTTCCAAGCTCCTGGTATTTACCGAATTCCATGCTCGTGCGGCAATGTTTACATTGATGTAAAAAAGCGTTCGATGAGCACTCGTATTGTAGAACATGAGCCTTGTATTAGGGCATGACGTCTGCATTTGCTGAGCATTGGCTGGAGGCCGGCCACCAAAACCAATTCAATTCTGTCTAAACCCTATCCTGTAATCCTCACTATTAAAGCCGTAACATCGATCGAGAAT
Source organism: Protaetia brevitarsis (assembly GCA_004143645.1). Classification (NCBI taxonomy): domain Eukaryota; kingdom Metazoa; phylum Arthropoda; class Insecta; order Coleoptera; family Scarabaeidae; genus Protaetia; species Protaetia brevitarsis. The sequence goes on along the minus strand of RXPK01000054.1, from coordinate 3,205,199 downwards.
CGATTGAAATTCAAAAACATCCCAATAACCTGAATCGTGAAGACAGTTGTCTCTCACATAAAATTTGGTCCCTCTTCTTTGCAAACAACCCAATCACAACCGCCACTGTTATGACTCACTGATCCTTAACCGTTACCGTCCCCCGTATGTTAGTCTTTCAGTTTAAAACAAAAGCAGCAGCCTTGTAGGTATCCTTTGCGAGTGCCGGAAGCCCAGTAGTGTATAGTATTAATCAGAATAGTTCTGTGGATACAAGTTACTTACTTAATCGGGTATATGAGTCTGCTATGGATTCATCAAAAATCTTCTTTCGTTGTTCATCCGAATTATAATACATAAATTTATCTTTACAAAATCCTGTAAATTTCCTTAATATAAATTCAGGTACAATAATTTTGACACTAAGTATTTTTTGTGATTCGCCCCTATTGATTGCTAACACCTAAAAAGTAATAAATTTTAATACAGTGAAATCTCTCTTCGACGGACATGGTAGTAATGTATTTGGAACTCCTTTACAATGGATATCACTAACCCATCTTGCGTTGTACACATGCATAAACATTTAAATATACGCGGTTATGGGTAAATGCTATAGTATAGAAATATACTCGCAAAAGTAAATTTTAAAATCCCACTAAATTAAAATTAATTAAAAATTCATTCAAAATAAATGTTTTTTGTGCCTTTGAAATTTAGATTTTGTTTGAAATTCTTGATACTAGCGGTGAATAAGCTGCAAGAAATCACTTTTGTTATTTTAACTTGTTCAGAAATTAATAAAAATATTTTTCAAATTAAAAAATATACAAATTCTGTTATTTTTTATATTAAATATAAAAACAAATTTAGAAGCGATACATATAAAAGCAAATATTGAAAAAAAAATATCGTAAATATTTATTCTAATAAAACTGAAATGAAAGTATAGCTTAATTAATTGAATCCTAATTGTAATAATTATAAAACGAAATGAAGTTATTGTAAAAAAAAAAAAATGTGTGACATATTCATGTTACAGTTAACTTAAAACCATGTGGAATTAGGCAAATATTGTGTGTGATGGTTGTGAATTTATATTTTTTCTTTTATCTGTATGTACTTGTTAGATTACAATTCTACCTTTTGCTTTGAAAACTGGTAACCTGCAGTAAAGATGCAGCAAACATTTTTCACCTAACTGACATTTTGTTCACATCAAGTTATAAATACTGTTATACATACTGATAATCTGTTCGAGATTACATACAATAAATTAGAAATTCAAAATATAAAAAGAAATGTAAACTATAAAAACAGCAAAATATAAAGCTGTTTTTAGATTTATGTTGATACCTAAGTACACCCTTTTCTAACAGACAAATTCGTTGGGCCCATGATTATCCATTATAGAGGCTTCACTGTATTAAATAACATTAAAGAAGTATACACTGACTTGATGTGGTTTTATGAACTGGATAGGCATTTTAAAATCGAAATAGTTCTCATATTTACTTTCATCTACTTCTGTAACAGAAGTAGTATTATTTGTTTTTGTATTCCTTTTATTCAATTTCTTTACTTCTATATTAAACCTGCACTCTGTTTTTCTATAATAAACACAAGAATGTACTAAAAGGTCATTAAAATTGCTTCAGCACATACAATTTACGGAAAAATGTTAACACCTTTATATCAGTAGATATCATATGAGCTATTATATGTATAATTCCTTTTTCCACTTTATCGCACATATCCAACTCGCTATTATTCTTGTCAATATAACTATACATATCAACTTTGGATTTACTTTCAAGTATATCTTCGGCAGGTTGTTGTAATCCCAAAGCGCGTGCCCTTTCAGCCAATGTCTTTTTCCCTCCAGGTTTAAATGGCGCATACTAATAAAAAAGAAAATGTTAAAATACTCATACAATACAATTTTCTTTTATCCAACTAATGCCATACTATGTGTTCCACTTCTTCAATTGTCCTTGCACTTAGAATAGATTTTTTTAATTTGTTATCTAAATTTCCACTTTTTTCTAAGCAATTTAAAACTGTTTGTGCCCTTGACTTTAATAAATTAATTTTATCATAATTTTCTTTAACTTCTCTCAATATTTCTGGTGTCATGTTATCTGTAACATCTTTTCTATATCGTGCTATGAAAGGAATTGTGCATCCCCCATCAAATAATTTAATAATATTTTGTGATACATTTAAATCAATGTTCTGATATTCTGAAAGTAATTCATAACTTTGCCATTGGTCTTCGTTCACTTGTAAAATATTTTGTTTATCGTCTGTTATGCCAATATTATTCTGTTTAATTTGTGAACTTCTTGTTTTGGAATCTTTTTCTTTCTTTACCTTTACGGTTACTTTCTTAGTGTTAGGAATATAATTGCCATCAGAGTCTGAATCATTTGAGTTAACTTCCTTTTTTACATGTGCTTTTGATAATTTCTTTTTTTGTGATGTGGAAGGTATTTCATTATTTTCTGATTTAAATTTTTTTATAAGGTGAGTTTTGACATCTTGCTTTTTCTTTTTAATATTCGTATTATGTTTGGCTCTGGCTGTTTTTGTTGGAATTTCATATTCGGAATCACTATTTGAATCACTTTCAACTTTTAGATTTAATTTTCTTTTGCGGGTATTCATATTCTTCTTTTATGAAACACACACAGTACCCTAAAATTATTCTAAATTTCAAAATCCTCGTAAGAGCGCGGTTGACATTGGAACCCTTTAAAAAACATAGGTTATGTCATACACATACAGGACATACACACAGCTTCTCTCTTATTACTAGTGATGGGCATATTAGAGCTAACCACGTATAACCCCCGTATAATCGAATGATGGAAAATTTTCTGGGTTATTATTTAGTAGTAGCCTTGTTTATATATTTTAATTATTATTCAACCGATTGGAAGTACCATTGGGTGTCTATTAGATGGGCCTCTGCGCCAACCATAGAATAACCTGACTAGAATGGTAACTCTCATACGCCAACTCGGACTGCGTTTAGTGACACCAACTGACTATTCTTGGTACTAAAAATTTATTGGCGGGTAATTAAATGTTTACTATCAATTGCTTTTTGATATTTATGATTTGAAATAGAACAAAAACACATGATTTTGTACAATATCTTTATTAATTGTGCAAAAATACAATAAATTAAATGTACATGATACTATTTCCTATAACAATAGTATATAAATACATAAACTATTATTTTAAATCAAAAATTAATGAAAAGCAAAAAAGGAAAAACAACATATGCATTGAATATTGCATTTTTAGAGACAAATGTGAAAATTGAAGCAATAAAATTCTAGAAATAGGTCGATGAAATATGTGAATTCATAAACATAAGTCGGAATATCATTATGAATAACCACAATCTTTTATTAGAAAAGAATTAATTAATTTTAACCAGGTAAAAGATATATACATAAAATAAGTTTATAGACTGGTGACATAAACTTAAATCATTAATCTAAAACTCGAGAACACTATCTAATCCTCCTTATTCTCTATTCCAAATTACCTTAATCGTTCTACAACAAAAGCTATCAATGTATTTATAAATCCATTCAATCTTTGAATCAATAAAAGAATAAGGATACTCTTAAGCATTTGAAGAGAAAAATCACAAAGTTCATTGAAAGCTTACTGTGCTGAATTATTTTTTTTGTTTTATTGTAACCAATAAGCCATATTTCTCATATATAAATAAATACAATACCAGTCAAACGAGTCTTACACAAATGCTCCTATGTAAAATCATTAACATAATATATTTGTCGCAAAATAAAACCACAGATAAATATTCTAAAAAACCAAATAGTATGTAGAGTATAAACATGAAATGTAACAAGTATCATTTCAAGCAAATTTTCAATGTTTTAAAAAAAATTAAAAAAACAAAACATGACTGAAAACCTGATAAGTGCAAATAAATCGGTTAGTTTTAACTCGATCGTATACTAGACAAGTGATTTCCGAATTAAGATTTATTTTTCACATTCAATTTGATTAAATGATTTTCCTTGCAGGGAGTTTTCTATACAAATTAAAAGATTATTGAGAGTTAAAAGTTAGGTTACCTGATATTTGAAATTATATTACTAATTTAGCATTAAAGAATATATTTCTAGTAATATTTGGTTAAAATTAGTTAAGAGCTTTTCCATTAACATAATAAATTTAATTTATAGTTTCCTTCCCCTATAATCGTCTAGAGGAAACTCACTAAATAATAAATTTTTAATTTTTCCCCCAAAAACATTTTTCTTATCTAAATCGGTTGTGGTTATTTTGTTTGCATTTATTACTAAAATTTTTGATTCGTTGTCATTAAATCACTTCCAGATTTGGTTTTGATTTCTTGGGTTCTCGCTCTATGCCCTCGATATTATGCCCCAAGCCCCAATCCATTGATCATAATGGGTTTCACTACGACTTAGTCTTCCTTTCGAAGGAGTTAATTGACATTGTCATGCTGCATTAACTAAAAACACTGTATTTACCTAAAATAATATCTTTGATTAAGGTGGTATATCTTAGAATGTTTACTTTTAACTTATGTGTACATTTTTATGATGTAAGGTGAGATGGGGAAATATTTCTTGATATTATCGATGGATCTGATGCACCTAATAAACATAAATTTATATTACCATTATAGCCGATTATAGCTTAATTAGATTTAATAAATCACTTTTTCATGTTATGTACTAATCAAAATTGATTTGTAAATATTAATAACTTACATAATAAATGCGGGAGCAATTTTCTTGCTGCAGATTGCAATGCAATGTCTCCAGAAGAATTCTCTAGAAAGTGTACCTGGCTTATGCATAACCCTAAATAAATCTTAATTATACACGTCTGCTTACTGCAAATCGTTCGATCAATACATTACCTGGCATATTAAATATTATAACATCCATTTCACACTTACAAAACGTTCGAAATAACCAAAAAACATGCATAAAACCGCGATGTGAAACGACGCCAACAAATTTTGTCAAAATGGCGTCAATAAGCAAAAAAACGAGTGATCGCAGCGCCACGCAGCGCGATTGTCGAGAACAGTCGAGAATAGTGAATGAGCGAGATAGACGACATTAGTACAAATCACCGCTTGTAGGGTGCGACTAAATAATGTTCATTGAATTATAATGGAAGTCCCACCCCTCTGGCGCCAACGTAAAATCCCATTTACACCGCGCGCCATCTAGGAGATACCTAAAGCACAGTATAAACCTTATCTAGTAGTTTCACTAAACGCCGGCACCTTTGATGTTTTGTCTATCAATTTAAGGAAATTCGCGATGACGTTTGGCGACTATATTTCCAACTAACAATTGCAAAGTGGGTACGAAAATAACCTACATACACAAATAGACTGACAATTGACAGAAAATCGCACAACATCTGTCACTTCTATAATAAAATGACAGAATGCAACGGCTTTGTAGGTTAGATTTTTGCCTGGAAACAGATTCAAATACTTTTAGTTACAATTTCACCCACATATGCGACACCGCGAATTTCCTGGGGGCGCCATGTTTGAAACCCATGCTACCGGCGATGTGAAACTACTCGATATACATATATACTGTGCCTAAAGGTACTTCAATCGATTGAATAACTATTAAGATATAGGTATAAACAAGGACCAGTGGTTAATTAGTACGCTGCATCATAATTGTTCATATTAGAGCTGTGTAAATGAGTATTTGTTACTTGCCGAGATCTGAGGTAACGATTACGAGCTAACAAAAGTATTCGATACATTTTGTGCGCAGTTACCAGCTATGAACGGAATATATTTTTTTATAGCTAAGTGTTACCTACCGCAGAAGCCACATCAACTACGAACAGAAGCGTGCGCTTCATGCATATAGAGACGTATGTAACTGTTTGGAGTTTGGATGGCTCCTGCGGTATATGTAACTGCAGTAACTGTTTCGGCAAAAGTAAAGAATAAATAACGAAGGTAATCAAATTATTAAAATTAGTTCCGGACCCTATTTTAGGTTTCTCCTGATATTTAAACTCTCAAATAAATACCGTTAAATATACAAATAAAATATATTGTTTCTTTATTTCTTTAATATATTAGGTATTAATAAGAGGTATACCGTATACATAAAGAACATCCCACTATGTTTATCGAAACTAGATAAAAACTTGAAGCAAGAATTCGGATTCCAAGGAAGAAGTGTGAAGGAAGTGGTTTTGTTTATGAGAAGTTATATCACATCTTTCATTGTTGTTATCACTCTCGGATATTCATTCTATATTTTACTATACACATTTAACGTTTTGATTAAAGTTTGCCGTTGTTCGATTTTTAGTTTGATAGATGTGATATTTGTTGTTGTGTTCTCATTTTGAGGCTGTATCGCATTTATAACAGGAGAAGCGAGAAAAGTTTCTTATACGGATCTGTTCATATGCACGTTGTAGTCTGGGCGAAGTTAAATTGCAACCCCGAACATCAACGTTTCATTTGATCTTTGGACACACATCATAACTTTATAATTCCTGCCATGGCACAACTATACAAGGCATGCAACCTAACAGAAACTTTGACGGTTGACAGCTCCTATGACGCGTCTGGGCAAAAACAGCAGAATACGTTCTCGTTTGTGAGCATATCGGTGTAATTGTACGATGATTCCTGCTATAACTTCATACCAGTATGAACAAATTAAAGGAGTAAGTATTAGTACTTTTGAGTCTTATTGAGTTTGATTGAACTATTGAAATTGTGAATTCTCTTGGGTGCTGTCAGGCAAAGTCTAGATATTTTTTAAGCACTGAAAGTGTCTTCAAAAATCGGCTCACAGCCGTACGCCGTAGAGAGAGAATCGATATTACATAAAATGTATATATAAATTAAATATAAATAATACAACACTACATTTAATGTCGTTACGTGTTGACATCGTGCGCATATATTGTAATAACTTCTGTAGTGGTGTGCATAATAGCACAATAATGATGGAAAACGCATCATTCGATTATTGACGATTATTCGAGAATTCGATTATGGCGTTTGAATTATATGAATGATATATTTAACAGTTGTAGTGAGCGATATGTAAATAAGTATTTTATGAAGATGGGAAACAGACACCCTAAAAAGGCATTGTATTATGAATAATAGGAATAATGGACAAAAACGGAACAAATGTTGGGACCTAAAAAAGGTGCTACGATATATTATTGCCATACTGAATTACTGATGAATGATCATTCGATTATTTCAATTATTTGACTATGGATCATTCGATTATCGAAATCATTCGATTATCTCCACCATTATAGTCCTTTAGCTGCGATAAATTGACCTCAGTTGCGGGTACTTCAAACAGCTTTTACATTGTCCGTTGTAATGTTACCAAAATAGAACGATACCACAGTATAGAAATATATCAGTAATGACAGAACCCCTTTTTATGAATGAAATTCTTCGTCCTATTTTAATGACCTTGATCACATTGATGCTACGGAGTGCACGGCCACGCGCATCCTATGCGTCTACCGGAAAAATGTAGGAACATTTAAAAATTTGATCTCTATGCTTTATAGCGGAGGCATAGCGGAGGTTATGTCAAAGTTATATCATATATTTATTATTGAATTGGTCGAAATTTAGTAGATGCAAGAGAAAGAGTCGCTGTAAGAATATTAGCTGTGAATTATAAACATGCAATGTGCATATAACCAATTTTTTTTGTAGAAATGTTTTAATAAATTGACATTTCGTTATTATTGATACTATAACCTATAATAATAACGCAACTGTAAGTAAACATTATAAAAGTGTAGAAGTGAATTTATTTACCTGATCGCAAATTTTCCTATATATTCAAAATTATAAAATTGCATAAAATAAGCCACTTTATTTATAGTGGCATTTTTGATTTGAAATTTAGTGATATACCTAGTTGATAGCACTTAATCTATTGAAAATACCGATCTGTTAATTTTCTATTGCTGTTAATTTAATTATTAATTAACTAAAAGAAATTACCTATCATATGGAAACGTCGTTCTCCAATATTTTTACAAAATAATGTGAATTTTATTAAGTCTGGCTTCACAGAAAAAATATGCATTGTCTGGATTAGAAAGCTTTCATTATAACAGCAATGCATACATGATATACTGGACATTTCTGATTGGGCTTTTGCCAGTTAATTTCCAGGTAAGAGTAAACAGGTTAATATTGAAAGACATAAGTAGTGAATAGTTTATATTTGCTATGCCTACAATATAGACAATGAAAAATATTACAAACAGAAAGTTTTCATTAGAGATTACATACAAATGTACTGGTCAACAATTTATTCTAGCAACGAAAGGTAGCAAGTCGAAAGTTATTTACATATTGATATAATTGACAACTTTATGAAGTTATATATATATGGCTTTGTCACTCCATTTTGTCAAGCTTTTTCTGCCAATTTCACACGTGCTTCTATTTAATGTGTACCCTGAAACCCAACATCTTTGAAATCAGAAACTTCAATGTGTAAAATAATCGCATTCTTGACATGGATGTTCAAAATTAATAGAACTGAACTGTGCTATGAATTTTTCCAAACACTTCAGTTGTGGTGACACTAATTCAAAAGTATTAAAAAATATTTTCTCTAATATTATAACATAAAAGAAAGGTGTTTTTAATTTTCCAAATTTCTGCTTATTCGCATGTTCACATGCCTTTAAATGGCAAAATAACGTTGAATCGTCTAACTGATCGTGTTGCTGGGAAAACCCTTCACAAACATCACAATTGTAAACATTTAAACATTTCCATATCAAATATCCACAAATGTATCGCAACGAATTTTGCGAAAAAACTTAAATTGTAATTATATCTCGCACTATTCTTGCAGTTGGGAGTATGCCAACGATTGTAACCAATGCAGGTAGTTGATCCAAATTCCTCTGGTTCCATCATCAAGCATCACCAATGATTGCTATGATGTATTGCTTACATTACAACCTTTAATAAAAACAAAAATTTAAATGTTGATCTCTCGCGGTACTTTTTACTGTAAACATTGAAATGCACTTCATACTTTAAAGCACCTTTTCATAGTATGTGGTGTTATTAGTCCCATAGTTGTAAGTATTTTTGACATTTAAGTGTACAATTGATTATATTAATATACTTATGAATGATCACTTAAAACTGAACACGAAAAATGTATGTAAAACTGTCTATGAAAAAAATAATTATAAAATGTGTGGCTAATACACCGTACACGTAAACCAAGAATCACAAATAAGAGATCAAGAGAACAAACGAAATTTAAAAATAAAATGGAGGTGAACATCATAGCGACATAACATAAGTGCCTAAACGTGGTAGTTAATTTATCGTGATTGATACATACACATACATACGTGCTGCTATAAACACTAGCACCCCGCCAAAATTTTCTTGAATGAAATGCACGATCGTACACGATTCACCTGCTGCGCAATACGATTTATTTATGACCGGCCACGCTCATTTTACTACGATTCGAAAAACCGACGAGAGCGGGAAGCCAATCTGTCTCTACTGTTATCTTTCTATACTGTGACGATACATTGTTGTCTGCGCGCTACCAGGGTTATCAAGTGTACCTATCTCCTTAAAGCCTGAGCAATATTAATTGTCGTCATATTTTAGCTAATTAATACATCTATTGTTGATTGTTTTGCTTATTTTATTTTTTTCTGGCTTGAAATAAAAGTAGACGTCAAATTAAACAACCTTTATTAAAGAAGCGATTATCACAAAATGACAATTATTGATCCACAGTTAGAATATTAAAATTACAAGAAGGATACTTAATAAAATAGTAAACAATTAGTTAAATAGCAAAAATAGGAAGATTCTGTATAAAGAAGCGTCATTTACAGTTTATTAGCAGCCAATTTTCTAGTACGTTATAACAATTTGCTTCAAAGGAATTCTTTTAATTTTCATATAAGTTCATGTACTTATTTCTTTTTGATTTGGTGTAGTTAACAGTAGATTACGATACCAAAAATAAAACAAGATGTCTCTTTGAGACTTACCATGTAAAACATGCGTTCTAAGTTATTTGTCAATAATTAAAATAAAATATAAAAAAGTAGTGATTGACTAAATGTGACTGTTTTGTGCTCATTAGCACCAATTGATTTTAGAGCTCTGCTCCGCATTCATTCATCATTCATACACTTTATACAATGATATATTTATATAGTCTTACAATTAGTATAAATGCTAAATCTTCCAAAGGCTTTCGCTATCTGATCAAATACTTGTCTACTTTATATTCATAAGGAATAATGATATAATAATGTACAAAGGGAAGAAAAATAAAAAAAAAACTTAACTGAATTAATGATATTCCAAGATTTCTAGAGGCAAGGGTTTTTTTCTTTTGACTATTAAACGAATACATTATGTTAAAAGTAATTAACAAAAGAAAAGAAGTCCACCACCGAAGATTTCCCTTGTCTATGGGTAACAAATCTGAATTTTATTGGAAAAGCCAATGGAAAAGATAGAAAAAATGTACGGAAATCGTTTTGCTGCTTTGACTAAAATATGAATAACGAGTTCCCGCACATTTTACGCAAATTACATATATATATTTACTACGTAGTTTAACAACGTTTATGCTGACATCAGTTCTTGTGGGGCAGTAGGAAGTGAGTAGCAGTACTTATCGTCAGGTATACAAGAACCGAAGGCAGCATTTCCGTCGTTAAAAATAAATATATAATATACAGGCTTAATATTAGTGAGTTTTATCGAGTATTCGTCGTTTGCCTTTCCAGGCAAGTCGTCATTTATACTGAGCAATCTACTTTTCTATCATTTCCGACGACTGTCTTCTATCTTCGTTTTTTCTTTGATTATTCTGTACAAAGTCAAGTCCTTTTCTTAAAAAAAAATACGTGAACATTAAAAAAAAGTCTGTATCGGGAATCTAAATACACGTCTGAAATTTAAACGATTTCACTGTTACGTGAGGTAGTCTGGGCTGGGCTCAGCCATCGGTTCTGGCGTCGTGAAGAGCGGGTTTGGAAATTCTGGAGGATGCGGAAGTGGTCCGGCTGCTTTCGGTCTTCGACGCAAGGCCATTAGCCAGCAGGATACTGCAACCGCAACAGCCACCAGAGCCAAAAGAGCTGTGATTATTAGGGCTATGATGAAACCGATCATCGAAACGCATATATCCTCTTGTTTTGCTGAATATTGTGCTGGAACGTAGGAAAAGTATAATACACAATATAAAAATATTGATACGCGTCTCCTCATCCAGTTTTTATTACCTTCATATGCATCTCCTCTTTCTTCTCGTCTTTCCAGTGTAAATATGGCATTAGATGAAATTGTAATTTCTTCTCTCAATTGCCCGGTGAGATAATCTCCAGGAATAGCAATGTCCGTTGAATTTTCAGAATCTACCGATCTTCTCTTTCTTCCAAACGCGTTATAACCGCGACAATTAACCTAAAATTAAAATTTATCACATGTACTCTAACATCTTTTACTTTTTATAAAATCACAAAGAAAGTGAGAAATTCATTTAAAAAAAAACATCTTACAGGTTGACATTTTCCAAAGCAGACTCTAATGTTACATTGGAATTTAATGTTGTCACTGCTAGGGAATTTAAAGGCGTTAAAACCAGCTTGTAAGCTATGAGTATCTGGATTGTAGTCCCAATCTCCAAAGATCTTCGGATCTGTAGCACAGCCATCTGCGTCAGTGACGATATATTCATTTTCAACTTTATTATCGCTAGTTCTTGCTACACAGCTTCTTGCAAAGCCCCCGTATATGGAACCGGGTTGAACTTCTACTTCCAGTTTTAATTCGTCACCTATCGCAGCTGAGGAGATTTCTTGGCCAGTTCTTGTTACTATTCTCATAGTGCAGGTTGGTGGTGGTCCTGTATTTGCAATGGTTCCAGCAGTTGTAAGCATAGAAACATTGAATCCTAGCGTAACGTTTTGCTCTCCGGTTTGATAGACGCATTTGATGTGATAAGCTTGCGCTTTGAAGGTAATAAGCTGCGGATGCTTCTGTATAACGAGGACGAAACTGGCATGGCCCTAAAATAAGTTAAATATAGAAGTATCACCTTATATAGCAAACTATATTGAGCGTACGTTAATGTGAGTTAATCCACAGCTACCAAAGTGTACTTTAAAGATTTCCGTTGTGTTAACAGTCTTTGGCGAGAAGTTGACAACTCGTCTGCATTGCTCGTCTTTGCTGTGACCCTTCACGTATAAGACACCGTTGAAGCCGTGTTCGGTTATAAATATTTCGACTTGTACACCATCTGATAAGCAGTTTACGCTTATTTCGGGTTTTTGGAACGTGTGAGGTATTAGTCTTGATTCAGCTGAAATGATGGAAATGAAATTTGAAATTGTACTTTATATTCTTATATGTTACACTCACTGCATATGCCGCGGTGATTAGTGGCGTTGCAATAGTGATCTTTTTCACAACGTTTGGTAAGACAAGGATCGTCACAAGTCTTCGTTCTTGGATTGCAATACCTGTTATCGGCGCAATCATCATCTCGCTCGCAGCCGGTGGTTAGTACGCAATTTCCTTTACTATCCAATGTGTAGCCGTGTTCTGTCGGACAGACGCAATTGCCGCGTTCGTCAATTATTAGACCTCTGCCTAAATCGCAAACACACCGCCCTCTTTCGATCTTATAGCCGCGAGTTACTTCACAATGAGTGCATTCATCGTTGTCATTAAGAGCAGTATTCGGTGGACAAACGCATTTTCCATCAGGTGTCGCTATGTACCCCTTATCGACTCTGCATACAGGTGCTGGAAGTATAATTGTGAGTGGAACCACAGTTCCAGGTTACTTATGCTGCAAATACTTACATCTTACACATTCAACAACAGCATTTCCTTGATATCCTGGCCTGCATTGACATATCATTGTTCTCACCGGTTCTGTATTTAGAACTGTGCAATCCGCATTCAAACCGCAAGGCTCCGTGGCTGTACATGGATTGGTGCATTTACCGCCAATACATGCAGTTTGCGATGGACAGTCGGAATCGTATGTGCATTCTTCTGGTGTTTTGACGCATCCCGTTAAGGTGCTTCCTATAGTTCCTATTGGACATGAGCAAACTGGGTGGTGATTATATACTTGGCATTCTGCCGAACTTTCACATGGATTTTCACTTTCGCATGGGTTACCGCATTCGTCGTTAACACAAGCTTGATTTAATGGACAGTCGCTGTCGGAACGGCATCCAATGACGTTGCAACTGATTCTAGCGTTGCCAAAGAATCCTGGCGGGCATTCACATACATCTCGGTGATTAATGCCATAGCAAACGGCTCCTTTTCCACAAATTGCTCTTTCGTTTTCACAAACAGGCACGCATTCTCGATTAAGGCATGCTTCACTGTTAGCGCAATCATCGTTACTCCTGCAAACGATGGAAGGTGTACATCCAATCTCTGGATTTCCAATAAATCTATCCTTGCAATTACATATCGGTTTGTGGTCTCTTACTTGACAGTCTGCGTATGGACCACAATTGCATGGATTTTTACATATGCCTAGTACGCATGCTTTATCGTTAGCACATTCGTTGTCAGATACACAACCGTTACTGGTTTAATAGACTGGCAAGTTCCACTTCCGCTACTGATGTATCCTGGTGGACAGATACATATCATCGTTCTAACAGGTACAGTTCCGTCAACACGACATTCGGATGGTCTCTGGCAAGGTTGAATGATTAAACAAGGGTCTTGGCATTTGTTGTTAATACAAGCCAATCGTGGAGAACAATCGCTATCTTGTTGACATTCAAGTTGCGGCTCTCTTCTGCAATCGACGTAGGGATTTCCGATGAAACCACCTGGGCATCTGCATAACGCCATATGATTTTGAACTCTGCATTCTGCTCTTGGTGAACATGGGTTTTCGTATATGCACGGGTTGATACATTGCGAATTAATGCATTGCCTGTCATTAGGGCAGTCGCTGTTAGAAGTACATTCCACTACTATACATTTGTCGTATGGATTTCCACGATATCCGCTTAAGCATCGACATTCCGCCCTATTTCTACTAACGTAACACTCGGAGTTGATACCGCAAGGATCCTTGACCAAACACGGGTTAATACATTGACCATTGATGCAGGATTTGCCGGAATCGCATTCTGAGTCGATGCGACATCCCACTGTATGGCAAGCAAAGTTAGGATTGCCTTCATAGCCATCTTTACAAGAACAAATCGGCCGGTGATTTTGTACTAAACAAGCCGCATTACGGCCGCAATCGCAAGGGTTCCTGCATAATCTATTCATACACGCTTCGTTTGATGGGCAGTCGTCATCAGAAACACATCCTGGTGGTATTGGTACTATAACCGGATGGCACTCGCCTTTTTCGTTGGGCACCCAACCTTCTGGACAGGTGCATATCATCGTTCGTACGGGTACAGTATCCAAAACTGAGCATTGTGCTGATCGTTGACATGGAGATAACTCGAAGCATGGATTTACACATTTGTTTCTGATGCAAGCGAGCTTGCTAGGACAGTCTGGATCGATTTCACATTCGTATTTGCTAGTTGGTCGTGGTAAACAATACGAGAATGGATTTCCTTCCGGTATTTCTTCAGGGCATCTACACCCGGCATGGTGGTTTTGAACGTAACAGATGGCATTTTGAGCGCAAGGGGGATCTGCAATGGGCGAGCAAGGATTAACGCAATGATCTTGGATGCAGGCTTTGTTATTGGGGCAGTCATCGTCTACGTGACATTCTACGTGTCTGCAGCTTTCGAATGGATTTCCTTCGTAACCTGGCTGACATCTACAAGCTGTTCTGTGATTATGTCCGTAGCATTCCGCGTTGTTTGCACACTGATTGCCCAAAATACATGGATTTATGCACTGACCATTGTAGCATTGCTTATCGTTGGAACATTCATTGTCAGATTCACAGCCAACTGAAAAATATGTAAGTAATTACGAATCATTATATTATTTTATAATTTTACTTACGTTTCACGCATTGTATTTGAGGGTTTCCGGAATATCCAGGCTTGCAGTAGCATATGGGATAATGCCCTGTAACTATACATTCTGAATTCGATCCACAATTGCACGGGCTAACGCAAACACCATTGACACAAGCTTCAGATCTGGCACAGTCGGAATTACTCTTGCATCCCAAAACATCAAGTGCTGGAAAAAGTACAGCAATCAATATAAATCAGCAGCTTATTTGGTCTTATCCATCAAATCTGAAAAGATAACTTACGTGGAACACATTCAATTCTTGGGTTGCCTTCATATCCTGCTGGACATATGCATACGGCATTATGTCTATTGACGGAGCAGAAGGAATCCTTAGCACAAGGCTTATCATAAGTGCAAGGATTGACACAGAATTGATTTCTGCAAGCTTTATCAAATGCACAATCATTATCACTATAACATTCTGGGATTGGTAGAGGGATGTGTACTAAAAAATATATATTTATTGTAAAATTAATTTTAAAAATTCGTATCCTTAAGCTTACCTAACGAGCATTCGACGTGAGCATTGCCTGAATATCCAGAAGCACAAGTGCATACCGATTGATGATACTGAGATTTGCAGATAGCGTTAATGCCGCATGCGTCTATTCTACAAGCGTCTATGCAATTTCCTCTTATGCACTTCTCCGTATTTGCGCAGTCTGTATCTACAGTACATTGTTGGCTAATTAAAGGTACACATCTACCATTCGTGTCTGTGTATGTATCTTGTGGGCATTGACACATTACCGTACGGAACGGTAAACTGTCTAATACTTTACACTCCTGATCCGGTTTGCATATTTCAGAATTTGCACAAGGATTTTGGCAGGCTCCGTTGAAACAAATCGTTTGGGATGGGCATTCTGAATCTGATTGACAGCCTGCTGGTTGTCGAGCCAAACAATCTACGTAGGGATTACCAACTGTACCTGACGGGCAAGTGCATTTTGGTTGGTGGTTTTGACCGCGGCAATTGGCTGTGGGTGCGCATGTTTCTTCGTCACATACTGGTCTGCACACCCTGTTTAATCTATCGCAAGCTTCATGATCGGCACAATCTTCGTTATACTGACACACTCCGGATACACATGATACCAATGGGTTTCCTTGAGTACAAGGAGGACACCGGCATTGAGCTTTGTGGTTGTGAACTTCACATTCGGAACCAAAAGCGCAGGTAGTTACTGCGCATGGTGTGATGCAATTTTCATTTATGCACGCCTTATCGTATGGACACTCTTCATCTGCTTTACATTCTGGTTGATAGCACGTTATCTGCGGATTACCGGCTAAGCCATCGGGACAATAACATGTAGGTCTATGCTGTAATGTTCGACATTGTGCTCCGGTACCACAAGGATTTGCAATAATGCACGGATCTTGACAGGTTTGGCTGATACACGTTTTATCCAATGCGCAATCTGATTCTACCGTGCATTCTGGTTCAGGAGCAACTATAAATGAATGTGAGGTATTAAAAAAAATCTTTGGTAACCGGTATAAAGAATAAAGTTACCAGGGCTACATTTTATAAACGGATTGCCGACCAAACCATGAGGACATTTACAAACTGCTTTATGGTTGAGAGGTTCACAATTTGCAGTTGCAGCACATGGATTTCCTGCTAGACATGGGTTGATACATTGCCTATTGATGCAAGCATCGATCGAATTGCATTCGGCATCTGATTTACAACCAGGCTCTTCTTTAACTACAAAGGTAAAATTAATTACTGTGTGTCCTGTCGTAAATCACAAGTTTTCCAAGAATATCTTGGAAGACTTATTAACCGACATAAAGGAGAATGATTATATATGTTGCTGTTACATTTACACATAAAGAAAAGGCATATTGATAAGTGCCATTACAATATACAAGTTATTTACAATATTTCCTGCAACTGAAAAATAAATATACGCATTTAGTATCATTGCATATATTGAAAAATGCTTTTCTATATAGACGTATGTATATTTGTATATACCTTTACACTCTACATCTGCAACACCTACGTAACCAGGTAAACATGAGCATAGCATTGTGCGCAATGGAAGGAAGTCTACTACTGTACATTCAGCATTTTTGCCACACGGTTTCACTTCAAGGCATGGATTTTTACATTGTCCACTAAAGCATGCATATTTGCTAGGACAGTCTGCGTCATATTTACATTGTGATACATCCACTTTTTCTGCAAATTAAAATTATTGTTACCTCATAATCCAAATAAAAATCAAAGAAAGCTGCCTACCTATGCTGCACAATACGTTAGGATTTCCAGCAAAACCACTTGGACAAGAACATTGTGGTCGATGATTAAATACTGTACAAATTGCACCCGGTCCACACTTGCATGGGTCTTCACATCTTTCATTACGACAAGCTAAGTTGTAGGGACATTCGTCGTCTGTTGTGCATTCTGGTCTTTCACATCGTATTTCCGGATTTCCCCTGAAGTTATCTGGACAGTAACAACGAGGTTTATGGAAGGAGTCGGCTCTACAGATTGCATTCAGTCCACACTGTGTGTATGAGCACGGATTTACGCACTCCCTGTTGATACACGCTTCATTCGCTGGACACTCACTATCGGTTGTGCATCCAACTGAAAAATATTTAAAAGTGAAGCAAATTAATTTAAGGTCTGGTTGACCGCCCTACGTTCCAAGCATCTGCTTTGTGCGTTGCCAGTATATCCCTCTCTGCAGATACAAATAGCCCTGTGAAGTTGTACTCGGCATTCAGCATTGAATCCACAGAACGCTGGTGATGCTAAACAAGGGTTTTGACATTGCTCACTTATGCATGCCTTATCGTTCGGGCAATCTGAATCTTGGATACACTCAGGTTTAGGTAGAGGAGCTACAAAGATAAAAAGTTGCTGAGTGAATTGGACTTGGTGTGTTTTTTTTAGATACGTACTTAATGGTGGGGGTCTGCATTCTATTTCCGGTATCCCAATATAATTGTTTGGACACGAGCAAATGGCTCTGTGATTGATTGCTTGGCAAATCGCGTTGACACCGCAAGCGTTGCTGCACGGGTCTCTACATTTTTGTCCATAACAAGCTCGATCTCTAGGACAGTCTTGGTTTATAACACATTCGGGGTAAGAGCATACTGCAGCTCCGTTAACTACTCGACAGTGACCATTAACCTTGCACGGTGATGGTATGCAAGGGTCCTGTTCTTTTGGTTGTTCTTTACATAAGACAAATGGATCACCGACCAATGGTGTCGGGCACGAACAAATTGGGCTGTGGTTAATGATATTACACCGAGCACTGAAACCACAAACTCCTGGGCACGGATCAACACATTTCATATCAACGCAAGCCTTATTGCTTGGACAGTCGGTGCTGACTGTACATTCTGGCCTGCAACCTCCAGTATACGGGATCCGAAGAATTTAGGTAAACATTCACAAATAGCTTCAGATCCTGAGTATCTGCAAATGGTGTTCGCACCACAAGGTGAAGGGTTGCAGGGATCCACTGGAGTAGGCGGAATCACTAATTATGATGCACAAATGTACGTTTTAGATATTGGCCTGGAATTGTTATGGATTAAAAGTATTACCTGGTCTCGGAGTGCAAATTCTGAATGGATCTCCGATGTAGCCGTGTGGACAGGAGCATACCGGAATGTGATTGATAACGTCGCAGATTGCGTCGATACCGCAGGTGCCAGGGCATGGATCTTTACACTTGTTCTTCATGCACGCTCTGTTCATTGGACAGTCAGAATTACCAACACATTCTGGCCTACAATTTTCATAGGGGTTTCCACGGTATTCTTCAAGGCATTCGCAGATTCCATAGTTGTTTTCGACACGACAGTAAGCGTTCGATCCACATGGAGATGGATTACATGGATCTCTTGAGACTGGCGGTGATGGAGCTATACAAAGTAATATGTTACTAAAGGTTTGCTGACAAGAAGGAAAGACAACAACATATTTATTTTCTCAATAATCATGCAATGCATACATATAGACATGCACAATCAAATACTTTGTATTTTATTACTATAGTAAACTACTGTATTGTGTATAGTGCTAGTTAAGCGTGGAAGTTCATGCAAACTAAATTGATTACAAACATGTACTAACATAATGCATATAAAACAATTTTATCTTCATTATCATTTGATTATGACAGTAATATATCCTTACGTTGTTGGAAATAGCAGGCCGTTAATGGATCTCCCATATGACCATCTATGCATACGCAGTTTGGTATATGGTAAACAACATTACAATCGGCATTTAGACCACAAGATCCAGGACAAGGATCTCTACATTTCTGATTTATGCAAGCCAAATTTGTTGGACATTCATTATTAATAAGGCATTCGGGTCTACAATTCGGAGGAATTCCAATGAATTCCGGTAAACAGACACATTTATACGTATCTCCGGTGATATCGCATCGTGAATTTGGGCCACAGGGTGAAGGAACACAAGGGTTTTGTGGTGGTATAGGCCGTGTTTCTGCAAGAATATATTTAGTTGTGAATGTTTTTAGGAACATTCACATCTTCCTTACCTGGAATCGGTGAGCAATATACGAATGGATCGCCACTATATTTTGGTGGACAACTACATATTGGATTGTGGTTAATTACTAGGCATTTTGCGCCTGTACCACAAGTTCCTGGGCAGGGATCTATACATTTTTGATTTATGCAAGCTTCATGGGATGGACATTCGGAACTAGTAACACATTCCGGTCTACAATTTGGTGGCGCACCCATGTAACCCACTAAGCACGAACATACTGCCTGTTTGTTTACTTCCCTGCATTGGGCATTCAGTCCACAAGGGGATGGATTGCATGGGAATAATTCGGGTGGTGCTGTAATGGTAACTTTTTTCAGAAACTCTTTCTTCGTGCGCTAATGTTAACTTACGAGTTATTTTGGTACACATTACGAATGGATCCCCCGTTAAACCTTGGGGACAACTACAAGTTGGTATGTGATTGATTACGGTACATTCGGCTTCCTGAGCACATAATCCAGGGCATGGATCTTTGCATTTATTGTTAAAGCAAACTTTGTTTTTAGGGCAATCGATATTTTGAACACATTCTGGCCGACATTCGACATAAGGATCGCCTTGGTATTCTGTCAGGCAAGTACATGCTCCGTTATTACATTGCGCATTTGGTCCGCATGGTGATGGATTACATGGGTCTCTCGGTTTGGGGGTCGCTAGAAAAAATCCGTTTTTTCCCCAAATTTCATTTTTTTTTTTTACTTACGTTCAGGAGGTTTATGTTGACAATAAGTGAATGGATCTCCTGTATAGCCTTGAATACATACGCACATTGGTACATGATTTACAACAGAGCATTGAGCGTTAACTCCACAGGAACCAGGGCAAGGATCCCTACATTTTTCTCTTATACACGCTAAGTTACTAGAGCATTCAGAATGAATTAAACATTCGGGACGACAGTTGGGCGGATTGCCTATATATTCGTTCTGACAAGAACATGAATATGTGCTTCCTAAAGTAATACAATGCGAATAGGGACCGCATGGTGATGGGATACATGGATTAACAACAACTGTTTTATTTTCCATTGCTAAAATTAGGTCGTTCATATCATATTTAATGAACTAGTGAGTGAACTTACGAGGTGCAGCGTAACATCTAGTGAAGGGATCTCCAATTTGTCCTTCATTGCATGAGCATATTGGACTATGATTGATCACCGAACATCTGGCGTTGATACCGCATGTTCCAGGGCAAGGATCGATACATTTTTGATTAACGCATGCCTTATCGAATGAACATTCAGTACTTATTGTACATTCAGGTCTGCATCCTGGTGGACTGCCCATGTAATTGGGTAAGCACGTACATACGCTTGATTGTTTACTTCTCTGCATTGACTGTTGGGCCCACAAGGGGATGGCAAGCAAGGATTTGGCGGAGATGGAGGTGTCTCGATAATTATCGGTGAACAGAAAACGAACGGATCGCCTTTGAAATTAGCTCGACACACACATGACGGTAAATGATTTATAACTTGGCAGTCAGCATTTTGACCGCACACTCCAGGGCAAGGATCTTTACATTTATTTCCGATACAAGCTTTGTTCGCTGGACAATCTGAGTTTAAGGTGCATTCTGGTCTACATCCTAAGTATGGATTTCCTACATAATCCTGAAGACAAACGCAGGAACCTGCACGTTCATGCTCTTTGCATATCGCATTAGCGCCACACGGAGAAGGTACGCAAGGGCTAACAATATCAGAGGGTGGTGGTTCTAGAAATAAAACCGTGATTGTTTAACGGATTCTGTTAATATTATCAAGAACAGTTTGAAACTCTTTTAAAAATTAAGTGTATTTGGTATCAAAAATGAATACTGTTTAAGGAATAGAATCGGAAAATTCTGCATTCAACATGCATTTCACAAAATTAATTCAAATATAATTGAATGTGAAAGTATCCCTTTCTATTCTTAACAATATATTTGTTTGAAACTTACTAGTTTTAGGATGACAGAAGGTAAACGGATCGCCTTCAAAATCGTTTTGACACACACAATTTGGCGTGTGACTTATGACAAAACACTGAGCATTCTGTCCGCAAATTCCGGGACAAGGATCTTTACACTTTTGATTAATACACGCCAACTTATCTGCGCATTCGTTGCTGCTGATACACTCTGGTTTACAATACGGAGGAGATCCGACATATTCAGGTAAACAGGAACATGATGGGAAGTCATTAATAACCTTACAAACAGCATTAGATCCGCATGGAGATGGTTGACAAGGATCGATAAAAACTGGTTCTTCTTCTAAAATAATACGCAATTATTGTATTTATTCATTAAAATCATAGAGTGCGATGTTTTTACCTAGTGGTATACATCTAATGAAAGGATCGCCAGTATATTTAGCCATGCAACTACATATAGGATTGTGATTGGTGACTTGGCATTGTGCATTAATTCCACAAGTTCCTGGGCATGGATCGATACATTTTTGATTGACACAAGCCTCACTTAAAGGACATTCATTGCTTGTTACGCATTCTGGCCTACATGTAGGTGGGCTACCGACGTATCCAGAGACACAAGAGCAAACCGCTTGAGAATTGATTTCTCTACATTGGCTGTTTGGTCCACAGGGTGATGGATTACAAGGGTGTGTTATATGTGGTTCTAAAATATACATTTATCATCGAAAATCGGGTTAAGAATATCGGGCTCACTTGTAATCTTGTGACATATTGTAAAGGCGTCGCCGCTGTATTCTGCCAGGCAAGTGCAACTTGGGATATGATTTATAACGGCACACTCCGCGTTTTGCCCACAAGTTCCAGGACAAGGGTCTTTACACTTATTGCCGATACAGGCCCTATTCTTAGGACACTCGGCGTTCAAAATACATTCTGGCCTGCATCCAATGTACGGATCTCCCTGATATTCAGCTAAACAAGTACAAACCCCCATTATGACACTGAGCGTTTGGACCGCACCTAGTTACATTGCAAGGATCTGTAGGAATGCTGGGTGCTGAAATATCACCGTTCATTATTACTCCAATTTCGGAAATAAATGATAATTTCTTACGAGGTGGTGGATAGCAAGCAGTCAACGCATCTCCAATATAGTTATTATCGCAAGTGCAAGATGGAATATGATTTATTACAGTACACTTGGCATGGATGCCACAAGAGCCGATGCATGGATCCCTACATTTTTCTCCGATACAGGCTAAATTGTTAGGACATTCGTTATGATTTACACATTCAGGTCTACAATTTGGAGGCGCCCCCTACATAGCCGCTAAGGCAAGAACAAGATGGTACATCTCCTATTTCGCGACATATAGCGTTTGGACCGCAAGGAGATGGCACACAAGCGGGTCTTTTTTCCGGAACGATCGGTACTGCAATTAAATTTTGGATAAGAGATTTGAAATTTCAATTATATAATAATCGTACTTGGTGGAACTTTATAACAATATCTGAAAGGATCGCCGGTATGATCAGCCAGACAAGCGCAAATTGGAGTGTGATTTATAACACTACAAAGAGCATTTGATCCGCAGCTACCAGGGCATGGGTCTGTACATTTCTGATTAACACATGCTTTGTCGTGAGGACATTCCGCGCTGACTGTACATTCAGGTCTACAACCTGGCGGGCTACCCACGTATGTTGGTAGACATGAGCACACAGCTTGTCCATTAACTTCTCTGCATTGACTATTAGGTCCGCAGGGCGACGGATTGCAAACATCGATTGGCTTCGGTTCTGGAATGTGTTGATTGCAATATCTAAATGGATCCCCTGTAAAGCCTGGGAAACAAGTACAAGATGGCGCATGATTAACGACTTGACATATAGCATTTTGTCCGCAAGTTCCAGGACAAGGATCTTGACATTTATTCCGTATACAAGCTTTATTTGATGGACAATCACTACTCAATACACATTCAGGTCTGCAACCCTCGTATGGATTCCCGATGTAATCTTGCAGACACATACAGGAGCCAGCATTATTTAATTCTTCTGCATATTGCGTTGGAACCGCATGGAGTAGGAACACATGGTGTAGTTTTATTGTACTCAGAAACTGAAAGCGTAAACGATAGTAATAACTGCGTCTGCGATATGGACGTGCTTCTGATCTTTACCTTGAGGTGTTTCACAACTACTGAATGGATCTCCTATATAACCTTGTAGGCAAACACAGTTAGGTATGTGACTAACAACTCTACATTCTGCGTTGAGGCCACATATATTAGTGCACGGATCTTTGCATTTGTTATTTATACAAGCCAAATTGTTCAAACACTCGTCATTGCTAATACATTCAGGCCTACATTGAGGTGGTTGCCCAGTGAACTCAGGTAAGCAAGAACACGATGGAGAATCGTTTATAACTTTGCATAAGGCATTTGGTCCACACGGAGATGGCTGACAAGGATTCACAGGTATCGGTTTCTCAACTATAAAAGAAATTCATTCATAGAATCTAGCTTGGTACATAATCATATTTGCTTACTAATTTGAAGACATCTAATGAAAGGATCTCCAGAGAATTTCGGCGGACAACTGCATATAGGATTATGACTTATTACTTGACACAATGCGCCAATTCCACAAGTCCCCAAACATGGATCAATACATTTTTGATTTACACAAGCTTCATTTAAAGCACAGTCTGAAGATGACACGCACTCTGGTCTACATGTTGGTGGAGAACCAATGTAACCCGTAACACACGAGCATACAGCTTGTCCATTAATTGCTCTACATTGACTGTTAGGTCCGCACGGTGATGGATTGCAAGGTTCGTTTGGAGGAGATTCTAAAAAGTTTTAGTTAATTTAAAGGATGGGCCTCGTTGGCTCGATTATCTGTATACCTGGTGCTGGATTGCAGGCAACAAATGCGTTACCTACATAATTCCTTATGCATGAACACATTGGTGTGTGATTAATTACAGCACATTCTGCGTTTTGTCCGCATGTTCCAGGGCACGGATCAATACATTTGTTTCTTGCGCATGCTTTATTTTTAGGACAGTCGTAATTTTGAACGCATTCAGGTCTACATACCCTATACGGATCTCCTTGGTATTCTGGTAAGCACGTACATACTCCATTTGTGCATGCTGCGTTCGGTCCACAGGGTGAAGGATTGCATGGGTCTGCTTTAGGTGGTTCAGCTGAATGGCAACAATGAATAAGAAAACCGAACTAATTTCATGTGTGAAAATTAACTTACTTTCTATCTTAAATGTACAACTCACGAATGGATCTCCTACATAACCATCTAAGCAAGTACATGTGGGAATGTGATTGAAAACATTACATTGTGCATTTTGGCCACACGATCCCGGGCAAGGATCCCTACATTTCTCATTAATACAAGCCAAGTTACTGCTACAATCAGAATTTATGGTACATTCTGGTCTACAATTCGGCGGTGTCCCTATATAACGCATTAAGCAACTACAGGACGGCAAGCCACCAATGTCTCTACATTCAGAGAACGGCCCACATGGGTTAGGTACACAAGGATTTTGTACGGGCTCCGGCGGCTTTATTGGAGCTACAATTTCATTAGTTAATTATAAAAGACCTGTAAATGTGGAATCAGTTGTAATCTTACGTGGTGTACGGTTGCAAATGGTGAAAGGATCTCCTGTATAGCCTTCAGTACACGAGCATATAGGACTGTGATTATGAACTATACATTTGCTATTAACACCACATACACCTGGACAAGGATCTGTGCACTTGAATGAAGTACAAGCTTTATCCAAGGGGCATTCTGAGCTAACGGTACATTCAGGTCTACATCTGGGTGGTGATCCGATATAATTAGGTAAGCAAGAACATACTATCTGCCCATTTTTTTCTTGACACTGAGCGTTGGGACCACAAGGGGATGAGTCGCATGTTTCCTTTTCTGGCGCTAAAGAAATACAATGCTCATTGTCTATTAATTTAATCTTTAGAAATAAATCCTTACGTTTCTGTTGCACAATTAAAGAACAGAATCTAAACGGATCTCCGGTATATCCAGGAATACAGGTACAACTTGGAAGGTGATTCATTACACGACAGTTTGCGTTTTGGCCGCAGGTACCTGGACAAGGATCCTGACATTTATTTCTAATACACGCTTTATTGGATGGGCAATCTGTATTATACACGCATTCCGGTCTGCAACCTTCATACGGATTCCCTATGTAATCTGACACACATGTACACGATCCGGCTCCATTTTGCTCGCGACAAATTGCGTTGGCACCACATGGTGATGGTACACAAGGTGTTGGTCTGATTTCTGGTGTTGGTGGTTCTTCGTGGTTACATTGAACGAAAGGATTTCCAACATAGCCCGGTTGGCAAACACAATTTGGCGTATGGGACACGACTCTGCATTCCGCATTAATTCCACATGTCCCCGGACAAGGATCTTTACATTTGGAGTAAACACATGCAAGTTGACTAGAACATTCACTGTTGCTAGAACATTCGTGTCTGCAGTTAGGTGGGCTGCCTAAAAATTCTGGTAAGCAGGAGCACGATGGAGCACCATTAGAAACTTTGCATTCAGAATTTGGTCCACATGGAGATGGACGGCATGGATCTTCCACAATTGTTGCTTCTAGAATTGGGTCTTTTATGAAAAATATAAGGGAATTATTTTGAACGTACCTGGTGGCGGTAGCGTACAACGTATAAATGGATCACCGATATAGGGAGGCAAACATGTACATACAGGATTATGATTGATCACATTACATCTTGCTTCAATTCCACAAGTACCCGGGCAGGGATCAATACATTTTTGGTTGTTACACGCTCGGTTTTGAGGACATTCAGCGCTAGAAATACATTCAGGTCTGCACGTGGTTGGACTACCCAAATACCCTGGTACACAAGAGCAAACTGCTTGATCGTTAATTTCTCTGCATTGACTGTTTGGACCACAAGGTGATGGGTTGCATGGATGTGGTTTCACGGGCGCTATAAAGGTAACAATATTTTTACTGATTTCAACAGTAAATGATGTATCTTACGTGGTGTAGGTCTGCAAAATACAAATGCATCCCCGGTATAGCCGCTTGTACATGAACACATAGGGATATGGTTTATAACTGCGCATTCTGCATTTTGACCGCAAGTTCCTGGACAAGGATCTTTACACTTCTGCCTGATACAAGCTTTATCTTTTGAACAGTCAGTGCTTAAAATACATTCTGGTCTACATCCTTTGTATGGGTCACCTTGATATTCTGGGAGGCATGTACATATACCATCCGCACACTGGGCATTGAGCCCACAGGGTGACGGTTGACATTTATCAGTTTTATCTATTGCTAAAATTGCATTGTAATTGCATGTAATTAATAGACACAAATATTAAATAAAGTTAATATAAGCTTACGTTTTTCGGGTTCAGGATAACAGTTAGTAAACGCATCTCCTGTATAGCGCTCTGGACATGTGCAAGTTGGAGTATGATTTATTACAGCGCACAATGCGCCAATTCCACACGATCCAGGACAGGGATCTATACATTTCTCTCTTATGCAAGCTTGACTGCTGGGACATTCTGAATTTATGGTACATTCTGGTTTACAGTTTGGTGGGGTTC
Source organism: Protaetia brevitarsis (assembly GCA_004143645.1). Classification (NCBI taxonomy): domain Eukaryota; kingdom Metazoa; phylum Arthropoda; class Insecta; order Coleoptera; family Scarabaeidae; genus Protaetia; species Protaetia brevitarsis. The sequence continues at coordinate 3,177,952 of RXPK01000054.1, read as the reverse complement.
CTATATAACCTTGACGGCAACTACAAGAAGGTGATCCACCAATATTGCGACATTCAGAGTATGGCCCGCATGGCGATGGTAAACATGGGTCAGGTATTGGGGGTGGAAGCGCTGAAAGCATCATTCGGTAAAATGTGCACAATCCATTCAGATATACGATATTTCTGAGGATAACACTCACATTCAGGAATATGTACACATCTACTAAACGGATCACCAGTAAATCCTTGATTACATGAACATATAGGACTGTGATTGATAACGTTGCACCTTGCGTTAAGACCACATGTTCCCGGACATGGATCCACACAGTGTTGGTTTACGCAAGCTTTGGTGAAATCGCACTCAGAGCTGACAACGCATTCAGGTCTACATCCAGGTGGACTTCCCACATAATCAGGCAAACAAGAACATACCGCTTGATCATTTACATTTCTACATTGACTGTTTGGCCCGCAAGGTGATGGATTGCACGGTTGTAGCGGTTCTATGGATACAATAATGTAAATTATTTGGCATTACTTCCCGTTACTTATCTTACTAGGTGGTGCTGGAGGTATTATATTGCAATGTATGAATGGATCGCCTGTATATCCAGCCCGACAAATACAAGAAGGTAAATGATTAATCACTTGGCAATCAGCATTTTGTCCACAGGTTCCCGGACATGGATCTTGACATTTATTATTGACGCAAGCCTTGTTAGATGGGCAGTCAGTATTTATAACACATTCCGGTCGACAGCCTTCATACGGATTTCCGTAGTAATCTGGTAAACAATAACATGCTCCAGCGCCATTTTGTTCTTTGCACTTAGTATTTATACCGCAAGGTGACGGTAAGCAAGGAGCTGTCGGTGGTATCGGCTCTGGTGCTAGATATTAAAAATAGAAATAGATTTCGTAACGTTTTAATATATTGATACATACGTGGCGGTGAACATTGTGTGAATGGATCTCCAATATAATTGTCAATGCAAACACAATTTGGAGTGTGACTAATAACGCGGCATTGTGCGTTGACTCCACAAGTACCCGGACATGGATCTTTACATTTCTGCTTAATGCAAGCCAAATTTGAAGAGCATTCGCTGTTACTGACGCATTCAGGTCTACAATTTGGTGGCGAACCTATGTATTCTGCCAAACATGAGCAAGATGGGGAATCGTTAATGACTCTACATTGTGAGTTGGGACCGCAGGGTGATGGTTGACAAGGATTTTCTTTTGGGATATCTTCAACTACAATATTTTTTTGAATTAGATTTAGTGATATTTGTTTAACTTCGGCTGACATACTTATTGCTAAGCACCTTACAAATGGATCGCCAGTAAATCTATCTGGGCAACTACAAACTGGATTGTGATTCACTACGTGGCACATGGCTCCTATACCGCAAGTTCCTGGACAAGGGTCGATACATTTTTGGTTATTACAGGCCTGAATAAGAGGGCACTCCGAACTTTGAACGCACTCGGGCCTACAGTGTGGAGGTGTACCTAAATAACTTGGCAAGCAAGAACACACCGGTTGGTTATTAACATTTCTGCATTGACTGTTTGGACCGCAAGGTGATGGGACACATGCTTCCAGAAGAATTGCAGCTGAAATAGCATCGAATTAAAATATCGTCGCGTTATCATAAATAATAGCTTAACATACGAGGTAAAGGCCGACAAGATACGAAAGCATCTCCGATATAGCTAGGTGAACAGCTGCACATTGGGATATGCTGTATTACTGTGCATTGAGCGTTTTCTCCGCAGGTTCCAGGACAGGGATCTATACACTTATTTCTAATACAGGCTTTGTTCTTATCACATTCATTATTCAATACACATTCTGGTCGACAGCCACGGTACGGATCGCCTTGATATTCCGGTCTGCAAGTGCATACGCCATTCTGGCAATCAGCATTGGGGCCACAAGGTGACGGATTACAAGGATCTGGCGCAGGTGGCTCGGCTAAAATATTATACACGTTGAATTTCCAAATCTTACTATTTATGAAGTCTTACGTGGTGGAATATTGACACGACAACTTGCGAATGGATCGCCTGTATAACCATCGGGGCACATACATGTGGGTGTATGGTTTATAACTTTACATTGGGCATTTACACCACAGGATCCGGGGCACGGATCCTGACATTTGTTTCTTATGCAAGCCAAATTACTAGCGCACTCGGAATTTATAGTACATTCATGTCTGCAATTGGGTGGTACTCCCATAAATCCTTGTAAGCACGAGCAAGATGGTTGTCCACCTATGTCGCGACACTGGGCATTTGGTCCACATGGATTTGGTTGACAAGGGTCAGTTACAATTGGTTCTAACTCTTTTAATACTGCAAAATGTGTTTAGTAAATATTCTGACAGTTTGCGTTTGCTGTATCGTCTTACTCTCATAACAATTAGTAAACGGATCGCCAGTGTAACTCGGTTTGCACGAACAAATGGGGCTATGATTATTAACTTGGCAATTAGCGTTAATACCGCATGTTCCAGGACAAGGATCGACGCATTTCTGATTAATGCAGGCCTTGTCGAAAGAACATTCGGAACTAACTGTGCATTCTGGTCTACAGTTGGGAGGAGCACCTATGTAGCTTGCTATACACGAGCAAACTGCCTGATCATGAACTTCTTTACATTGGCTATTAGGACCGCACGGTGAGGGACTGCACACATTTATTGGAGCGGGTGGTTTGGCTAAAAAGTTGTACTTAGTGCTGAAGGCTTGAATTAACTTCTTCTGCTTACGTGGTATAGGTGAACAATATCTGAATGGATCACCGGTAAAACCTGTTTTGCAAGTGCAGGAAGGCAAGTGACCTATGACTTGGCAGTCGGCATTATCTCCACAGGTTCCAGGGCAAGGATCTTGACACTTATTTCTAATACAGGCTCTATTTGAGGGGCAATCGGAATTTTGTACACACTCGGGTCGGCAACCTTCGTAAGGATTTCCTATATATTCAGGTAAGCAGGTACAAGATCCTGCGCCATTTTGCTCTCGGCAAATAGCGTTGGCACCACATGGTGAGGGTACACAGGGTGTTGATGGCGCAGTCGGGGGCTGGACTAAAATATTCAAAAATATTTTGTAATTAATATATACACATATACCATATATCTTATGAGCGGCGCGATATTTGAGATGAGATGACTTTTTTTTCATAATGGCGTGATAGACATTGTTAGTTTTTGTATGGTACGCATCTATGCTTATAATGTAAGAAGGTGACGTGTTTCATTTATTCGCTGGTATATACAAAGCTGAAAATAAGTATCTTACGTGGTAGTGTACAAAGAAGGAACGGATCCCCTATGAAATCGGAGAGGCAGACGCAATTGGGTGTATGGCTAACAACGCGACATTCTGCATTAGTTCCACATACGCCGGGGCAAGGGTCTTTACATCTTTGATTTATGCAAGCCAAGTGGTTGGGACATTCGCTATTGCTAACGCATTCGGGGCGGCAGTTTGGTGGCGCGCCAATATAATTTTCTGAACATTGGCAAGACGGGGAATCTCCATTTACTTTACATTCTGAATATGGACCACATGGGGATGGTTGGCACGGGTTAAGTGGAACTACTATTGGTTCGTCTTCTATAAATTTGTTTGGAAAGAAATATACATATATATATATAAGAAAATGGAGTCAGTTTTACTCAAATTTCTTACTTATAGGTATACACCTAGTAAATGGATCGCCTGTATGCTTAGCCGGACATGTGCATATAGGATTATGGTTAACGGTTTGACACCTTGCTCCGATACCACATGTTCCGGGACACGGGTCGATACATTTCTGATTGACGCAGGCTTCGCTTATTGGACATTCTGAACTAGTAACGCATTCAGGTCTACAATTTGGAGGTGATCCAATATAACCGGGAACGCAAGAACATACAGCTTGTTCGTTTATTTCTCTGCATTGGCTGTTAGGACCGCATGGAGAGGGGTTGCACGGATGTACAACTAGCGGTGCTAAAATTCGGTGAAAAATATTATTGTTTGCTTAAGCACAAATTAATTCTAACATACGTTGGTGAGGTGAACACAGAACGAAAGCATTTCCAATGTAACCTTCTAAACAGCTACACATTGGTATGTGATTAATAACTGAGCACAGAGCATTTTGACCGCAAGTTCCAGGACATGGGTCCACACACTTGTTCCTGATACAAGCTTTGTCTTTCGGGCAATCATTATTAAGTACACATTCTGGTCTGCAACCTCTATAAGCATCTCCCTGATATTCTGGCAAACAAGTACATATGCCATCGTTACATTGAGCATTCACTCCGCAAGGAGAAGGATTACACTTGTCTCTTATTTGCGGTTCCACTGGAAAAGTTTTATTATCATAGGATAATAGGTAAGAAGTAAGTACTCACGTGGTTGTGGTTTTAAATAACAGTTTGCGAATGGATCACCTGTATATCCTTCTGTACAAGTACAAATTGGTATGTGGTTTATAACGTTACATTGTGCGAATGTTCCGCAGGAACCAGGACAAGGATCTCTACATTTCTCTCTTATACATGCTAAATTACTGGAACATTCAGAATTGATAGTACATTCAGGGCGACAATTTGGCGGACTTCCAATGAATGTTGATAAACAAGAACAAGATGGTGTACCACCGATGTCTCTGCATTCAGAATTTGAACCACACGGATTTGGAACGCACGGATTGGTAATTGGTTTTATAGGAACTGGTACTGACGCTGAAATCGTAGTGTGATTAGTTATCCATGTTCATCAAAAGTAATAATGATTATTTCTTACGTTGCACGTAACATCTAATGAATGGATCTCCTGTGTATCCAGACTGACAAGAGCAAATGGGATTGTGATTTATAACTTGGCATTTTGCGTTTACACCACACGTGCCAGGACAAGGGTCAACACATTTTTGATTGACACATGCTTTATCTAATGCACATTCTGAGCTAACGGTACATTCTGGTCTACAACCAGGAGGATTACCAGTGTAAGAAGGCAAGCATGAGCACACTGCCTGTCCGTTAACTTCTTTGCATTGACTATTTGGACCGCACGGAGAAGGGTTGCAGGGATTAGTAGGTTGGACCGCTAGAATATAATTTGAAAATAAAATATATCAAGGAAACAATACAAAAACCTACGTTCCGATTCTATTACTCTGCAGAATACAAATGGATCACCACTATAGCCAATATGGCATGTACAAGATGGAAGATGATTTACAACTTGGCAATTGGCATTTTGACCACATGTGCCGGGGCATGGGTCTTTGCAATGATTATTTATACACGCCTTGTTCGAAGGGCAGTCGGTATTTAAGATGCATTCCGGTCTACAACCGTCGTATGGATTACCGATATACTCCGGTAAACAAATGCAAGCACCAGCTCCGTTTTGTTCTTTGCAAACAGCATTAGCACCGCAAGGCGATGGTGAGCAGGGTGAAGTAGTTTCTGGTTCTAAAAAGAATATACAATAAGAAAACTTGCGACTGGGTCTTTTGTATTATAACAGACGCACTTATTGGCGTAGAACACCTAATGAAAGGATTTCCTTGATATCCAGCAATGCATATACAATTTGGAGTATGGCTAACTACTCGACATTCAGCGTTTTCCCCACATATGCCTGGACATGGGTCTTTACATTTCTGATTTATACAAGCGAGATTAGATGCGCATTCACTGTTGCTAATACACTCAGGTTTACAGTTTGGAGGACTACCAACAAAGCTCGGCAAACATGAACAAGATGGTGAATCTCCAGATACCCGACATTCTGAATTTGGTCCACAAGGGGAAGGTTGACAAGGATTTATTGGCTCTTGTTGTACCATAGCTGTAACGTTATTTTTTTTTTTCTTCGCGGAACAAAGAAATATGTTAGTGTTGACTTACGTTGTGGAATACATCTTGTAAACGGATCTCCAGTAAATTTACTGGGACAACTACAAATGGGGTTGTGACTAACTACTTGACAATTTGCACCAACGCCACATGTTCCGGGACAAGGATCGACACATTTTTGATTTACACAAGCTTCTGATAAAGGACACTCCGCACTAACGATACATTCGGGTCTACAAGCTGGTGGGCTGCCTAGATAACTAGGTATACAAGAGCAAACAGCTTGACTATTTATTTCTCTACACTGACTGTTTGGTCCGCATGGTGATGGACTGCAGGGATGCAATATTACGGGCGCTACAAATAATCCTTCGATTGTAACGAAAGATATCGAATAAAACAAAGAAAGAAACGTTACCTGGTTGTGGTTTGCACTGTATAAAAGCATTACCAACGTAATCCTTAATACAACTGCAAGTTGGGATATGATTTATAACAGTACATTCAGCATTTTGTCCGCATGTGCCGGGACATGGATCAACGCATTTATTTCTAATACAAGCCAAGTTTTTGGCGCAATCGTTATTTAAAACACATTCAGGTCTGCAACCCCTATAAGGATCTCCTTGGTATTCCGATAAACATGTGCACACACCATCTACACATTGCGCATTTGCGCCGCAAGGTGATGGATTACAAGGGTCTGAGGGCTGTTTTATAACGGCTGAAATATTTAGGTTTAAATCAAGAGTATTAATTCGAGAGAAATATTTTCTTACGTGGTGGTGGCTTGGGATGGCAGTTAGTAAAAGGATTGCCAGTGTAATCTTCCGGACAAGAACAAATAGGTGTATGATTGATAACGCTACAAAGAGCATTAACTCCACACGATCCAGGGCAGGGATCTCTACATTTTTCGTTAATGCAAGCTAAATTACTGGCACATTCTGAATTGATGCTACATTCCGGTCTGCAGTTTGGCGGAGCTCCTATGTAGTTATTTAGACAAGAACATGATGGTGAGCCACCAATGTCACGGCATTCAGAATACGGACCGCACGGTGATGGTACGCATGGGTTCACAATAATTGGCGTTTCTTGGGGTGGAGCTAAAGATAATTAAATTATTAGCTGTTGTCAATGAGAAACTTTACAGAGTCTTACGCGGCAGTGGATAACATCTTGTGAACGGATCGCCTGTGTAGCTATTAATACAAGAGCAAATTGGACTATGGTTAATGACTTGACAATTTGCATTTAATCCACAAGTGCCTGGGCAAGGGTCGCTACATTTCTGGCTAATACATGCTTTGTCTTGTGAGCACTCAGCACTAACTGTACATTCAGGTCGACAACCGGGTGGGCTACCTATGTAGCTTGGTAAACAGGAGCATACCGCCTGATCATGTACTTCTTTGCATTGACTGTTAGGTCCACAAGGTGAAGGATTACAAGGATTCTTGGGCTCAACAATTGCTAAAAAAAGGCATCATTAACTAATTACCAGGAAAACACGACCTATTAACTTACGTTCGACTGGTAATGAACAATGTCTAAATGGATCGCCAGTGTAGCCTGGTATACAAGTGCAGGAAGGAAGATGATTGATAACTTGACAATTTGCGTTCTGACCACAAGTTCCAGGACAAGGATCTACACACTTGTTTCTTATACATGCTTTATTGGAAGGACAGTCGGAATTTAATGTACACTCTGGTCTACAACCTTCATAAGGGTCTCCAATATATTCTGGTAAACACGAACATGAACCTGCTCTATTATATTCTTTACATATAGCGTTTGACCCACATGGTGATGGTACGCAAGGGTTAACGGGAGCAATAGGCGGTGGAACCGCTACTGTGCATTGAGTGAAGGGATCTCCAGTGAAACCGACAATACAAACACAATTGGGAGCGTGACTGATGACCCTACATTCGGCATTTGCTCCGCATATTCCAGGACAAGGGTCTTTACACTTTTGATTAATGCAAGCAAGATTTGACGGACATTCACTGTTACTTACACATTCCGGACGACAATTCGGAGGACTACCTATAAATTCTGGGAAACAAGAGCAAGATGGTGATTCATTAATAACTTTGCATTCGGCATTGGAGCCACATGGAGAAGGTAGGCAAGGATTGATAATCACAGGCTCTTCTTCTATGACTGAACATCTGATAAACGGATCACCGGTATATCGGGGCGGACAACTACAAATTGGATTATGGTTGACTACTTGGCATTTTGCGCTAAGACCACAAGTTCCGGGGCAGGGATCTATACACTTCTGATTTATACATGCTTGGTTGAGTGGACACTCTGAACTTGAAACACATTCAGGTCTGCATGTTGGAGGACTGCCTATAAATCCGGGTACGCAGGAGCACACAGCTTGCTCATTAATTTCCCTACACTGACTATTGGGTCCACAAGGTGACGGATTGCATGGATGGCTCAATACTGGTTCTAAAATGCCTTTTATTTGTGAGATGTTACTATTAAAAAATATAATTAATTTACCAGGTATTGGGGAACATAAAACGAAGGCGTTTCCTGTGGATCCTTGATTGCAACTGCATATCGGAATATGATTTAGAACTGTACAAACCGCATTATGGCCGCATGTTCCAGGGCATGGGTCAATACATTTGGTTTTTATGCAAGCTTTGTCTCTGGGACAATCATTACTTAATACACATTCCGGTCTACATCCAGTATAAGGATCACCGTGGTAATTAGGATTGCAGGTGCATGTACCATCCCTACATACAGCATTTGATCCACACGGTGAAGGGTTGCATGGATCCGCAGGTGGTTGAACTTCTATAAAGGCAATTAATTATATGGGTTTCATTATATGGGTAAATATAAAATCTTACGCTGTACTGGGGCTAAGTGACATGTAACAAACGGATCACCTGTGTATCCGTTTATACATGTGCATATAGGGGTATGATTTTGAACAGTGCACTCAGCATTTGTTCCACATGAACCTGGGCATGGGTCTTTGCATTTTTCTCTAATGCATGCCAAATTACTTGCGCATTCATGGCTAGAAATGCATTCTGGTCGGCAATTTGGAGGGGTGCCAATATAGGTTTCACGACAAGAACAAGATGGCGCCCCGCCTAAGTCCCTGCATTCCGAATACGGACCACAAGGAGATGGCACACAATGATTTATCGGGGCTGGTTTCACACTTGGTGGTGGAGGCGCTAAAGTCTAGATGTTATAAAAGAAATAAACTATTCTAGACGTAACTTACGTGGAAGTGGATAACATCTAGTGAAAGGGTCACCTGTGTACCTCGATTGGCAACTACAAATGGGATTGTGATTTATAGTATTGCATATAGTATTTAATCCACAAGTTCCCGGGCAAGGATCTGTGCACTTTTGATTTATGCAAGCCTTGTCAAGAGCGCATTCTGAACTAACAACACATTCTGGTCTACAGCTAGGTGGGCTGCCAACGTATGTGGGCAAACAGGAACAAACAGATTGATTATTTACTTCTCTACATTGGCTATTCGGTCCACATGGTGAAGGACTACAAACATTGATAGGAACTGGAACATCTGCAGTAAAACATAGCGATATTATATATTTAGAGATTTTTGGTAAATTCTCTTACGAGTTGGTTGAATTAGAGTGCATGATCTAAACGGATCTCCAGTGTATCCCGCTATACAAGTACAAGACGGAATATGACTAATAACTTGGCAATGAGAGTTTGGACCACAGGTTCCTGGACAAGGGTCTTGACATTTATTTCTAATACACGCCTTATTAGATGGACAATCGCTGTTCAAAGTACATTCTGGCCGACAACCTTCGTAAGGATTTCCAATGTAATCATCTAAACAACTACAAGCACCAGCTCCATTGCGTTCTCTGCATACAGCATTTGAATCGCAAGGAGATGGAATACAAGGATTTGTTTGACTCAACATTGGCGGTGGTTGACTTATAGAGCATTGCACAAATGGATTTCCCTCGTAGCCAGATAAGCAAACGCAATTTGGAGTATGACTGACGACTCTGCATTCTGCATTTTGGCCACAAATTCCGACGCAAGGATCTTTGCATTTTTGATTTATGCAGGCTAAATTGATAGGGCATTCGCTGTTACTAACACACTCTGGTTTACAATAAGGTGGAGTACCAATAAACTCTGGCAAACAAGAGCATGATGGCGATTCACCCGACACTTTACATTGCGCATTGGGTCCGCATGGTGAAGGCTCACAGGGATTCGTTGGTGCAACTATAGGTTCTTCTTCTGGAATTATTCAAAGTATGTTGATTGACTGAAACGTAATAAATGTTGGTGCTTACGCAATAAACATCTGATAAAGGGATCGCCAGTGTAAGATTGTGGACAACTGCATATTGGATTGTGGTTTACTACTTGACACTTCGCACCGATGCCGCACGTTCCAGGGCAAGGATCTATACATTTCTGGTTTACACAAGCTTTATCTAAATTACACTCTGAACTGGTAACACATTCAGGCCTACACATAGGAGGCGTTCCTATATAGCCAGGTATGCAAGAACAAACGGCTTGACCATGAATTTCTCTGCACTGACTGTTAGGTCCACAAGGAGATGGATTACAAGGGTGAAGATCAATTGGTTCTAAGAATTAGGAAAATTTAGTAAAATTAATAATTGATGACCTAGAAGAAACCTACTTTGTGCGGGTTTGCATAAAACGAAGGCATTCCCAGTATAACCACTTGGACAGGTGCACATCGGTATATGGTTTACAACATTACATTCTGCGTTTTGTCCACATGTACCAGGACAAGGATCTTTACACTTTTTATTAATACATGCTCTGTCTTTGGGGCAATCATTATTTAGTACACACTCTGGTCGGCAACCTTTATAAGGGTCTCCTTGATATTCTGTTAAACAAGTACAAACACCGTCGGAACACAAAGCGTTTGCTCCGCATGGAGATGGATTGCAAGGATCTACTTTTATTTCTTGTGCTAAAAACGAAGATTTGGTACTTAAATTTAAGGTAAACGAAAAGTAGGCCTTACGTGGAGGTTTAGGATAGCAATTACTAAACGGATCACCAGTGTATTCATCCAAACAAGTGCAAATTGGAATGTGATTTATTACGCTGCAGTGTGCATTCAAACCGCAAGATCCAGGGCATGGATCTAGACATCGTTCTCTGATGCATGCTAGATTGCTAGGACATTCTGAATTTATGGAACATTCCGGTCTGCAGTTTGGAGGTGTCCCTAAGTAATTTAGTAAGCAGGAACAAGAGGGGCTATCTCCAATTTGTCGGCATTCTGAATTTGGACCACATGGCGATGGAGCACAGGGATTAATAGGTGTGGGCACATCGTATTCTATGGCTAAAAGTAAAATATGAGTGAGTATCATCATTTATGGTCTAATAATCTTACGTGTGGGAGGACTAGGATGACATCGTACGAAGGGGTCTCCAGTATATCCATTTTGGCAAATACATATCGGGTTATGATTGATTACTTTGCAATTTGTATTTAATCCACATACTCCTGGACAAGGATCCGCACATTTTTGATTAACACATGCCTTATCAAGTGGACACTCAGAACTAACGACACATTCTGGTCGGCAACCGGGTGGACTTCCTAGATAATTAGGTAAACAAGAACAAACAGCTTGTTCGTTTACTTCACGACACTGACTGTTTGGCCCACATGGTGAAGGAGTACATGTATTTTTAACTATAGGTTCTTCAGGGCCTGACAATTAAAGTATTCCATTTATAAATACGATTGAAACGTCACATTGGAAACTTACGTGGAGGAAGTGAACAATAATTGAATGGATCTCCTGTATAACCATGGTCACATGTACATGTTGGCAAATGATTAACAACTTGGCAATGAGCATTGGTACCACATGTTCCGGGACAAGGATCCCTACATTTATTATTAATGCAAGCTTTTGTGGGAGGGCAATCGGTATTGAAAACACACTCAGGTCTGCAACCATCATATGGGTTTCCTATGTAATCAGGCAAACATACGCAAGAGCCAGCTCTGTCGTGCTGGCGACATTCTGCGTTTGCACCACAAGGAGATGGTGTGCAAGGGTTTATAATTTCTTCTTTAGCTGAAATTTTATTAAGAAATTGTTTTTTGAATAAGCAACAAACCTATGAGCTTACGGGGTGGCAATTGACATTGTGTGAAAGGATCTCCTACATATCCACTTATACAGAAGCAATTTGGTGTGTGGCTTATAACCCGACATTCAGCATTACCACCGCATGTACCAGGACAAGGATCTTTACATTTTTGATTTATACAAGCCAAATGATTAGGACATTCGCTGTTGCTTATACATTCTGGTTTGCAATTTGGAGGTGTGCCAATAAAGTCAGGTAAACACGTGCATGAAGGAGAATCGCCAGATACTTTGCACTGAGCATTCGGTCCGCACGGAGATGGATTGCATGGATTTTTTTGTACTATAGGTTCTTCAGCTGCAATAATTGTTTAAGTTAATAAAATGTTATCACACTATTTAGGGAGTATTCTCACGTAGTATCAGGCATCGTATGAAAGGATCTCCTGTATATTTATGTGGGCAACTGCAGACCGGATTATGTGAAACAACTTGACATAAGGCAGAAATACCGCAAGTCCCAGGACAGGGATTTATACATTTTTGATTTACACACGCCTCGCTCAAAGGACATTCAGAACTAGATACACATTCCGGTCTGCAAGCTGGTGGGCTACCTATGAAACCTGATACGCAAGAACACACGGCTTGTCCATTGATTTCCCTACATTGACTGTTCGGTCCGCAAGGTGTTGGATTGCAAGGATGAGTGATAACAGGTTCTGTAAAGTATGTAATGTACTAAAGTAAAAATGGCAGAGCACTATGACAAACCTTGAATTAGAGAACAGAGAGTAAATGCGTTTCCTACGTAGTTCGGTAAACAAGTGCACGTAGGAATATGATTAATGACATAACAAACGGCATTTTGACCGCAAGTTCCTGGACAGGGATCTATACATTTACTTCTTATACAGGCTTTGTCTTTTGGACAATCGGAATTTAAGACACATTCAGGTCTGCATCCTCTATAAGGATCACCTTGATATTCAGGTAAGCAGGTACATATTCCATTGTCGCATTGAGCATTAGGTCCGCAAGGTGATGGATTGCAGGGATCAACAACAGGTTCTTTTTCCGCTGAAATGTGTGGAAAGTTAAATCGAGTTCTGTTTTTTTAAATTTCAGTATGATTTACGTGGTGGTTTAAGATGACAACTTGTAAATGGGTCTCCTATATATCCATTCAAACAAGTGCATATAGGCGTGTGATTTATTACGCTGCATTCTGCATTCGTTCCACAGGAGCCAGGACAAGGGTCCTTACACTTTTGTTGTATACATGCCAAATTGCTAGAGCACTCAGAATTGATGGTACATTCTGGGCGACAGTTAGGTGGACTACCAATAAAATCGATAAGACAAGAACAAGAAGGCGTGGATCCTACCGTTCGACATTCTGAATTGGATCCACATGGATTAGGTACACAAGGATTGGTAGGCTCTTCTACTACGGTAGGTGGAGTAACTGAAATACGCAGATATATATGTATATATATATATAAACCCATATTATCGATTTCCTTGCGATATTACCAGGTATCAAGTAGCATCTTGTGAAAGGATCACCAGTATAACCAGGATTACAAGAACAAATAGGACTGTGATTCACGACTTGGCATTTGGTGTTTAATCCACATGACCAAGGACAGGGATCAACACATTTTTGATTAACACAAGCTTTATTTTGGGGACATTCTGAGCTCACGGTGCACTCTGGTCTACATGCTGGTGGGCTACCAGAGTAGGTTGGAAGGCAGGAACAAACTGCTTGGTTATTAACTTCTTTGCATTGACTGTTCGGGCCGCACGGTGACGGATTACATGGGTTAACCGGTGGTTCTTCATCTGTGAAGATTCATACGCTTATTCTCTACATTTAAATCTGTTTAACGAAAGTACGTACGTTTTGGTGGGATTAAATTGCAATAACGGAAAGGATCTCCAGTATATCCTACTGTACAAGTGCAGGAAGGTAGATGATTTATTACTTGGCAATTAGCATTTTGGCCACAGGTTCCAGGGCAAGGGTCTTTGCATTTATTGTTTATACAAGCTTTACTTGATGGACAGTCTGTATTTAGAACACACTCGGGCCTACAGCCTTCATATGGATTTCCTATATATTCCGGTAAACAGATGCATGCACCTGCGCCGTTTTGTTCACGGCATTGAGCGTTTGCACCGCAAGGAGATGGTTGACAAGGTGTTCGAATCTCTTCCACTACCGTGGGAGGAGTTGTGCATGAAGTAAATGGATCGCCAATAAATCCAGTTATGCAAACACAATTCGGAGTATGACTAATAACGTGGCATTCTGCGTTCTGACCACAAATCCCTGGACATGGATCACTACATTTTCCAGTAATACAGGCAAGCTGACTTGGACACTCGCTATTACTGACACATTCAGGCCTGCAATTAGGAGGAGAACCAATGAATCCTTCGCGGCAAGAACATGAAGGGGAGTCGCCTGATTGTCTACATTCGGAATTTGGTCCACAAGGTGATGGTTGGCAAGGATTTATCACGGGAATATCTTTTTCTGTAAATAATATGTTAACGGTGGCATTCCAATAGTGTATGTATTTATATACCTATTACTGTGCATCTTATAAACGGATCTCCAGTATATTCTGAGACAACTACAAATGGGGTTATGATTCACCACTTGGCATTTTGCGGCTATACCGCAAGTTCCTGGACATGGGTCGATACATTTTTGATTGACACAAGCTTGATTCAGGGGACATTCTGAACTAGTTACGCATTCAGGTCTACATGTCGGTGGACTTCCTATAAATCCGGGTATACATGAACATACGGCCTGATTATTAATTTCACGGCATTGGCTATTTGGTCCACAGGGGGACGGATTGCAAGGATGCTTTATTTCAGGCTCTAAAAAAATTGGAATTTTCCTTTTATTATTTAAGAGAGAAGTATAAATAACATACTGGGAGCAGGAGAGCAAGCTATGAATGCGTTTCCAACATGACCTTCTGGACAAGTGCACATAGGAATATGATTGATAACTGTACATATGGCACTTTGCCCACATGTTCCTGGACAAGGGTCTGAGCACTTAAATTTAATACAGGCGGTGTTTTTTGAGCAATCTGGGTTTACAACGCATTCGGGCCTACACCCTTGATAGGGATCTCCGTGGTATTCAGCAACACATGTGCAAGTACCGTCGCTACAAACGGCATTAGGTCCACATGGACTAGGATTGCATGGGTCTGCTATTGCTGCTTGTGTGGCTAAAATGTTAATTTAATGAGAACCTAATATTTTTGTTACCCCTGAAACATTTCTTACGCTGAGGAGGTTTCGGATAACAGGCTGTGAATGAATCGCCTGTATAACCTTCTGGACAAGTGCATATTGGTGTATGATTAATGACGTTACACTCAGCATTCGCTCCGCATGCACCTGGGCAAGGGTCGATACATTTTTCTCTTATACACGCTAAATTGCTCGAGCATTCCGAATTTATAGAACATTCTGGCCTACAATTTGGAGGTGAGCCTATGTAGGCAGCCAAACATGAACAGCTCGGGGAGCCACCAATATCTCTGCATTCTGAGAATGGACCACACGGTGTTGGCACGCATACATTTATAGGTTCCTTTTGTATTACCGGAGGTGGCGCTATAAAGAAATTAGTTTTTATCTATATGTTACCTTTTGTTCCGAAATTAGCTTACGAGGAATCGGATAGCATCTAGTAAACGGATCCCCAGTAAAACCATGTTTGCAAGAACATATAGGACTATGATTTATTACATTGCAATTTGTATTGATTCCACAAGTTCCAGGGCAAGGATCAGCGCATTTTTGGTTTATGCAAGCTTTATTTTGGGGACATTCTGAACTGACAACACATTCAGGTCTACATCCTGGAGGACTACCGACATAGTTCGGTAAACAAGAACATACCGCTTGTTGATTCGCTTCTCGACATTGAGAATTAGGTCCGCAAGGTGAAGGATTGCATGGGTTTACAGGTTCAGGTGTAGCTATAATCAATAGAATTATATAAAGTACGAATTACTCACTAGAGTGTCTCTTACATGGTACCAGAACAATACTGCAGAACTTGAAAGGATCCCCAGTATATCCCGTTTTGCAAGTACAAGCTGGTAAGTGATCAACGACTTGACAATTCGCATTTTGACCACATATTCCCGGGCAAGGATCTTTGCATTTATTTCTCATGCAAGCTTTGTTAGATGGACAATCTGAGTTTATCATGCATTCCGGTCTGCATCCCTCATAAGGATTGCCTATATACTCAGGTAGGCAACTGCATGCTCCCGCCCCATTTCTTTCTTTGCAAATTGCGTTGCTGCCACAAGGTGACGGATTACATGGAGTTGTTATCTCAACAATTGGTGGTGTTATTATTTGACACTGAACGAAAGGATTTCCTTCATATCCACTGACACAAACGCAATTTGGTACGTGATTAACAACTTTGCATTCCGCATTTATGCCACAAGTACCAGGGCATGGATCTTTACATTTTTGATTAATGCAAGCTAAATGATTTGCACATTCACTATTACTAATGCACTCTGGTTTACAATTAGGAGGGCTGCCTATATATTCTGGCAAGCATGAACAAGAGGGTGTTTCTCCAGAAACTTTGCACTCTGCATTTGGCCCGCATGGTGATGGTTGGCAAGGATTTGTAACCACAGCGGGAGGTTCATCTAAAAACTCATTTCATGAGAGGAAGATGAAAGAATAAGCCAACGTTAACTTACAAATTAAACATCTAACAAATGGATCTCCTGAATATTTGGATGGGCAACTACAAATTGGATTGTGATTTACTACCTGACAATGAGCATTGATTCCACAAGTGCCTGGGCAAGGATCTTTGCATTTTTGATTGATACAAGCTTGATTCAAAGGACACTCGGAACTTGTGACACATTCAGGTCTGCAAGTTGGTGGGCTACCAACATATCCTGGGACGCAAGAGCAAACAGCCTGGCCGTTTACTTCCCTACATTGGCTGTTTGGGCCACAAGGGGATGGATTGCACGGGTTTTTGGGAATTGGCTCTAAAATTTGTATGTTGTAGATCAGTAAGGAAAGCGTATGAAACGATTTATTGAGAGAACGTACTTTCTACAACCCTGCAAGCAACAAACGCATTTCCGCTAAAACCTAGAGGACAGCTGCACATTGGAATATGGTTTACTACTCGGCATTCTGCATTTTCCCCGCAGGTACCAGGACAAGGATCTGTACATTTGCTTCTAATACAAGCCTTGGTTTTCGCACAATCATTATTTAAAACACATTCGGGTCTACAACCTCGATAAGGGTCGCCTAGATATTCAGGCAAGCAACTACAAACTCCATTATCACATTTGGCATTTGATCCGCAGGGAGATGGATTGCATGGGTCCACTACTGCTGGTGGTGCTATAAAAATTACTCCATTTACTGGAAACAGTTGGTAAATTTCTGAATGGAGCTTACATTCCGCCGGTTTCGGATAACATTTTGTAAATGGATCACCAGTATAACCTTCAAGACATGTACAGATGGGTGTATGATTTATAACATTACAAGTAGCTGCTACTCCGCAAGATCCAGGGCAAGGGTCACTACATTTTTCCCGTATACATGCTAAAATACTAGTACATTCTGAATTAATTGTACATTCTGGTCGACAATTTGGAGGTGTTCCTATATATCCAGCTAAACATGAACAGGAGGGATTATTTTGTATATTTCTGCATTCAGAAAATTGGCCGCAGGGTGAAGGAGCGCAAGGGTCTACAACCACGGGCTGTGCATACACGGAAGGGGCTGGAATAAAAGTTTTTTTTGAAGTATCTTAAACATTAATATTAGGATTACTATAATATTGTATAACGCAACTTACGTGGCAAAAGAAAGCATCTGGTGAATGGGTCCCCAGTGTAACCTGATTGACATGAGCATATAGGACTATGATTTATTACTTGACAATTTGCACTCAAGCCGCATATTCCGGGACAAGGATCTGAGCATTTTGGTTGTATGCAAGCTTTATTGGGTGGGCATTCTGAGCTAACAACGCATTCGGGTCTACAGCTCGGGGGACTTCCAATGTAAGTGGGCAAACATGAACAAACTGCTTGGTTGTTCACTTCACGGCATTGGCTATTTGGTCCACAGGGTGAGGGTTGACAGGGGTTGGTAATTGGCTCTCGAGTGACTGCTACAAAATTAATTCTTGCTTATCCAAAAGCAGAGTGATCAGCTGTATGTCTTACGTTCGGGCGGTATGGCATTGCAATATCTGAAAGGATCTCCTGTATAACCGACTCTACAATTGCAGGAGGGCAAATGGTTTATAATTTGGCAATCGGCATTCTGACCGCAAGTTCCGGGGCAAGGATCTTGGCACCTGTTCTTAAGACAAGCTTTAATGGTCGGGCAATCAGAATTATGTACGCATTCGGGTCGGCAATTTTCATATGGGTTTCCGATATAGTCCGGTAGGCAAGTGCAAGAGCCGGCATTACCCTGTACTCTGCAGAGGGCGTTACTTCCGCAAGGGGTGGGTAGGCAGGGGTTTATAACAACAGCGGGCTTTGGCGCTGAAATTACGAAATGTAAACGGTGAGTAATGGTATATAACGATTTATTTATCGCAACAAGTGTGTAAGCGTATTATATGATGAGCGGCGCTGCCTTTTATTAGAGCCTTTGTTTCTATGTTATTGTCGCTGGCGATCGTTGGAGGATACATGACTTACCTTACGTATCCCCAAAGCTATCTAAGCTAAATGCAGTTCCATGCAAAACAGGCAACATGCGGTTAATAATGTGATTTTGTAAAACATGCTGGTGATATAATATTAAAGATGTCATAAATATGAATCTACTGGGAATAAAAAAGAGCTTACCAATAGCTTCTGAGCATCCTATGAATGGATCTCCGGTGAATCCTGGGATACACGTGCAGACGGGATTGTGGTTTATAACTGCACACGTTGCGTGTTGACCACACGAACCGGGGCACGGATCGCGACACTTTTGATTTACGCACGCTAACTGACTCGCGCATTCCGGATTTATAAGGCACTCTGGCCTACAATTAGGCGGAATACCAATATAATTAGGCAAACACGAACACGCCGGACTATCGCCGCGTACTTGACATAGAGCATTTGGTCCACAAGGAGATGGTTCGCACGGATTTTCTGTTGGTGGTTTAGGTTCTGTAAGCAATGTATAAGCTTTAATGAACAATAAAATTCCAACATCTAAAATTTATTATTTTGGGATAGATAATTACCCGGATTAGGATAGCAGCGCGTGAAGGGATCACCAGTTTGTCCACTCATGCAACTGCAGATTGGATTGTGGTTTACTACTTGGCATTTGGCATTGATTCCACAAGTACCCGGGCATGGATCAATGCATTTGTTGTTCAAGCAAGCATGTTGTAACGGGCATTCTGCACTGACTACACATTCCGGTCTGCAAGTTGGTGGACTGCCAATTTGGCCAGGTTGACAAGAACAAACTGCCACTTCATTAACAACTTTGCATATACTATTTGGTCCACATGGAGATGGGTTACATGGTTCCTTTGGTGGTTCTGTAGAAAAGAAAAACTCGTTTACTAGTGGCATGTTTTGCAAAACCTCCTCAAGTTACCTATAGATTTTACTCTACAAGATCGGAATGGATCGCCTTGATAACCTTCCGGACAAGAGCACATCGGGATGTGATTAACAACATCACATTTAGCATCAGTGCCGCATGTTCCTGGGCATGGATCCTTGCATTTAAAATTGATACAGGCCCTATTTGGTGAACATTCAGTATTTAATGTGCATTCCGGTGTACAGGCTGAATATGGATCGCCAAAGTATTCAGGTAAACAGGTGCATACCCCGTTATCGCACTTTGCATTTTCTCCACAAGGTTGCAGCTTGCATGGATCTTCGGGTTGTTGTGGTTTTTCGACTTTAGGATTGCATTGTGTGAAAGGATCTCCTTCATAACTTGGTATACAGGAGCATATAGGCATATGATTCTGCACACGACATTCCGCATTGAATCCACAAGATCCGGCACATGGGTCACGACACTTCTCACTAATACAGGCCAGATCTGATGGACAATCTGTGTTAACAACACACTCGGGGCGGCAATTTGGCGGTGATCCTATATAAGTAGGCATGCAAGAGCAAGATGCTTGCCCGTTTGTATCTCTGCATATTGAATTTGGTCCGCATGGTGACGGCTGGCACGGATCAGTAGTGATTGGTGGTGATGGAGTAGGTTGTTCGTAACATCTACTAAATGGATCACCAGTTAATCCGTTTGGACAACTGCATATTGGGTTGTGGTTTATGACTTCGCATTTGGCGTTAACACCGCAAGCGCCGTTGCAGGGGTTGGCGCATTTATATTTGTAGCAAGCTTTATTCTGAGGACATTCAGAACTAACAACACATTCTGGTTTGCAATTTGGAGGAGATCCAACATATTCTTTATCGCAGGAACATACGGCGTGACCGTTTACGTTCCTGCACTGGCTGTAAGGGCCGCAAGGTGATGGATTGCAAACATCTAGCGGTCTAAGAGTTGGTGGTTGTGTTGGTTCAAGCTTACAACCCGTGAATGGATCTCCGATATAGTTACGTACGCAATTGCATGTAGGTACATGGTTTACGACGGAACATTCAGCAAATTGACCGCAAATACCCGGACATGGATCCACACATTTATTTCTAACACAGGCTTTATCTGTTGGACAGTCAGAACTTAATACGCATTCAGGTCTGCATCCTTCATACGGATTTCCGTAGTAATCAGGGAGACATATGCAACTACCAGCGCCGTTTCTCTCTTTGCATTCAGCATTAGCTCCACACGGTGATGGTTCACATGGTTTTATAATATGTACTATTTTCTGGCATCGTACGAATGGATCTCCTGTATATCCCGATAAACACGAGCAAGAGACCGCATGGCTAATAACCCGACATTCGGTATTTTCACCGCAACTGCCCGGACAGGGATCTCGACATTTATTATTGATGCAGGACTTTGTCGATGGACAATCTGGATTTATTACACATTCAGGTCTGCAATTCGGCGGTTGTCCCGTGTAATTCGGTAGGCAGTCACAGGATGCTCTTTCATTTACATTTCTACACACAGAATTCGGACCGCAGGGTGATGGTAAACATGGATTTACCGGTACAGGTTCTTCAGTAACCGGTGCTTCAATAATGGGGAAGCATCGTTGGAACGGATCACCAGTTTCTCTTTCTGGGCAACTACATATTGGGCTATGATTTATCACTTCACATCTTGCCCCAAAACCACAAGTGCCGGGACAAGGATCTATACATCGCTGGTTAATACAAGCTCTATTCAGCGGACATTCAGCACCAACAATACATTCCGGCTTGCAATTTGGAGGACTGCCGAAGAATCCTTGGAGGCACGAGCAAACTGAATGATCATCTACTACTTTGCATACGCTATTAGGACCGCAAGGAGAAGGTTTACATGGTTCCACAGTGGGTGGTGGTGGTGTAGCTTCACGACAGTAAGTAAATGGATCTCCTGTAAATCCCTCAGGACAAGTACAAGCTGGGATATGGTTGATAACGTCGCAGCGAGCATTTTGTCCGCAAGTACCGGGGCATGGATCTTGACATTTATTTCGCTTACAAGCTTTGTCACGGTTACATTCAGTGCTCAATACACATTCTGGTCTACATGATTCGTAAGGATTACCGAAATATTCTGGCAAACAAGTACATATTCCGTTGTCGCACTGTGCATTCGGACCACATGGCGATGGATTGCAAGGATCAGAACGAGGCGGTACAGTTGCTGAAAATTACATGATATAAGTCTACAATTATAATTTAATATTGATATAAATACTTTGTTGTACAAGAGTGCATTGTGCAAATGGATCTCCGGTGTAGCCGTCTTCACAAGTACATATTGGTAAATGATTTAAAGTGTAACACTTAGCGTTGTATCCACACGATCCTGGGCAAGGATCTTTGCATTTCTGTTGTATACATGCAAGTTTGCTGCTGCATTCGGAATTTATGACGCATTCAGGTCGACAGTTTGGTGGTGCACCAATGAATGATGGTAAACAGGAGCACGATGGGATGTTGTTGTGTAACTGACATTGGGCATTTGGACCACATGGAGATGGGTGGCAAGATGGCGGCCTTTCGGTTGTTCTTGATGTATCGGGCGGAATCGCTAAAATAGGTACAAAATTAAATATAAAAAGAAACTCATTTATTATTTAACTTACGTTGAGGAGAGCATCTAACGAACGGATCTCCCGTATAGCCAGGTGGACAAGCACATATTGGATTGTGATTTTTCGTGTAACATTGAGCACCTAATCCACAAGTATTTGGACAAGGATCTGAGCATTTCTGGTTAACACATGCCCGATCTGGTGTACATTCCGAATTAACTATACATTCCGGTTTGCAATTTGGAGGTGTGCCTAAGTAATTTGGTAAACAGGAGCAAACTGCTTGTTTATTTACAGTTTTACATTGGCTATTAGGACCACACGGTGATGGTTGGCAAGGGTTCAATGGCTTCTCTGTAGTTGGGACGATTCGTGGAATACAGGAAGGAATATGATTTAATACCCTACAATCACTGTTCAATTCACATGCACCTAGGCAAGGATCAACGCATTTATATGATAAACAAGTTAACTTTGTATCACAATCATCGTTTGTTTCACATTCCCTTCTACAGCCTCGTTCTTTATCGTATGGCGAACCTTCGTACCCCGGAAGACAGAAACATGCTGCAGCGTTGCCTTTTTCACGACATTCGGCGTTGGGACCACACGGTGACGGTAAGCACGGTGATGCTGGCGGTGTACGTTCTGTAGCTAATAAAGGTACGCATATAATATCAACACATTAAATCGTAATTGAAGGAATGGCAAATATGATTTCTTACATAAAGGTGGAAGTCTACATGCAGAAAGAGCATCGCCAATATATCCTGGCAAGCAAGAACAGATAGGATTATGATTTACAACTGTACATATAGCATTTTGTCCACAAGATCCCGGACAAGGGTTTGTACATCTTTCATTTGTGCATGCTAAATTATTAGGGCAGTCGGAGTTGGTAGTACACTCTGGGCGGCAATTAGGAGCTCTGCCTATATAATTGGGTAAACATGAACATGCAGCTTGATCACCAATCGCTCTGCATTGGGAATTAGGGCCACAAGGTGATGGTTGGCAAGAATTTTCTGGTTTTCTAGTAGACGAAGGCACTGAAAGAAAAGCATGTAGAAATAGATAAAGAGAAAGAAAAGATAGAATATAAAGCTTACATTCCAACGTGCAACTGATAAATGGATCCCCGCTATAACCGGGGCTACAAGTACAAATAGGATTGTGGCTAATCACTTGGCATTTGGCGTTGACGCCGCATGTTCCGGGGCAAGGATCTATGCATTTCTGTGACTGGCAAGCTTTGTTTTGTGGACATTCAGTATTTACTACACATTCCGGACGGCATGTTGGAGGAGAACCAATGTATCCAGCATTACAAGAGCAAACTGCGTATCCGTTTATTTCTTTACACTGACTGTAAGGTCCGCAAGGGGATGGATAGCATGGATTTGTTGGAGGTTGTTCAATAGCTACGAGAAGACTTGAAGGTGGAAAAAGTTTTTATATTTACAGATCAAATAGCTTACAAGGTTCATCAAGTCGACATATTTTCGTTGGATCGCCAACGTAACCAGAAATACAGGTACAAGTAGGTGCATGATTGAACACTAAGCATTCAGCATTGACGCCGCAGGTTCCGGGACATGGATCCCTACATTTGTTGTTTACACATATCTTGGTGCGATCGCAATCAGCATTAGTAACGCATTCAGGTCGGCAACTAACATATGGGTCTCCAGAGTATTCTGGTAAACAAACGCAAGAACCTGCTCCGTTACGCTCAGTGCATTTAGCATTTGCGCCACAAGGTGAAGGTATGCAAGGATTTCGTGGACTCTCTGTTGGCGGGGGTACTACAAGATTGAAAGTGAGCTAAAAATAAAATCTAGTGGTAAACTCTTACAGTTGGGAATAGATCTGCATCCGGAAAACGGATCTCCAGTATATCCAGCGGCACATTGGCAGACAGGGGCATGTTTTATTACAATACACGTAGTAAATGACCCACACGCACCTGGGCAAGGGTCAACACATTTTTCATTTTGACAAGCTAAGTTCGCCGGGCATTCCGCGTTTATTTTACATTCAGGACGACAATTAGGAGGTCGACCGATATAATTAGACAAGCAAGAACATGCCGGTTGGTCACCTACAACTCTACATTGAGAGTTAAATCCACAAGGTGATGGTATACATGGATTCCCACTAGGTGGTTTTCTTGCTGTAATAGAGAAGATAATAGGAGAAAATTGCGGTTTAAATACGTAAAACTTGAGATATAAGGCTTACAATCTTGTACGATTTGGGAACAACGCACAAATGGATCTCCTGTATAACCTGCGATACAACTACATATGGGATTATGGTTGGTCACTTGGCAACGACTATTTAATCCACAGGTTCCAGGGCAAGGGTCATTGCATTTATTACGAATGCAAGCTTTATCCTGCGCACAATCTGCGCTAACCAAACATTCGGGTCTGCAAGCGGGAGGTGCGCCTATGTAATTGCTTTGACAAGAGCATACCGCGTGCCCATTAATGCTTCTACATTGGCTGTAAGGACCACATGGTGAAGGTATACAGGGTTCTGGAGCCTCGGTTACTACTTTGAAAAGTTAAATCTCATTTTATTAGGAAACTTAAGCCAACGGGATTAAACTTACTGGGTGGCGGCAAATGGCACCCTGTACTGGGATTTCCGGTATAACCAGGAAAACATACGCAAGATGGATTATGATTGCTGACCCTACATTCTGCATTTATACCACATAAACCAGGGCATGGATCTACACATTTGTTATTCGCACAGGATTTATCGCGCGAACAATCAGCATTTGTGACGCATTCGGGTCTACATCCAGTGTAAGGGTCACCGAAATATTCAGGTAGACATGTGCATGAGCCAGCGCCGTTGCGTTCTTTGCAGATAGCGTTTGCTCCACAAGGAGATGGATTACAAGGATTTGTAGGACGCTCAGTTATTTGTACTGCAAGAAATTAAAACTTTTGAGATAACGAAGATGTATAAAGGAAGATAATATTTTACTTATTAGCGAACAGCCGGCAAAAGGATCACCAGTATATCCGCTTCTACATGTGCATATAGATTTATGATTTATCACTGTACATTCGGCGTTTACACCACATGAACCAGGGCATGGGTCTATGCATTTCTCGCTTACGCAAGCTAAATTACTGGGGCATTCTGGGTTGATCGTACATTCTGGTCTGCAATTCGGAGGTCTTCCGATATAATTTATCAAACACGAGCACGCCGGAGTATCTCCTAGAGGGCGACATTGTGAATTGGGGCCACAAGGAGATGGATCGCATGGATTTTGTTGGATTTTAGGTTGCTCTATACGCTCTAGAAAAACAATTATTGTCAAAACGCCGATTTTCGCAAAAGGGTAACCTTACGTTCTTCTTGAACACATCTTATAAACGGATCACCAGTATATCCAGCCGTACAACTACATATTGGATTGTGATTTACAACTACACATCGTGCGTTAACGCCACAAGTTCCTGGGCAAGGATCTTTGCATTTCATATTAATACAGGCTCGATCCAATGGGCAATTTGCACTGATAATACATTCTGGTTTACAAGCAGGCGGAACGCCTATATAATTAGGCTGACAAGAGCATACACCTACGCCGTTAACTACTTTACAAACACTATAGGGGCCACAAGGATTTGGCACACATGGATCTTGTTTTGGTATCTCTTTTTGTACTGATAAAATATTCAAATTAAAGATTTTCTGCACATCCATCTAAAAATATACATACTTGGGAGGTGGCAAGCCACCATGGGATTTCCAGTATACCCCTCTAAGCAAAAACATGAGGGTGCATGATTTGGAACTATACATTCCGCGTTGATTCCACAAGTGCCGGGACACGGATCTTTGCATTTGTTATTTATACAAGTTTTGTCTCTAGCACAATCAGTGTTTATAACGCATTCTGGCTTGCATCCAGTGTATGGGTCACCGAAATATTCGGGTAAGCATACACAAGATCCAGCTTCGTTTCTTTCTCTGCATACAGCGTTAGCACCGCACGGAGAGGGACTGCACGGATGTGCTTCTTCCGATGGTACAACTAAAGCAGTGTTAATCAAGTACATGTGCATCTATTTGAGGAAGATCTTACTTTCACTACAGCCGACAAAAGGATCGCCAGTGTATCCGGATTCACATTGACAAATGGGGGAATGTCTAATAACAGCGCATGTTGTGTGTACCCCGCATGAGCCCGGGCATGGGTCTCTACATTTTTCATTTAAACAAGCTAAATTACCGGGACATTCGCTATTTATTACGCATTCAGGTCTGCAATTAGGGGGTTTTCCAATATAGTTTGGTAAGCAGGAACAGACAGCTCGCCTATCGACTATTCGACATTGTGAAAAAGATCCACAGGGTGAAGGGGAAACATGAACCTTCTTCTTGGGGTTCCGGACGTTCTAGAAATAATTATGTAAAGCCCATTTGTAACTCCCAGGCTAAGAATAGAGCATACTTTCCACAAGGCATCTTACAAATGGATCTCCCGTATATCGCGCTGGGCAGACGCAAATTGGATTGTGATTAATTACTTGACAATTAGCATTCAAACCGCACGTTCCAGGGCACGGATCCTGACATTTATTATTTATACAAGCTTTGGTCTGTATGCAATCGGCACTGGTTGTACATTCTGGCCTACATGTAGGTGGTGTTCCAATATAGTTTTGCTGACAAGAACATACAGCGTGATCATTTATAACTTTACATTCGCTGTAAGGGCCGCAAGGTGATGGCATGCATGGGTTTCCTGTAGGTACTGGAGGAGGCACTATAGTAAAGAAATAGTAAAGAAAACAGATAAAAGAATAAGTATATATGGTAAAATATAAAAGAAATATGTACGTGTAAATACTCATTAGAAAACCGAAACATTTATTTTTAATCTGAATATTTCATGACTAAAATTTAAACTGGTTTCGCAAAGAAGCAAATACACGTACAGAAAATATAGCGTAAGATCTTACAGTATACGTGGTGACAGGATCTTTGCGGGTTGCCAGTATATCCTGGTAGACACGAGCACATGGCTACATGATTAAAAACATTACATTCCGCATTTATTCCACAGGTTCCAGGGGCAAGGATCGCGGCACTTATTGTTTATACAGACTTGATCTCGTGGACAATCTGTATTAAGTACACATTCAGGTCTACAACCTGAGTACGGATCTCCAAAGTATCCTTCTACGCAAACACAAGACCCGGCGCCATCTCTTTCGTGACAAATAGCATTCATGCCGCAAGGGGAGGGATTGCATGGATTCTTCGGTTCATCGAAATGTATTACTAAAAACGACACGATCCGGAATTACCAAGCCCAATTTGGTAATGGAATTGTTAGTTACTGTTAATTGCAATGAGTTCTTACTTGGTTGACAACCAGAGAAAGCGTCTCCTGTATATCCTGGTAAACAATAACATACTGGCGCATGGTTTGCAACGCGGCAGTCGGAATTTGTACCACATGATCCTAGACAAGGATCTACACATCTTTGGTTTACGCAACTTTTAGTTAAGGGACATTCAGAATTTATAATACACTCTGGTCTACAATTGGGAGGTTGCCCGTAATAATTTTGTAAACATGAACAGACAGGTCGTTCTCCTAAAATTTGGCAGGTTGCGTATAAACCACATGGGGACGGTACGCAATGGTCTTTTCGTGGTACTTCGGGAAGTTCTATAAAAGCCATACATGCAAGCTAGATATGTACAATAGTTTAATAGATTAGGTGGGTCTTACGCTGCTCTACACATTGATTGAATGGGTCACCTACAAAACCGTTGGGGCAACTACAAATTGGATTGTGACCTACTACTCTGCACAAAGCTCTGTAGCCGCAGGTTCCTGGACAAGGATCTGTACATTGGTTTCTGACGCATGCTTTATCCAAAGTACATTCTGAGTTTATAACGCATTCTGGCCTACACGTAGGTGGGGCACCAATGTAACCCACATTACAAGAGCATACGGGCCTATTGCTTTGTACTGTACATATTGAATATGGGCCACAGGGTGATGGGTTGCAAGGTTCTCTGCGCGGTGGCTCTATAACTATTTCGATATTTTATTACGTATACAGTTTATCAATATATTTAAATTTTAACATAAATAGGTCAGAACTAAAAGAACTTAAAGTGATTGACATTGATACAGCTTGATCTTTTACAAATAAAGAATTAAATATCTTACTATCTGGAAGTCTTTCTTGACAGAATCGTAAAGCGTTGCCAAGGTACCCGGGTAAACACGAACAAGTCGGATTATGGTTTATGACTCGACATTCGGCATTAACACCACAACTGCCGGGACAGGGATCTTTACATTTCCTATTAACGCACGCTTTATCTAATGGGCAATCATTATTGACTAAACATTCTGGTCGACAGCCGACGTATGCGTCACCAAAATACCCAGGAAGACAGGTACAAGAACCGTAACCGTTACGCTCTTTACAAACGGTATTAGCTCCACACGGTGACGGGTTACAAGGGTTCAGAGGTTCTACATGCACTAGAAAAGCAAATAAATAGAATAGAAAAAGCAATGTTGTAGTACAGAAAATGACGAGTTCTAGAAATGCAGTGTTTCGTACATGTATGAAAAGCACTTACCAGTTTGCTGACAACCTGTGAACGGATCGCCTTCAAAACCTGGTGCACATATGCACATGGGTTTGTGGTTTAGTACTGTACAATCGGCGTTGATGCCACAAGAACCTAGGCAAGGATTTTGACATTTCTTGTTGATGCAAGCTAGATGTGATGGGCAGTCCTGGTTAATGATACATTCCGGTCTACAGTTGGGTGGAGCACCAAGCATGCCCGGTAAACAGGAGCATACAGGTCTCATGTCCATTACTCTGCAATCGGCATTTAATCCGCAAGGTGATGGAATGCACGGCGTTACTGGTCTCATAGTTACTGGTTCTAGAGAACAAATACATCAAGAATAATAGAGAGTTTTATGTTCAAATTGTAGTTAATAATTACCTTTGAAGCATCTTATAAGTGGATCGCCCGTTAGATGTGGTGGGCAAGTACACACGGGATTATGGTTCACCACTTGGCAGCGAGCTTGCTCTCCGCAAGCGCCTGGGCAAGGATCTTGACACTTCTGATTAATGCATGCCTTGTCGAAATTACATTCGGAACTGACGACACATTCTGGTCTACATCTCGGTGGGCCTCCGAAGAAGCCAACTTGGCAAGAACACACTGCGCGCCCATTCGTAACACGACATTCGCTGTTTGGCCCACATGGTGATGGTTCGCATGCATTTGGTCTCTCAGCTAAATAAATAAAGTCCATGTAAAAATGCGTTTGTGAATGAACTAAAATGCGTACTTGTCTCCAGAGTTCTATCCTCCTCGTGGCATGAAGCATACGGATTGCCGACGAAATTGTTGATGCAGGTGCAAATTGGCACATGATTGACCACACGACAGATTGTATTTACTCCACACAGGCCTCCACAGGGATTTCGACAATACTGGGATAGGCAAGCTTCATTGCTTGGACATTCTGCGTCGATGTTACATTCGGGTTTGCAGCCACCGGCATAAGGATTTCCTATGTAGGGTGGTATACATTTGCAAACAGCTTTATTATTTATAACTGTGCATTGGGTGTTTTGACCACATGGACTGGGACTGCAAAGATTGACGACATTCGATCTTGCAATGCATCCAACGAACGCGTCACCTTCGAAACCCTTTTTACAAGTGCAAAACGCTTGATGGTTGATCACGTTACACTCTGCATTTGTTCCGCAACCTTTACTACAGGGATTAACACATTTTTCTTGAACGCAAGCCTTATCTATTGGACATTCGCCATTAGTGACGCACTCAGGTCTACAATTTGGTGGACTTCCTATGTACTTGGAAATGCAAGAGCACACAGGCCTGTTCTCTCTTATTTGGCAAATGGAATTTGGACCGCATGGTGAGGGACTGCAGACGTCGCGAGAAGGTTCTATTGGAATCGGAAGACAACTAATCAACGGATCTCCCTGCATTCCGATCGGGCAGGTGCATATGGGATTATGGTTTATAACAGTGCATTGAGCATTGAATCCACAAGTTCCTGGACATGGATCGACGCATTTACGATTTATGCAACCGCGATTTTGAGGACATTCTGAATTAACTATACATTCTGGTTGACAAGCTGGTGGCGTACCTTTGTATGTGGGCAAACATGTACAGGTTGCGTAACCTTGTTTTGATATTATACATCTACTATTTGGACCACAAGGAGATGGATCACAGGGGTTTTCAGCTGGTTTAACCATAGGATAAGTTGGTGGTGTACTTGGGAAGCAAGATATGAAAGGGTCTCCACTATAATTAGGACGACAATAGCATATAGGAGCGTGGTTGACAACTTGACATTGCGCATCGAATCCACAGACGCCAGCACATGGATTAACGCATTTGTTATTCATACAAGACTTTGTAAAGGGACAATCAGTATCGACAACACATTCTGGAGTACAGGCGATCCATGGATTTCCAAAAAACCCAGGCTTGCAAACGCAAGCTAAAACGTTATTATGATCTTGACAATCGGCGTTAGCTCCGCATCTAACATTTTCACAAGTTTCTTTTGGTGGTACTGAAATAAAATACATTCAGAATGCATGATCTTCATAAGAGAAAAATAAAGGACTTACTTCTCCCTGGTTGTAAACATTGTTCATAAGGATTGCCGTAGAGATCTGGAGGACAATTGCAAACCGGTGTATGCGCGACCACAGTACATAAAGCGTTGAAACCGCATGAACCGGGGCAAGGATCGACGCATGTTTGTCCCAAACAAGCTTTGTCGAATGGACAGTCAGCATTTATTAAGCATTCAGGCCTACATCTTGGGTCGAATATAGCATCAGATCCTAAACATGAATCGCAAACAGCCACTTGCCCTTCATATATGTTACATACTTGTGAAGGTCCACAAGGCGATGGTACACAAGGTTGCGTCACGTTTGGATGTGTTACTATAATAGGTGCTGTCAAATAATCAACTTATAGATGTGGTAAATATAATAGAATGGATCATACTTACGTTTTTGTGTACAATAAATAAATGGATTTCCAAAGAAGTTATTTCTACATTGGCATGTTGCAGTATGATGTTCTACCATGCAATCGGCATTTAATCCGCAAAGAGTACCGAGGCTACAAGGATTGACGCAATGTCTGTTAACACATGCCTTATCTTCTGTGCAGTCACTATTTATAGTACATTCAGGTTGACATCCGGACTGGGGATCTCCTTGGAAATCTGGTAAACAAGAACATACAGCTCTGCTCCTCAAAACTTGGCATACGGTATTTAGACCGCAAGGACTTGGTTGGCAGGGGTTGGTAATGGACGGTTCTTCAATAGGGTAGCATCTAGTTGCAGGATTTCCTATTAATCCGGGATTGCAAGTGCAAACAGGTCTGTGTTGCTCTACACGGCAGTTGGCGTGAATACCACACGCTCCTGGACAAGGATCACGGCACCTGTGCGCCATGCAAGATTGTCTATCTGAACAGTCATTATCGTCGACACATTCAAATCCGTGGCATCCCGCAGGACTTGTTGGATCACCTCCTAGGCCTGGTGGACATTGGCACATTGACTGACCAGATGGAGTAACAATACACACCGCACCGCGACTACATGGGTTAGGAGTGCAAGGACTGGGTGGTTTAAGTCTACAACCGCTGTAAGGATCACCGATAAATCCCGGTCTACAAAAACATTTCTCTTGATTCTCGGCGACGTAACAATCGGAATTAATTCCGCACGGACCGGGTTGGCAACGACTAACAGCTGGTTCTTCGCATACTCTATATGCGTTTCCTATCGTGCCAGGAGGACAGAAGCATGCAGGTTCTCTTTGGGGATCGCACATTGCGTTTTGACCGCATGGATTGGGGTCGCATTTGTTTATAGGTTCTATGCACCCTCTTACGGTATTCGGGCTTTCTATGAATCCAGTTAGGCAAGTACATTTTGCAAAGCCATTACTGAGAATAGTACATTGGGTGTTGGGTCCGCAAGGAGATGGACTACAGGGGTTCTTGGGCAATTCGCAAGGTATTTTTGGAGGGGATCCTTCATATTCCGGCAAGCAGAAGCAAACTGATTGTCCACCTACTTCACGACATCCTGAATTTGGTCCGCATGGATTAGGAGCACATTCACCACCTTCAGGGACTGAAAATATTCCGATTAATTAATGCGTTTTATAGCACAATAGCTAAAAGACTTACTGCAATTTTTAAATGGATTTCCTGTAAGTCCTTTGGGACAGTAACAGATTGGACTACCATTGTCCAATTCACAGAAAGCATTCAAGCCACAAGGGTTGGGTTCACATGGATTTGTAGGTGGATGACATTCGATTCTAGGTATGCCAGTGTAACCTGGAGGACATTTACACGCTGCTTTATGGCTGGTGACCTCACATATAGCATTGAGACCGCATTTGCAAGGAGAGCTACATCTTCCATTAACACACGCTTCGTTGAAAGAACATTCGTTGTCACTTCTACAACCGTGAACTGGAAAAATTTGCAGTTCATTATAATGTTGCTAACTAAGAATTATGTAAAATACCTCTATTGCATGCAATATATGGATTTCCTACATATCCCGGTTCACATTGACAGTCAGTTTCGTGATCTTTGGGTATGCAAATTGCGTTGTCGCCGCATGAATCTTCAAAACATGGGCTCATGCAGCGTCTGTTCAATCTATCGCATAGTTTATCGGGTGGACAGTCCTCGTTATATTGGCAAACATCGCCAGGTTCCATGACTAAAATAATTTCATTAAGTTATGTGTATATTCAGGTCTTTGTATCGAATTTTTACTACCTGGCACGCAGCCAATGTATCCGTTTCCTTGATAACCTTCGGCACAACTGCAGTCCGTGCCATGGTTAGTATTTATGCAGATGGCGTGTTGAGCGCATGGATCATGTACATCACATGGCCTTTGACAGGCTCGGCCGATGCAGGCTTCCGTTAATGGACAATCATTGTTTGTGGTGCAACCCACTATTTTGTGCGCAGGAAGAAGTGCAAGAGAAAGAAAAAACACAACAATGTACACAGTTATTGCTCTCAGAGAATGCGTGAAGTAAATGTATTTACAACTATACAAAATTATATTAAATAGAATTTCTATATTGTGTTGTACAAGACTAAAAAGCTAAAACTTTTTGTACAATTTATACATTCAATGATGTTGCTTTTATATCTTTTTGGGCAATTTAAACTATCAAATTACATTGATACTCTGTGGCATTAAATATAATAATTTCAAAATAATTTTAAATTAAAAAAGCATTCAAGTGTCTTCATGTAAAAAGTGTCAATATTAAGGTGTTACATACAATGTATTAGAAATGATGTTAATTTAAATGGGTGCTTACTTGGTTCTGGTTTAAAACATTTAATCGCCGGATTTCCCTCATATCCCATCTTACATGTACAGATCGGTCTGTGCATTTTAGCCTGACAGTCTGCCGTTTCTGCACAAGTGTTAGGTATATCGCAAGCTGGTTGACACTCTGACATGTAACAGGCCTCAGTATCGAGGCAGTCAGTGTCGAAATTGCAACTAGTTACTTTGGGCCGACCAGTTTCTAGTAGAGTTATTTAAGTTACATATTAGTTAAGGTGTTAAATAAAACGCTGGTTAATAATATAATACATCGAAATGTACCTGGATTGCTGAACATCTCGTTTTTTTCGATTTTTCTGACAATGAATATTATTGTAGTGATCTGGTACGGTGTATGTGTGTGTAGCAGGTAAATGTATATTGTTAGAAACTTGTCATTATATTTAAATTAATTATTAATCTATTGGTTTGCAAAGGACTAATTTTATTTAACCATGGTACATTTCTTTTGGTAAACTCTGTATAAAAACTAAAATGACGTACACAGAACTAATATAATATGTACAATGACGAGCTTCTTAAACGAAGCTCCGGTATGCAAACGTCGATCGTATACACGCCAGGTAAGTGTACTTGTTCAGTAAAACGCTCATGTAATATAACAATTTCCATATCCCAGGAAAAGGTTTCTTTAAATAAGTAATCATATCAAAAATAAAAGTACTAAGTGCAAATTCCAACGCTTTTATAAATTAATTTCATGTTGAAAATGTTAAAAGCTTTTGATAAATTAATCTGTACTAAGGTGTACAGTGTACAACAGCATATTTCTGTTATAAGCTTTTATCATTTATACGGCGCATCTACTATTTATTTTCGACGAATTAAAGTTTTGCACAATATCTCTTTTCTTCTTTTATTGAAAAAAAAACTTAAACGATTTTAAATTTATAACAAACAAAATAAATGTATTATATGCCTAACTAATAAATGCAAAATAAAATTCTAGCAAAAGTTAATAGTAATAGGTAGGTTTTATGCAGGATATCTGTCTTTTCAATTCTTGAAACTCGTTTAAAACAAGCAATTACAAATTTATTATTGCGAACTACTGCATAAGCGTTACATGCTTTATATAATTTATGCTTATAGAATAGCAGGAATCTTATTCTTTCTTACTTCGTAACCGTAACTACTATTGAATAATGAAAAATAACAATACAGATACATAATTATGCTTTACCTACCGTAGAAGCCAGCGTTTATTTACTAAAGGTATAAATTTATGGTTGACCAATTTTATGTTCCATATACAGCCTTGAAATAGCAATTTTACAGAGGCTAACTCAATGCATTAAGGGGCGGGGCCACTGCACGCGAAGCGAAGCTAAGCTCAGCGAAACTAATTTCTTTGAAAATTAGTTCCCATGTAATCTTACGTGGACGCTATTATATCTTCGCTAGCCTAACTCCGCTTCGCTTAGGTTTAGTTGCCGCGGGGCCACTGTACGCGAAGCGAAGCGAAGCTAATTTCTTTGAAAATTAGCTTCCATGTAATCATACCCGAACGCGGCAACTAAAGCTAAGCGAAGCGGAGTTAGGCTAGCGAAGATATAATAGCGTCCACGTAAGATTACATGGGAACTAATTTCCTTGAAAATAGCTCCCATGTAATCATACGCGCATCTTAGCTAGCCTAACTTCGCTTAGCTTTAGTTGCCGCGTCCGCGTAAGATTACATGGGAGCTAATTTTCAAGGAAATTAGTTTCACTGAGCTTCGCTTCGCTTCGCGCGCAGTGGCCCCGCGCCTTTAAGCGTAGACAGTTGTCGAATAGTTATCGCAATGTTCCGCCCGCCCTCTCCCGGTGCAAACCTCGCATCGCCTCTGTGAGCCTCGCTGTCGTTGTCGTATTCACTTCCACTTGCGACGCCCCACTTTGCAACTGTATGGGCACGCGGCATCTATGCTTGATAAAATACATAGGTTTTAGTGCGCACTGTAAAAATTTCTATTCCATGGCTGTATATGACGATTAAGGTGCTCTTCACTGTACATATATAATAAGATAATAACATAAATAGCCACATGCGTTCATTTTGCTCTTTCCCGACACTGTACTGTATACTGGCGTTAAACGTTAATGTCACATATATGAAACTTAGTACTGACCACTCTAGTTATGATTTCTTTTTGTAACGCATAATGGAGAATTGAAAGAAACAATTTCAACATTGTTTGTTGCTGATTATGTTTGTTTCCTAAATGCGTTTTAACGTATAATAAAATGGTGCGTATAAAATTCTGGAGTTAGTTTATTTCTCAAACTTATTAAAAAATGCAAGATTGATTTTCCTATCTTGTATTTGTATCTATTTGTGTATCTAGCTATTTCATTCAGTCCTTTCACAATACATACGAGGTATAAAACCGAAACTAATTTTTTAACAATGATATAGCTCTGTTTTATCTACTAATCTATGCAAATATAATTGAATGTTGATATAAAAGGATATACAGCGCTTACCAAAAGCATAAAAGTAGCATGATTATACGAATTAACATTATATCCATATATTAATCAGTTAGCGTTGTTTAGGTGTTACATTTACTGTGTTACATTAAATCAGTAGTTAGTTACTCTGTGATACGATGTATTGTCTTTTATGTTTAGTAGATGTGCTTCCATGTACATTTTTACGATAGATAATACTTAAATTTATTAAATTTACCTAAATATATTAAGGAACTTTCCTATTAATGTTTAAAGGATAGATACATACATACATATTATGTGCATATTTACATGTTTATAATACTGTAAATTTAATAAATTTTTGGCAATAAACACATACACTCTTGAGTGCCAGGTACAAAAAATTTTAATTTAATTTAATTTTAATTTTTAGTTCATTTTAGTGAAAAGAATATTTTTTTTCTATATATAATTTTATGGTAAAATTTTGTATACCTGCACGCTTCAAATTGCAATTCATATTTTTTTTAATTCTCAAAATTTGCTGATTTACGTTTTGCTTATAAAACGAAGTTATAGATGCGTAGTATTTTTTATCTGTAGGTACTATTTTGTTTCTCTAGTATTAATTAAAAAAAAAAC
This sequence comes from Protaetia brevitarsis, assembly GCA_004143645.1. Classification (NCBI taxonomy): domain Eukaryota; kingdom Metazoa; phylum Arthropoda; class Insecta; order Coleoptera; family Scarabaeidae; genus Protaetia; species Protaetia brevitarsis. The sequence goes on along the minus strand of RXPK01000054.1, from coordinate 3,141,116 downwards.
ATGCGAATTATTTTATATTAAATATAGACTTGCTTAAGTAAAATCTGTGATGAAGTTACCGTCAAATATTTACATTAAATATTCTAAACATTAAAATCTATGCAATTGCATTCTTTAAATTACTGGTTTGTGGATTAGAAATAAATACTAAAGCACAAATCTACCCTATACTTTACTAAATTTAAACTAGGATCTAAATTAGTATGTTATTATACCTTGTCGGCAGTAGTTATTTGGGTCGCCGCGCAATCCATTCGGGCATTTGCATATTGCAGTGTGGTTATGTACAAAACAAATGGCGTTAATTCCACAAGTTCCTTCGACTGTGCATGGGTTAATGCATGTGTTATTTGTGCAAGTTTCCGATGGAATACAATCCCTATCCGCAATACAGGTTTCCTTAGTCATGTTAGCTGTTAGTTCTGTAATATTCCTACTAGGAATTGGTATTGGTGGAAACATTGTAAAAGGTGTTACTTCCATTGTAGGTATTGTACTAGTAGATGTTTCTTCTGCAGTAACTGCAACCGTAGAACTCGACACTAAAGTGGGTACCGTGGTACTAGTTGTTTCTGTAGTACCAGGTAAAGGCTTTGCGCTCGCCACAAAACTGCCGGTTTCATGTTCTGCCTCGGTTGTACCCTCAGCAATTTCTCCTGGCGGGGTTTTAGCGGCTACAGTTGTACTTGCTTCACTACCAGGTTGTGTTGTAGTCACTTCACCCTTTTGGCTAGTTGTAATGGTAGTTATTCCCGGTACTTGTTTTGTCGAAATGGGTGTATGAGAAATTTCGGGTGTTGTAATTAATGTAACAAACTCGGTTGTATATTCACTATAACCTTCTGGGAAACTACTACTTTCTACAAAACCAGTGGTCTTAAGCTTTGCCTCAGTTGTACCTTCAGGCAATGCAGATGCTATTGTTCCTATGCTTGCCTCACTAGCAGTCTGTGGAGTAGTAATTTCATCAATTTTGCTGGTTGTTATAATAAATGTCACTGGCACTTGTTCAGTAATAGGCATGACGGGAGTAACAAACTTAGATGTATCCGTAGATTCACTGAAAGCTTGTGGAGGTGTATTAGTTTCCACAAATCCAGTAGTTTTATGTTCCACTTCGGTTGCACCTTGAGTTATTTCTCCCGTTGTAGTTCTAGCAAATGCTGTTGTTGCTATACTTACTTCAGTATCTGGATGTACAGTAGTTGTTTCACCTGTTTCACTGGACGTAATCACAGTAGGAGTAACCTCTGGTGCTTGTTTGGTTGTTACAGCTGGAGTACTATATTCAGTTGTACTTGTGGATCCACTAAAATATGACGAGGATATGCTACTTTCTGTAGTTATATGAGACGCGATAGTTGTACTTGAAACAGTACTTTCAGTGACTTCTTCTAATGGTACAATGGTTGGCGTACCTATACTTGATAATTTGTAAGTCGATGGTTGCTCAGTTGTTACAAGCTCCTTGAGCCCAGCACTCGTTTCTTCAGTATCTGTTTCAATTGTTTCTTCTTCTGTTTGCAAAAATTTAGGCGTAGTGGTTTTTACTTCTGTGCCTGTACTTGGTAGACTAACAGTAGTTTCTACCACTTTCGAGGTAGCTTCAGGTAATGTTGTTTCTTCAACTTGAACAGTAAGCGTTGGTACTTCAATACCAGGATATGGTATCGTTGTTTTACGTGTACCCTCATAAACGGTTGTCACTCTAGGTATCGTAGACATAACTGCCTCCGAAGTAACTATTGGTTGGAAAGTAGAAACATCAGCAATAATACTTGTGTGGCCAGAAGAAGTGGGTATTTCAGTAACGCCCGTTTCAGCAATAATAGTGCTTTCCGAGTAAACTGTTTCAGTTATTATTTCAGCATGTGAAGTCGTTTTTTTTGTAACAGTAGTAGATTTTTCGCTAAATGGTTCAGCAGGAATAAATGGTTCAGTAATATAATATGATTCAGTAGTAGTTTTCGTAGTTTGTGGTACCGACGTTACTGTGGCAACCTTTTCACTTGTGACTCCTTGACTTAGCGTAGTTTTTGCTAGTCCAGTTATTGTTTCCCCGGTGGGCTCTTTAGCAGTTTCTGTTGTTTCTTGAGGCGTTATAATATACACAGTGGGAGTTTCTGTTTTAGCGAATTCAATGGCACCTTCCGAAAAGGCTGTAGCTTGCGTTTGCATGGTAACTTTCGGCACGCGATCGGTGGCAATCTCTGAGAGTGTATGTTCTTCTGTTACACCAGCTTTAGTAGTATAGTAGGTTACTGTCCCTGCTTTGGTCGAAGATTCGTTTGTAACTTCCTTATAGGTGGTTGTCTCTGCTACTGTATGTTCATAAATTGGTGTAATACTAATTTCAGGTGTTGAGTGATATGGAATTGTTCGTGATTCAATTGGAGTTTCTCCAGATTTAGAAGTAGTTTCAGTTGCAATTCGTGTAGTAGTAGTACCGATAAATTCAGGGCTTTCTTTAGGTGAAGTTCCAATCTCTTCCGTAATTTCTGAAGTTTGAGTTTCTGTAAAAACGTTAAGAGAGGGTGTTTCTGTCGTAATTTCAGCAACCTTTGGTGTAGGTGTCGTAACAACGTGGTAGGAAGTACTATGCTTACCTTCTATAGGCAGAGTTGTCAATTTCTCACTTTCTTTGCTTGTCTCAGTTTGAATTGGTATAGTTTCAGAAGGACTTGCATATTCAGTGGTTATTTTACTGGATATGCTAGTGACGGCGGGTTTGCTTGTAGTAGTTTCGATACCAGTCTGTGTGATTATTGAAGATGTTACATATTTAGTAGATTTTTCACTAGTTTCAACGTATGCTTCGGTGATTTGCTCAGTCACTGATGGAGTTTCAGATTTAGCTCTTGCTGTGCTTTCAGTTGTAGTATATCCTGTTGCAGTAGTTTTAGCATATTCTTTTGTCGTCTTGAATGTACCGCTAGTTTCTTCTTCAGTAACTTCGAATGTTGTACTTCTATCAGTTATACTCCACGGGCGTTGTGTTTCCTCCGTTACTTTAGGAGTCAAGGGCCTACTGGTGAATTCATATCCAGCTGCTACAGTCGTTGTACTAGTTGTTGTACGATTCGGTTCAAACGGTTTGCTAGTATAAACTGTATCCGATATAACTTCAGCGGTAACGTACTTATTAGTCGTAGCAATACTGGATAGTGAGGTATAATGTGGCGTTTCCGTTTGATTGGTGACAGAAGTTACAAGATTCATGTATTCCATCGTGCTTGTTTCCTCACGTTCCCCAACCATAGATTCAGTTATTGTGGCTTGTTCGGGTGTTATTGTGGTAATAGGTATTTTAGTCAAAAGTTGTGTTTCGGTTGTTAGTGTAGCTGGTGTTGTGGTGATATCTGCTATCGTAAAATAATTGTACTAAATTAGTGCCAAAATTATTGTATATACATACATTGTCAATTATCGTGTGCAAACTACTAGCTATATTTACCACAAGCGTATTAATAGTAGCTTTATAAAATACCCAATCTCACCAAGTGTTAGTCACTAAGTTGTTAAAAGTATTAAAGATTTGTAGGGCAGTCTGTGCCGTAGATACAAAGTAGAAGAGTTCTTTACAAAATCATACCATACAAATGTACAACTTTTTCATACCTACGAGTAACAGTATATGCACATATGCAAATGTATGTGCGCATAAAGCTTTTCACACTTAAATCCAGTCCTTATGGTTTTTCTTGCTTAAACGAATGATGTAATCGTAAAAAATCGATTACATGTACATAAAAGATCGGTATGGACAACGTGATAGATAGGTTAGTTGTGTAAAACAGCAACACAATGAACACATAATTGAAATAGAAATTAAGAGAAGATTTGAACCCGAACATACCTTGTATGCAAGCGCCGGTAGTAGGATCACAACTTACTCCTGGTGGACAATGCTCGCAGCCCGTTGTTACTCCAGGCACATCTACAACGAAATGGTTTTAAGTATTTAAACGAGATTTAAATTAGTTTGTTCCTTATTGAAATGTACTTACATCGTTTCATACAATTACATCCATCGCAAATTAATCCGTATCCGGGACAATCCGTTGTCTTTTGGCATTGGCATACTACAAAAACCCAAAGTTATGCGACCATAGTGTACAATAAAAAATGCGGCAGTGTTAATTTGAAATATTATAAATTACTACGTAGTGTGATACAATCAATATTTACATAAGTGGCATGATACATAATTTTTTACACATGTACCTTTGACGCAAACTGGCTGATGATCTTGTATTTGACAATCCTGTTGAGCTTTACACGGGTTTGCGACAGCGCAGGGATTCTGGCATTTGCCGATGATGCAAGCTTGTTGCGATGAGCAGTCCGAATGCGAATGGCATGTTATATCTGAACAAAATGAGAGAAAATGTACATTGAGAAAATGTGGACGGGCAGACGATGTGATCATTTATACAAACGCATGACGCAAAAATTCACAAATAGATGCTATACACACAAAAGCACATAAGCCAAAAATACAAGAAGCCAATTGGTATAAATAGTAACGAACAACTACATAAACTTGAATGAAAAGCATTTACCATCACCAGAAACTACTCTACATAAACATTCCCAAAAGATACCCATTAATCTACATATGTACTATTTATTTACAATATATACAGTACTAGAAAAACAAGTAACTTGAATAAAAAAATATTGAAAAAGTTCTCGCTGAGAACTTTGGTTTATGATGATGATCCAGCTCTAACGACCATGCATATGATGTTGAGGTTCCTGTAGATTGACCTTATTTTACAGCCTCGTGCAGATGCTATGTATCACTGTGGAGGCTGTTCTATAACATCATGCTCTTTTTTTTTTTGAGTCCAATATAGAGATCCAAGATTGCGTTGCAAGTGCTTTTATTCCCCCTATAAATAACTTATTCGTTTACCTGGTTCTGCTTTGCAACCAACTACTTCCAATGTGTCTGTCGGACATAAACACAAAGGCTCGTGTGAAATAACATCACAACTGACACCTGTAGGACATGGATTATGGTAATATGTGCAAGGATCATGACAAATATTATGGATGCAGGAAGTGTTATGCGAACAGTCTATGTTAGATTTGCAATATATTTGGACTAACGTTGTTGACTCTTCATACCTCGGTGTTGTTTGAATGTATATTATATTACTATCAGAAGGAATTGTTGCTTTAGGTGAAGATGGTGCAGGTTTTGTGTATACTGAGACTCCCTCGGTTGTTATGTATCTGCTCTCCCCTTCCTCAGACAATATAGTGGACGTTAGTTTCTTTACAATTTCAGCAGTTGTGGTTTCTGCTTCGGGCTGAAAACCGAGTGAAGACTTTGTTCTACCTTCACCTGAAACCTGCTTCACAGGTTGAGTAGTTGCTTCGTAAGTTACAACAGATGCAATTTTTTGCTCTGTCTGTATAGAAAATTCTTCTGTGGGTCTGGTTGTTACTTCTACACCTGGCGATATTTCCTCTGTATACTTAGCAGTAGTATGTACCGTACCAGTTGTTAAGATAGCCTCATGTATAATAGGTATTTCCGACGGTGTCGTCGACATAAACACCTCTTGTGTAATAATTTCCGGTTCCTTTTTCTGTTGTCGTTGAACCAGTTGTCACATTCGCTTCAGTGTCTGTTTTTTTATATTTAGTGGTAGTATATACCGTACTTTCCAAGTTAGGCACGTATGAAGTAGATCTTTGCGACGAGTACTGATAGCCGGCTGTGGTGTGTTCCGCTTCTGGTGTGACAACTGATGAATATTGTATTTCCGTAGCCTCTGGGTGTTCCACAAAGGGTGACGTGAGATACTCTGCTGTTGTTGATGCAACGTAGGCTTCTGTTTGCGTGGTAAATTCTTTAGGAGTTCCTGATCCAATTGTTAATTCTATTCCAGGCGATGTTTCCTTGATGTGTTCTGTAGTGGTGTATATTGCACCTGTTGTTAGCTTGTGCTTATGTGTAGTAGGTTTTTCCGACGCCGTAGTGGGCACAGTTACCTCAGGTGAAAAGATCACTGTTTCTTTTTCTGTAGAAATTAAGCCTTCTGTAGCTTTCGTATATTTCACAGACGGCGAAGTAAAATACTCTACTGGCTTTGAGGTGACGTAAGTTTCTGTATGCGTGGTAACTTCTGTAGGAGCTCCTGGTCCAGTTGTTAATTCTACGCTAGGTGACGTTTCCTTGATATATTCTGTAGTAGTGTGTATTGCACCAGTTGTTAGCTTGTGCTCACGTGTAGTAGGTTTTTCCGACGCCATGGTGGGCACGGTTATCTCCGGTGTAAAGATCTCTGCTCCTTCTTCTGTAGAAATTACTCCTTCTGTAGATTCCGTATATTCCATAGATGCCGAGGTAAAATGCTCTGGTGGCTTTGACGTTACGTAAGTTTCTGTTCGCGTGGTAAATTCTTTAGGAGCTCCTGGTCCAGTTGTTAATTCTACTCTAGGTGATGTTTCCTTGATATATTCTGTAGTAGTATATACTGCACCAGTTGTTAGCTTGTGCTCACGTGTTGTAGGTTTTTCCGACGCCATGGTGGGCACAGTTACCTCCGGTGTAAAGATATCGGTTCCTTTCTCTGTAGAAATTAAGCCTTCTGTAGCTTCCGTATATTTCACAGACGGCGAAGTAAAATACCCTGGTGGCTTTGAGGTTACGTAAGGTTCTCTTTGCGTGGTAAATTCTTCAGGAGTTCCTGGTCCAGTTGTTAATTCTACTCTAGGTGATGTTTCCTTGATATATTCTGTAGTACTGTATACTGCACCAGTTGTTAGCTTGTGCTCACGTGTAGTACGTTTTTCCGACGCCATGGTGGGCACAGTTACCTCCGGTGTAAAGATCTCTGTTCCTTTTTCTGTAGAAATTAGCCCTTCTGTAGCTTCCGTATATTTCAAAGACGGCGAAGTAAAATACTCTGGTGGCTTTGAGGTTACGTAAGTTTCTGTTGGCGTGGTAAATTCTTCAGGAGCTCCTGGTCCAGTTGTTAATTCTATTCTAGGTGATGTTTCCTTGATATATTCTGTAGTAGTGTATACTGCACCAGTTGTTAGCTTGTGCTCACGTGTTGTAGGTTTTTCCGACGCCATGGTGGGCACAGTTACCTCCGGCGTAAAGATCTCGGTTCCTTTTTCTGTAGAAATTAAGCCTTCTGTAGCTTCCGTATATTTCACAGACGGCGAAGTAAAATCCCCTGGTGGCTTTGAGGTTACGTAAGTTTCTCTTTGCGTGGTAAATTCTTCAGGAGCTCCTGGTCCAGTTGTTAATTCTACTCTAGGTGATGTTTCCTTGATATATTCTGTAGTAGTGTATACTGCACCAGTTGTTAGCTTGTGCTCACGTGTTGTTGGTTTTTCCGACGCCATGGTGGGCACAGTTACCTCCGGTGTAAAGATTTCGGTTCCTTTTTCTGTAGAAATTAAGCCTTCTGTAGCTTCCGTATATTTCGCAGATGGCGAAGTAAAATACCCTGGTGGCTTTGAGGTTACGTAAGTTTCTCTTTGCGTTGTAAACTCTTCAGGAGCTCCTGGTCCAGTTGTTAATTCTACTCTAGGTGATGTTTCCTTGATATATTCTGTAGTACTGTATACTGCACCAGTTCTTAGCTTGTGCTCACGTGTAGTAGGTTTTTCCGACGCCATGGTGGGCACAGTTACCTCCGGTGTAAAGATCTCTGTTCCTTTTTCTGTAGAAATCAACCCTTCCGTAGCTTCCGTATATTTCAAAGACGGCGAAGTAAAATACTCTGGCGGCTTTGAGGTTACGTAAGTTTCTGTTTGCGTGGTAACTTCTTCAGGAGCTCCTGGTCCAGTTGTTAATTCTACTCTAGGTGATGTTTCCTTGATATATTCTGTAGTTAGTGTATACTGCACCAGTTGTTAGCTTGTGCTCACGTGTAGATAGTTTTTCCGACGCCATGGTGGCACAGTTACCTCCGGTGTAAAGATCTCTGTTCCTTTTTCTGTAGAAATTAACCCTTCTGTAGCTTCCGTATATTTCAAAGACGGCGAAGTAAAATACTCTGGTGGCTTTGAGGTTACGTAAATTTCTGTTTGCATGGTAACTTCTTCAGGAGCTCCTGGTCCAGTTGTTAATTCTACTCTAGGTGATGTTTCCTTGATATATTCTGTAGTAGTGTATACTGCACCAGTTGTTAGCTTGTGCTCACGTGTTGTAGGTTTTTCCGACGCCATGGTGGGCACAGTTACCTCCGGTGTAAAGATCTCGATTCCTTTTTCTGTAGAAATTAACCCTTCTGTAGCTTCCGTATATTTCACAGACGGCGAAGTAAATACTCTGGTGACTTTGAGGTTACGTAAGCTATCTGTTTGCGCGGTGACTTCTTCAGGAGCGCCTGGTCCAGTTGTTAATTCTACTCTAGATGTTGTTTCCTTGATATATTCTGTAGTAGTGTATACTGCACCAGTTGTTAGCTTGTGCTCACGTGTTGTAGGTTTCTCCGACGCCATGGTGGGCACAGTTACCTCCGGTGTAAAGATCTCGGTTCCTTTCTGTAGAAATAAGCCTTCTGTAGCTCCGTATATTCACAGACGGCGAAGTAAATACTCTGGTGGCTTGAGGTTACGTAAGCTACTGTTTGCGTGGTAACTTCTTCAGGAGCTCCTGTCCAGTTGTTAATTCTACTCTAGGTGATGTTTCCTTGATATATTTCTGTAGTAGGTGTATACTGCACCAGTTTAGCTTGTGCTCACGTGTTATAGGTTTTTCCGACGCCATGGTGGGCACAGTTACCTCCGGTGTAAAGATGTCGGTTCCTTTTTCTGTAGAAATTAAGCCTTCTGTAGCTTCCGTATATTTCACAGACGGCGAAGTAAAATACTCTGGTGACTTTGAGGTTACGTAAGCTACTGTTTGCGCGGTGACTTCTTCAGGAGCGCCTGGTCCAGTTGTTAATTCTACTCTAGGTGTTGTTTCCTTGATATATTCTGTAGTAGTGTATACTGCACCAGTTGTTAGCTTGTGCTCACGTGTTGTAGGTTTTTCCGACGCCATGGTGGGCACAGTTACCTCCGGTGTAAAGATCTCGGTTCCTTTTCTGTAGAAATTAAGCCTTCTGTAGCTTCCGTATATTTCACAGACGGCGAAGTAAAATACTCTGGTGGCTTTGAGGTTACGTAAGCTACTGTTTGCGTGGTAACTTCTTCAGGAGCTCCTGGTCCAGTTGTTAATTCTACTCTAGGTGATGTTTCCTTGATATATTCTGTAGTAGTGTATACTGCACCAGTTGTTAGCTTGTGCTCACGTGTTATAGGTTTTTCCGACGCCATGCTGGGCACAGTTACCTCCGGTGTAAAGATCTCGGTTCCTTTTTCTGTAGAAATTAAGCCTTCTGTAGCTTCCGTATATTTCACAGACGGCGAAGTAAAATACTCTGGTGGCTTTGAGGTTACGTAAGTTTCTGTTTGCGCGGTGACTTCTTCAGGAGCTCCTGGTCCAGTTGTTAATTCTACTCTAGGTGATGTTTCCTTGATATATTCTGTAGTAGTGTATACTGCACCAGTTGTTAGCTTGTGCTCACGTGTTGTAGGTTTTTCCAACGCCATGGTGGGCACAGTTACCTCCGGTGTAAAGATCTCGGTTCCTTTTTCTGTAGAAATTAAGCCTTCTGTAGCTTCCGTATATTTCACAGACGGCGAAGTAAAATACTCTGGTGACTTTGAGGTTACGTAAGCTACTGTTTGCGTGGTAACTTCTTCAGGAGCTCCTGTTCAGTTGTTAATTCTACTCTAGTGATGTTTCTTGATATATTCTGTAGTAGTGTATACTGCACCAGTTGTTAGCTTGTGCTCACGTGTAGTAAGTTTTTCCGACGCCATGGTGGGCACAGTTACTTCCGGTGTAAAGATCTCTGCTCCTTTTTCTGTAGAAATTACTCCTTCTGTAGTTTCCGTATATATCATGGACGGCGAAGTAAAATACTCTGGTGGCTTTGACGTTACGTAAGTTTCTGTTTGCGTGGTAACTTCTTCAGGAGCTCCTGGTCCAGTTGTTAATTCTACTCTAGGTGATGTTTCCTTGATATATTCTGTAGTAGTGTATACTGCACCAGTTGTTAGCTTTGCTCAGTGTTGTAGGTTTTTCCGACGCTATGGTGGGCACAGTTACCTCCGGGTAAAGATCTCGTTCCTTTTCTGTAGAAATTAAGCCTTCTGTAGCTTCCGTATATTTCACAGACGGCGAAGTAAAATACTCTGGTGACTTTGAGGTTACGTAAGCTACTGTTTGCGTGGTAACTTCTTCAGGAGCTCCTGGTTCAGTTGTTAATTCTACTCTAGGTGATGTTTCCTTGATATATTCTGTAGTAGTGTATACTGCACCAGTTGTTAGCTTGTGCTCACGTGTAGTAGGTTTTTCCGACGCCATGGTGGGCACAGTTACCTCCGGTGTAAAGATCTCGGTTCCTTTTTCTGTAGAAATTAAGCCTTCTGTAGCTTCCGTATATTTCACAGACGGCGAAGTAAAATACTCTGGTGGCTTTGAGGTTACGTAAGTTTCTGTTTGCGCGGTGACTTCTTCAGGAGCTCCTGGTCCAGTTGTTAATTCTACTCTAGGTGATGTTTCCTTGATATATTCTGTAGTAGTGTATACTGCACCAGTTGTTAGCTTGTGCTCACGTGTTGTAGGTTTTTCCGACGCCATGGTGGGCACAGTTACCTCCGGTGTAAGATCTTCGTTCTTTTTCTGTAGAAATTAAGCTCTTCTGTAGCTTCCGTAAATTCAGACGGCGAAGTAAAATACTCTGGTGGCTTTGAGGTTACGTAAGTTTCTGTTTGCGTGGTAACTTCTTCAGGAGCTCCTGGTGCAGTTGTTAATTCTACTCTAGGTGATGTTTCCTTGATATATTCTGTAGTACTGTATACTGCACCAGTTGTTAGCTTGTGCTCACGTGTAGTAGGTTTTTCCGACGCCATGGTGGGCACAGTTACCTCCGGTGTAAAGATCTCTGTTCCTTTTTCTGTAGAAATTAAGCCTTCTGTAGCTTCCGTATATTTCACAGACGGCGAAGTAAAATACTCTGGTGGCTTTGAGGTTACGTAAGCTACTGTTTGCGTGGTAACTTCTTCAGGAGCTCCTGGTGTCAGTTGTTAATTCTACTCTAGGTGATGTTTCCTTGATATATTCTGTAGTAGTGTATACTGCACAGTTGTTTAGCTTGTGCTCACGTGTTGTAGGTTTTTCCGACGCCATGGTGGCACAGTTACCTCGGTGTAAAGATCTCTGTTCTTTTTCTGTAGAAATTAACCTTCTGTAGCTTCCGTATATTTCACAGTCGGCGAAGTAAAATACTCTGGTGGCTTTGAGGTTACGTAAGTTTCTGTTTGCGTGGTAACTTCTTCAGGAGCTCCTGGTCCAGTTGTTAATTCTACTCTAGGTGATGTTTCCTTGATATATTCTGTAGTAGTGTATACTGCACCAGTTGTTAGCTTGTGCTCACGTGTTGTAGGTTTTTCCGACGCCATCGTGGGCACAGTTACCTCCGGTGTAAAGATCTCGGTTCCTTTTTCTGTAGAAATTAAGCCTTCTGTAGCTTCCGTATATTTCACAGACGGCGAAGTAAAATACTCTGGTGGCTTTGAGGTTACGTAAGTTTCTGTTTGCGTGGTAACCTCTTCAGGAGCTCCTGGTCCAGTTGTTGATTCTACTCTAGGTGATGTTTCTTTGATATATTCTGTAGTAGTGTATACTGCACCAGTTGTTAGCTTGTGCTCACGTGTAGTAGGTTTTTCCGACGCCATGGTGGGCACAGTTACCTCCGGTGTAAAGATCTCTGTTCCTTTTTCTGTAGAAATTAACCCTTCTGTAGCTTCCGTATATTTCAAAGACGGCGAAGTAAAATACTCTGGTGGCTTTGAGGTTACGTAAGTTTCTGTTTGCGTGGTAACTTCTTTAGGAGCTCCTGGTCAGTTGTTAATTCTACTCTAGGTGATGTTTCCTTGATATATTCTGTAGTACTGTATACTGCACCAGTTGTTAGCTTGTGCTCACGTGTTGTAGGTTTTTTCCGACGCCATGGTGGGCACAGTTACCTCCGTGTAAGATCTCTGTCCTTTTTCTGTAGAAATTAACCTTCTGTCTTCCGTATATTTTAAAGTCGGCGAAGTAAAATACTCTGGTGGCTTTGAGGTTACGTAAGCTACTGTTTGCGTGATAACTTCTTTAGGAGCTCCTGGTCCAGTTGTTAATTCTACTCTAGGTGATGTTTCCTTGATATATTCTGTAGTAGTGTATACTGCACCAGTTGTTAGCTTGTGCTCACGTGTAGTAGGTTTTTCCGACGCCATGCGTGGCACAGTTACCTCGGTGTAAAGATCTCGGTTCCTTTTTCTGTAGAAATTAAGCCTTCTGTAGCTTCCGTATATTTCACAAGACGGCGAAGTAAAATACTCTGGTGGCTTTGAGGTTACGTAAGTTCCTGTTTGCGTGGTAACTCTTCAGGAGCTCCTGGTCAGTTGTTGAATTCTACTCTAGGTGATGTTTCCTTGATATATTCTGTAGTACTGTATACTGCACCAGTTGTTAGCTTGTGCTCACGTGTAGTAGGTTTTTCCGACGCCATGGTGGGCACAGTTACCTCCGGTGTAAAGATCTCTGTTCCTTTTTCTGTAGAAATTAAGCCTTCTGTAGCTTCCGTATATTTCAAAGACGGCGAAGTAAAATACTCTGGTGGCTTTGAGGTTACGTAAGTTTCTGTTTGCGTGGTAACCTCTTCAGGAGCTCCTGGTCCAGTTGTTAATTCTACTCTAGGTGATGTTTCTTTGATATATTCTGTAGTAGTGTATACTGCACCAGTTGTTAGCTTGTGCTCACGTGTAGTAGGTTTTTCCGACGCCATGGTGGGCACAGTTACCTCCGGTGTAAAGATCTCTGTTCCTTTTTCTGTAGAAATTAACCCTTCTGTAGCTTCCGTATATTTCAAAGACGGCGAAGTAAAATACTCTGGTGGCTTTGAGGTTACGTAAGTTTCTGTTTGCGTGGTAACTTCTTCAGGAGCTCCTGGTCCAGTTGTTAATTCTACTCTAGGTGATGTTTCCTTGATATATTCTGTAGTAGTGTATACTGCACCAGTTGTTAGCTTGTGCTCACGTGTAGTAGGTTTTTCCGACGCCATGGTGGGCACAGTTACCTCCGGTGTAAAGATCTCTGTTCCTTTTTCTGTAGAAATTAAACCTTCTGTAACTTCCGTATATTTCACAGACGGCGAAGTAAAATGCTCTGGTGGCTTTGAAGTTACGTTAGTTTCTGTTTGCGTGGTAACTTCTTTAGGAGCTCCTGATCCAGTTGATAATTCTACTCTAGGTGATGTTCCCTTGATATATTCTGTAGTAGTGTATACTGCACCAGTTGTTGGCTTGTGCTCACGTGTAGTAGGTTTTTCTGAAGTCATGGTGGGCACAGTTATGGCCGGTGTGAAAACCTCTTCTGTTTTTTCTGTAGAAATTGCTACTTTTGTAGCTTCCGAATATTCCACAGACGACGAGGTCAAATACTCTGGTGGTTTTGACGTAACATATGTTTCTGTTTGCGTGGTAAATTCTCTATGAATGTCTGGTCCTTTTGTTAATTCTACTGTAGGTGATGCTTCCTTGATGTATTCTGTTGTAGTGTATAGTGCACCAGGTGTTAGCTCGTGTTCAAGTGTAGTAGGTGTTTTCGATGCAATGGTAGGTGCAGTTAGCTCCGAAGTGACTATCCTTGTTGCCTTTTCTGCTCGTTCTGTTACTTCACTAGATTCTACAGTTGATAGAGTGAAATACTTCGGCGTTTTTGATGTAACGTGAGCTTCATGAAATTCTTCAGAATTATCTGTATGGTTTTCTAACAACGTGGTTGTTGCAGGCGTCTTGGTTGTGACCATAAATTCGGTAGCTCCTGTTAGCGCTGTTGATTGTGTAGGTTTTGTGCTCTCTGTATATTTAGGTGTAGTTGTTGGAACTAAATATGTATCCGGCGGAAGATTGTAAGCTGTAGTCGCTTGGGATACAGTTTGAGTTATTGTTGGTTGATGTGAAGTTATAGGATAAGCTTCTGACGAAAACTCAATTTCAGGACCAGTGGTAGTGTCTCGTTCATTTGTTGTAGTATAGGGCGGCGCGGTTGCATTTGTGGTTTCGTGTACTTGTTTTACTGTTGTATAGGGGTACATTTCATGTTTGGTAGTTAGGGTCTGTGGAGTTGTTCTATCTAAACCTCTCCCTGAGCTGGTTCTAGTTATCATGGTTGTAGTGTCCACCATCTGTACAGTTTTTATTGTTTCGTTGTTGCCATTTACTTTTGGAGTTGTATGCCTACTGAAGTAACATTTATTTGTGAGGGTATTGTGGTTATTTCAGATATTGTCTCTATAGTTTCAGGTTCTGTACTTAAATATTTGTCATCAAAACTTACTTTCGTGGGAATTGTTTGTAATTCCAGCAAAGGTGTAAGCGTAGTTTCTGTAATGCCCGCTGCCTGTGTATAATTAATTATCGCTTGAGTTAAAGGTATTCCATGTTCTTCAGGATATAATTTGGTTGTATATACTCTTGAACCAGTTCTCTCTGTTGTTATCTTTTCAGTTTTACTTGTCGCACTAATTTCAACAGGAGTTGTAGTTGAGGGTAAAATACTTGTTGGATAAGCTATGGTTGTAGTTGTGGTTATAGGAGCTTGCTTGGTGGAAAGGGTAGGGAAACATTCTACAGACGCATTGCCCTCGTGCCCTGGTGGGCAAGTGCATATAGCTCGGTGCGATTCTGTCCGACAAATGGCCGCTTTGCCACAATTGTTGGTGCAAAGGTCTATGCATACACCGCTAATGCAGGTTTGTGCTTGTGTACAATCGGAATCCATTGTGCAGGTAACTTTTGTCGTATTATCCGCTGTCGATACAATATACAAAACAAAAATAAAACATACATACACAAAATAGTTATATACAAAATATAAATATTATTAAGTGTTTGGTTATTAGCTAATGCCGTAAATTTGTTAATACTGAAGAGAAAAAAATATAAAGAAGATAAAGTATAAAATATATGACATAATTGTATAGAGAAAAGTCAAAAATAATCAAGTATAAGAGAAAATAGGGAAAATATAGATGTAGACGAGTTTTACAAGTTACGACAGGTTTGTCTTTTATTTTAATTTGGTGGACAAAAATCATCCACACTGTTAAGTAGACTTCGTAGCATAGAAAGGTTGGAATATTATGCGTATATCAAACCAAAAGCAACGTATGTAATAATCATTGCTCATATCGAACTTTTTCATCAAGCGCTAAAGAAGGTCTTACACCTGTAGATGAGAGTTTACCTTTGAGACATCCATATTTAGCATCTTGTTTATATCCTGGTGGGCAGAATTTGCAGATCGGTTTGTGATCTTCAACATAGCACGGCGAGTCGACGGGACAGCTTGCGGTCGCACAAGGATCTTCGCACTTAAATGCTCTGCACGCCTGTGTCGGTGGACAACCGGTGTCTCTTAAGCATATCGATAGCGATGGACTACAGTTTTTCATGCAAATGCATATTGGTTTATGATTTAATACGTCGCATGATTTCTCGGGTGGACATGGCGGATTTTTCGAAGACGTGCAAGGATTTTGGCAGCGACCGTCTATGCATGCACTCTTCGTCGGGCATTCATAATCTCTATTGCATTCTATCGCGTCTGGGGCGCATGCTATTTCACCGTGTTCGTTCACAATAAAACCATTTTTGCATACGCAACTGATCCTGTGGTTGTGCACTTCGCACTTTTTGTTTCCTTTGCATTTGAATATCGGGTTGTCGCAAGGATTATAGCACTGTCCTGACTGCAAACTACATGCCAAGTATTTCGGGCAATCAGTGTCTGATGAACACGGCTCTATTACATTCGGTCTCGGATGAGTGCTTAGACACTTTGGATCTGGATTGCAAGCTGTAGTGGCCATGCCTACATAACACTGAGGACACGAACAGGTCGGTCTATGAAGAACTGTTTTACACAGGGCATTTACGCCGCAAGCTCCACGCAGGGTGCACGGATCTATGCACTGGAGGTTGATACACGCCTTCTCGTTCGGACATTCTAAGTCTGAGTTACACTCCGCGTCTACGGGGACATCAGGAATGAGCAAGAAAAGAAAAGCATTCTTAAGAACTGTGAAAGGAAGTGTCTCACAACAACAAACAACACGAACGACAACAGGTAAAATATTAATTAATTTACATCGTCGCATGCTGGTGACCAAGACGACAGTCAGAGAATGAGAAAGGATGAAAGAGGCCGATTCAAATAAGACCGTTCAAGCGGCAGTATTTACAAGCAGCTTACAGCAGCCATTACAAACAACAATACATTCAATGCCAATGTGAGAATGCTCCTTTCACAGTTCCCAATCTGACTTTATCATCAGTGACAACTGCAGAATAAACGAAATTAATCAGGTATAACTGCGGGAAAGTAAATACATAAAAAATAAAAATGATAATAGCTGCAGTCGCCTAGATAATAGACTCGACGTAATGGATAATCTATATGTACTACTTGTCTTGTATAATTATGACGGTGGAATGTGTGAATTTGAATTAAATAAATATATGGAAGGTGAGGAAATTCGTGATAGGCAGATTGGAACTTTGAAGTGTACATTCCACATATGGAAAAATCTTCCTGTGTACATAAGAGAATGTGTGTAATGAATATTGCTATATACAAACAAAGATAAATAAGATTAATCATCAACAAAACGGTACGTATATAACGGTATATATATAAAGTCTTAATTTCCGTGCACCCAAATGATATAAATTTCTACAATATATCAATAAATAAAATAAATTAACGTAAATAAATAAAACATGTCAACGTGCATAGGTTTTGTACAATGTGTGATTAATTACTGGTCTAATGCAACAACTGCATTAATAAATAGATAATCGAGCAGTAAGCATATTTACTGCGAGTATACAATGTGTGTGAGTCTGTATTGTGTTAGTCTGTTGATATATGATCGAAATGAATGGGGTAGACTCACCCCTGGTACATTCAACATTCGGTTGACCTGATGTTCCTGGCAAGCAACGGCAGACAAAGAATGCCTGCTCGCGAATGCATTCTGCGTTCTTACCACAGCCTTGTGTTCTGCAATCCGGTTTTTCTTCCGTTATCGTACCTATCACGAAGAAGAAAAGCAAAATTCAGTTGTAGGATCATCTAAGATGATTCAGTATAACACTTTTGATTGATGCCTCAAATTGTTGAGAGTGAAGCTGATAGCACACAGGGAACTGCATATCATTATTTAATTTAAATGGTGCTAGATCAAAACATTTTAAGCAAAGTATATATATATATATATATATATACTTACATTCAATTGTGGGATCACCATTTGGAAAACTCTTCGGACAATAACATTGGGGTGTTTTATTCACGATTTTACACAAAGCTTTGACTCCACACAATTTATTCTTGCATAGACCGATCAAGTCTTTGTCGCATACGCAACCCTTATACGGATCACCGATACAGTCCGGAGCACAATTGCATTGGTACCCTGTTGCAGTTTGTTGGCATCTCGTATTTTCGCCGCACGGATTCTTCAAACATTCCTCTGGACCGGCTTGTTTACATTCGACCAGCGCGTTACCGATATATCCAGGCGGGCACGAGCACTGCGTTTTACGATTAAGGACCTTACACTGGGCGTTCGTACCACAAGCGCCGGCTTCCTGACAAGGATTCCTGCAGACGCGATCCCGGTCACATCGTTTATTTGTTTCACAGTCGTTATCGACATTGCATTCGAAAGGCGTACAAGCTTTTGTTGGTTCACCCTGGAAGCCGTCGGGGCACAAACATATGGTACGATGATCTGACACTTTACAAACGGCATTCTTTGCACATGGCCTGTTGACTCTGCAGGGATTCTGGCATTTATTTGCGATGCAGGATTCTGTACCGACGCAATCAGTGTTCGATATGCACCCAGCGGTACAAACGTTGTTTTTGCAAATCTGTCCTCTGGCACAATGAGTTTGTGCGCTACATTTCGAGCTGCATTTTCCAGAAACGCATGCCTCTCCACATGAACAATCGGTGTCTTGTATACATGATTTAACGCAGTAACCAGCTTCATCGCATTGACAGGTACCATCACAGCGAAGGGCAGGTTGCGCGCAAGCTACCAAGGGATTGCCAAGGAAGGACTGCGGGCAACTACATTGAGCAACGTGATTGGTAACTTTACATAGTGCACATGTTCCACATTTAGTGGGACCGTCACAAGGATCTGTAAATGAATGAGAGATTAACAACTGTATTATACATTAAATTAGCCTTTCCAACCTTGACATTTATTATTAATGCAGGCATGTTCCGGGGGACAAACTGAATCACTCCTACATCCTAATTCGCATATTCTGTTATTGCATACTTGATTTGGACCGCATTTAGCGTCAGTATTGCAAATTGCTTTACAAACTCCTTTGATACAACGCTCGTCAGCTAAACAACTGTAATCGCTGCAGATATAAAGAGTTTTGTTAATATAGAATTATTTTAACATAATAATTTTACCTTTTGCACATTTTCTGGCATATGCCTTCATAACACGACTGAGGATTTATACATTCCGAATCGCTAAAGCATGTTTTTAACGGGTATCTACAAAATTCATCAGCATTTCCAATTAAAGGCTGAGCACATATACATTTCTTCTGGTGATTAACAACCGTACAGTTGGCATTAGTACCACATGCGGTTGGTGACAGACATGGATTGACGCATTTGTTCAACTGACAGGATTTATCTGGTAAGCAATCGTTGTTGTTTCTGCATCCTACTACACAAGATAAGCTCTCGCAAATCTCTCCGCTTCTACAGTCACTATCTTTGCGGCACAAGGGCTTACAAATTCCTGCTTTGTCACAACGTTCATTTCCGAGGCAACTTTCTTGTGAGGAGCAGATGGCTCTGCAAAATTGTTCGTAACATATCGTTCCAGATGGGCAATTTTTGTTTTCGACGCATGGTTGGGCCGGAGACCTAACGCAGGCAATTTTGGCTGAGGGATTAGGGACGAAGCCACTACCACAAGAGCAGGTGGCCCTGTGGTTGACTACTGTACATAAAGCATTCGGACCGCAAGGATTCGTTTGGCAAGGGTTGAAACACATGAAGTCTCTACAAGATTCGCTAGCACTGCAGTCTTCGTCCGCTTGGCATCCGACAATACACATGTTGTTAAGGCAAATATGGCCGAGAAAACAATCGTTGTCTACTCGGCAAGTCAATATGCAGTTCCCTCTTAAACATTTTTCGTTGTAGGCACAATCATTGTCATTCGAACATTGGAAGTGACAAGTGTTATTTAAGCAATAATTGCCTTGTGAGCATTCACTATTTTTGGTACAAGAAGTGGGTACTACAAAAAAAGAGATACGTGAAGGTAACTCAAGAACAGAATTAATTTTTGTGTTTAGTTACTTCGGAAACATTCAGCTCCTGCATTTCCCGTAAATCCAATGGACAGCTACACGCTTTTCTGTGGTTATCAACATAACATTCTGCATTGATTCCACAAGCTGATTTTAATTGACACGGATCTATACATTGACCTTGGATGCAACTTTCTCGTAAACTGCACTCAACATCAAGTTGGCAAGTTGCTAAAATAGGAAAACATTATTAAACATATGCACGCATTTTTTTAGCGCTAATAAAAATGACCTACGTGTGCATATTCCAGTATAACAATAAGTATTGGATGGGCAATCAGAAGTGGTTCTGCATGTTACTGGTTTAGGTCGACATCCAATGCTTGTGTCTTGAGGATTTCCTTCATAACCATTGATACAGGAGCAGTGGCCTACGTGATCAACTGCGATGCATTCAGCATTTGGTCCACAAGTCGTATACAAACAAACGTCATGACATTTGGGTAATCCGTTGCTTTTGTCACATTTAGCGGAGTGGGGACAGTCTCGATCGCTATCGCATTCTGCTGGTGTACGGCAACCTTCATTATAAGGATCGCCGATCGTTCCTCGTGGACACTGGCATTTAAAAGATCCTCTTGAATTGTGACATTCAGCATCAGGTCCGCATGGATCGTCAGCACAGAAATCGATCAATTCACAACCATTTAAGGGATCTCCAGTGTAGCCTGGTTGACAGTAACAAACTTGCCTGTGAGCTTCAGACGAGCAAAGTGTATTCCTTCCACAAGGATTATTAACGAGGCATGCTATTTTGCAAGTATGTTGGTCGCACACTTTATCCAAAGAACATTGTTTGTGGGACTCACATTCGATTCTCCGACAACCAATTTTTTCATCTTTCGGATTGCCATAATATCCATGTTTGCAGGTACAAACAGTTTGATGACGCCTTGATGAACATTCAGCATTTCTTCCGCAGATAATATCCTCGCAAGCGTTTTTGCATTCAGTTTGCCCGATATTGTTACGGATACATTTTTCATTGAAGCCGCAGTCGTCATCAGATTGGCATTTGAATTCTTGTATACAAATGTTGTTTTGACAAAATTGAAAATCAGGGCAAGATGCGTTGGTTTTACATGTAGGCTGGCAAACGTTTTGTATGCAAATCTGATCGCCGATGCATTCTCTATTTGTCGTGCAGACAGCTGAAAGGACAGATGTGAGTTACCTATACATCTTATTTCATTATAACATTATACTTACATGAACAGACGCCATTGATACACTTCGCAGCTGATGGACATTGCGCATCTCTAGCGCAATATTGCAATTTAACACATCCTAGTTGAGAGTCGCCGGTATATCCTGGTTCACAGCTACAAAATCCTACGTGGTTTTGTGAAGTGCATATTGCCTTCTGTCCGCATGTGTTTGGTAAAGTACAAGGATCTAGGCAATGTGAGTTTATGCACGCTTTATCTGCTGCGCAATCGTTATTGGTATCACATTCAATAACAATACATTCGACCAGAGGATTTCCTCTGGTTTGTGGTGGGCATTTACAGGTAACTTGATGTTCACCCGCTACACATTCAGCATTAACACCACATGTGGAGGGCTCGCTACAAGGGTTTCTACAGCGATTATTCTTGCAAATTGCTGTAAGTGGGCAATCGTTGTCTGTGAAACAATCACCAGGCTTACGGCATCCAGTTGTGTATGGATCTCCGACTAAACCATTTGGACAAGAGCAGAGAAAGCCACCGTCCGTATTTTGGCATCTTAAAAATGAATGATTCATTATTATACCACATTATAACAAAAAAAAAGAATATAACTTACAAAGCTGAGTGATGACAAGGTTTTAGAACTGAACATTCGTTAACATCTTCGCAGGTTCCTTTAGTAAAAACATAACCAGTTTGGCAAGTACATACAGCTTGGTGATCGCTTATGGAACATTCACCTTTACCGCATGAGATTCCATCACAAGGGTCTAAAAATGTGGACGACCGAATAGAGCTTGTTACAATTTTGTAGTAAATATATCTTACCAATACACTTATTTAATTCTGTATCGCAATATTTATCATTAGCACAATCAGTGTCACCTAGACATTCCACTTTGAAGCAACCCAAATTAACATCAGATGGATCACCTAAGAAGCCGTATGGACAGGAACAAACAGCTACATGATTGAAGATGTTACATTCAGCGTTAGCTCCACATTTTATTTCAGGGCAAGGATTTTGACAATTGCCATTTCTGCAAGCCAAATTCTCGGCGCAATCGGTATTTTTATCGCACTGGTGTGGTTTTCTGCACCCTGGTGCGAGATAAGGATCTCCAACAGATCCATCGAGACATACGCATTTGTATGAACCCTGTGTGTTAATACATTTCGCTGATTGATGACATGGACGCGCATCGCATTCGTCAACGTCTAAACACTCGTTTAAACTAGGTAAGAAGCCAGCAGCGCATTGACATTTCTTTTTACTGCAAATCTGATGTTGATTACAATCTGAATCCGTCAGGCATCCTGGTTGACAAACACCTTTGAGGCATATTTCCCCTGGCAAACAATTGCTATCCCCGTAACACACTTTCACGCATACATTGTCGTAGCATCTTTCTCCCACTGCGCAACCTGCGGTATCGGAACAGGGCAAACTACATACGTTGGCAATACACATATGGCCTGGCGGACAATTACTGCTTTTTTTGCACTGTTTCGGTATGCGGATACATCCTTCTTGTGGTGTAGGATTTCCGTTGAAACCTTCTGGGCAAATGCACACCGCTTTGTGTTCTGCACTTGAACATAACGAATTTGGACCGCAAACTCCTTTTATCTCACAAGGGCTTCTACATTTGTGGTTAACACAAGATTCTTGGGACGGACAGTCTTTATTGTGTCTACATCCTAACGTGCACGAACCGTTAATACAAGCTTCATTCTCCCTACATTGTTTATGACTAACGCATGGAATCAAGCACATACTTTGGAGACATTTTTCTCCAAGCGTGCAATCTTCGTTATTACGACAAACGGGTTTGCATTGATCGTTGTAACACACTTCATCGCCACAATCTAAGTCTGTTTGACAAATTCTTGAAACCCGCAAGCAACCGTCTCTTGCCACATTTGTGGATGGTATAAATCTTCCTGGGCAAGTGCATACAGGTTTTCTATTGATTACATTGCAAATAGCATTTGGCCCGCATCTCGTACTTTCACATGGGTTAACACAGCGTCCCTTATCACAAACGGATTGTAATGGACAATCACGGTTTCCATTGGGGGCAGTCTCCTTCAGGTCTGCAGCCGTTAGTTAAGGGATCTCCGACATAATTCGGTGGACATTTGCAGATGTATCCACCAGCTGTTGGTTCGCATTTAGCTGACGAATGGCAAGGATTCGGTTTGCAAGCTTCGGTAGGTTTACATTCGATATCCGCCAACGGACTAGGTTTGAATCCGGGTGGACATTGACAACTTGCCTTATGATTCTCAGCTATACATACAGCGTTGGTTCCACAAGAATCCTCGTCGCAAACATCGAAGCAAGTGTGAGTGAGCCTGTTGCATAACTGGTGTTCTGGACAGTCTATGTTGTACACGCAAGGTACAGCCTCACAACCTACATGTAAGTCAGTTGGATCACCAGCATAAGTCCCTGGTGGACACTGACATTGAGGTTCGTGATTGTTAACTATGCATAAAGCGTTAGGGCCACATTTAATGAATAGGCAAGCAGACTTGCAAGTTGATACACCTGTATTATCTTCATGACAGGTATCTTGCTCGGAGCATTGGACGTCAGAAGTACACTGGTTGGTAACAATAGGTTTACATCCATTTCTGTCGTTTGAATTTCCCGTGTAACCTTCAGTACATTGACATGTTCCCCTGTGGGCGATTGTTACACATTGTGAATTTGGCGGACACGAAAATTGGCTGCATATTGATATGCACTTAGGTATTCCTAGAGCATCAGGATGCACACTGCGGTATCTAAGCAGTCTTTATCTGTATGGCAGTCGGGTACCGATGGTTTCTCGCACGAGGATGTCACAGGGTTCCACAGGAACTCATCTTTGCACGTACAGGTGGGATTGCGATTTATGTCTAGTTTGCAAACTTCATGTATACCACATGCTACATTTTTGCAGGGATTCAAGCAACGATTAATTCCATTTTCATCGATACCGCATACCATGCCTTCTTTACAGTCTTTGTCTTTGTTACACTCTCTATGTATTCTCTCTTCGGCTTGGCACCCTAAGGAAAGATCGTCGGCATTTCCGAGATAGCCAGGGGCACATATGCAATGGGAAATATGATTTTCTCCTACGCATAAAGCATTTGGTCCACACTGTACTTTACTGCAAGCATCGACACATTTTCTTAATCCTTTTCCAAGCTGGAAACATATTTCAGAATCGCGACATTCTGTATTTTCACTACATTGTCCTTTGAGCTTGCAGCCACTTCGAAGATCGTCAGGATTGCCTTCGTATCCTGGAGGGCAGATACATTTGCCACCATCGCATCCTGCTCGAGGGCCGCACCTGATTTTCTCACATAGGTTCTTGCATCGTCCTCGCTGGCACGAGTATCCACTCGGGCAAAAAACATTACTATTGCACTTGCAAGAGTGCGGGTCTTGACATATTCCGCCTTGAATCTTAGAGCACATAACAAAAGGATTACCAGCGTAACCTTCTTTACATCGACAATCAAAGTTGCCGGGAGTATTGATGCAAACTGCGCTTTCACCGCAAGCATTGTTGATACATTCATCGATGTCCTCACAGATAATGTAAGGATTTCCTGCGAATCCCGAAGGACAGACGCATTCAACATCGTTAAATGTTTCTCTGCATTGTGCACCCTTTCCGCATTGAGTATTGGAGCAAGATTTCTTTTGTTCCACCCTACACCCGTCATATGGATTTCCGGTGGTTCCAGAATTGCAAACGCATTTGTTGAGTAAACCATATTCGCAGTGGGCGTTCTTACCACAGCTTGGATCGCATATTGGTTTGGTGAAAGCTGAAAATTCAGAAATTGTTATTGTAAATGCAATTGATTCGAGATGTTGCGTGTGTATAGCTTACGTGGCATGCAGAATAAGTCAGGATTTCCGGTGAATGCGTTATCGCATACGCATTTATTCGTGTTTCGATCACAATGGGCCCCTATACCACAAATAACTCCTTCGCACCTTTCCTTGCACCTTCCTCCAATACATACTTGAGGATCAGAGCATGGATTGCTAGGCGAACAAATATCAGGAATGCATTTACCGCCAGGGAATGGATTACCAATAAGTCCTTCTCCACATTTACAAGTAGCACCTTGGTTCGTGACAATACACTGAGCTCCGACTGCGCAAAGTTGATTTGCGCATACTGGAACAAATGAACAAAAAAAATGTGAAAATGTAATTACTGTAACATAACTAGTTGACATACTTGATACACATTGTCCGGTGGGCGATTCTGCATACCCAATGGCACATTTGCACCAAGCAGCGTGACGTTCTGGTTCACAATAGGCATTGGCACCACACTGGATCGAACCGCAGGGATTTACACAAGAGCCATCTGCGCACGCTAGAGTATGGGCGCAATCATTGTCGCTGTTGCACTCGACTCTTCCTACGCCAGTAGTAGCTAATATACACTCAGTTTTATAAGGATCGCCCATCGTGCCTTTGGGACACACACATTTAAATCCACCTTTTTGGTTTATGCAATGAGCACCGTAGGCGCAAGGTGTGTTCACGCACTCATCGATATCGACGCAACCTTGCAGAGGATTTCCAGAGAAACCTTTCTCGCAAGTGCAACGTGGAGGATCACTCGGAGTACATTTAGCGTTAATTCCGCACGCGAATCGTTCGCACGGATTCTTACATTTGTTGTTATCGAGAGGATCGCTGAAGTACGGCGGGGGACATATGCACTCCCCGGGTTGCACACATTTTTCGTTCACAGAACACTCACTATCACTAACGCAGCGTTTCTGCGATGGAGCACATAATCCGTTATACGGGTCACCAGTGTAACCGTGTGGACAGTGACATTCGAAGGAACCGGGTAGGTTTATGCATTCAGCACCGTAACCGCAAGCCTTATGACCTTCTGTGCATTCATTTACGTCTTGACAGGAACCGTTTGGAACTGATTTGAACCCTTTGGGACATGCGCAGTAACTGACGCCTCCAGTGATAGTTATGCATTCAGCACCGTTTGGACATTTGCCGTCTGGTGAGCAGCTGGCTAAGACGCAGTTTCCATCCACAAGCTTATAAGGCGGTTGGCAACGGCAATCAGGTCGGTTGCATTCTATAAATGTCAAGAAATTTAGAAGATTCAAAAAGCCATTAATCTCCACAACTGTGAACAGTTTTCAACTCACCTAAACATTCTGAGAAAGGATTTCCATTAAAGCCAGGCGGGCATTGACAGTCGTAACTCCCAGGCAGATTCTTGCATACTGCATTCAATCCACACGCAGGTTTTTCTCGCAATTCGGTACATTCGTTAATATCTCTGCATTTTCCAGTATCATGATCTCTGACATATCCCTGTACGCAGATGCATACATTTTCACCATGGAAATCGTCTGTAATACACTGTTCCCCAGCCGGGCAAGGTTTTGTAGCTGAACAACTAAACGGTAAATCGCTCTTGGCGCATCCAGTGCGGTAAGGATCCCCAGAGGTACCGCCAGGACATTGGCAGCTGAAGCTTCCTGGTTCGTTCTTGCAGACAGCACCTAACTGGCATGGATTTCCGGCACATTCATCAATATCCACGCAACCAGAATTTGTACCGGTGTATCCTTCTTTGCACAAACACTTAGCTTCCTGGTTTATCAGCATGCATTGCGCATTGGGACCGCAATTTATCGATTCACATGGATCTAAATTAAATACGAAGTTTAGATGATTCTACACGATTAAAACTTTTACACTTACGTCTACAATCGTTTCCAATGTTGGGTTCAGGACATAAGCATCTTTGGAGATTGTCGCAGATGGCATTTCCTGGACACTCATCGTTTTTGCGACACGTAACTATTTCGTTGCATCTCGTCTTAGCGTCCGGATCAGCGATCGTTCCCTCGGGGCATTCGCATTTATAGGATCCAGGGAGATTAGTGCATTTTGCGCCTAAACCGCAAGCGCCCGATATGGAACATTCATCTATATCAGTACATTTCTGTGTTGGATTTCCAGTAAATCCTTTCGGGCATTGGCAACTGTAACTGCCCGGTAGATTCGTACAAATAGCACCTAATCCACACCTGCCGCTAGGGCCATTAGCAGAGTCGCATTCGTCAATGTCAATGCAGCCAGCAGATATATCACTGGGGTTGAAAGTCCAACCGTCTTCGCAGATGCAGTAAGCTTCTTGGCCGTCTGGTTTACAGAATGCATGTTCGCCGCATTTTACGTCCTCACAAGGAGCTTTACATTGCACCCTCGGAGGTGCGCCGACATAGCCATTTTCACATTCACAGTAGAAACTTCCAGGGGTGTTTTGACAGATCGCGTTTGCGCCACAGGGGCTGGTTTTGCACTCGTCCACGTCCGAACAAGATGCTCCTTTGGGCACAAAGCCCTTTTGACAGAAACACTGCCCATCCGTACATTCGGCGTTGTTGGTGCAATCGAAGTTCGATGTACATAAGATATTAACGTCGATCTATAAAAATATTGGCATGAGATAAGTTCACTTAAACATAAGATAACTATATTTACTTGTTCGCATTCCATCTTCGCTGAAGGGCTCGGTCGGTATCCTTGTGGACATAAACAATTGTAACCTGGAGAGGCATTTTCGCACACAGCGTGGGTACCGCACGGTTTTTCTAAGACGGCGCATTCGTCGATATCCACACATCCTTTAACGGGATCGCCAGTGTAATCTTCCATGCAATGACACACGTAACTACCGACGGTGTCTTTGCAGACGGCATTTTCTCCGCATGGATTTGTCTGGCACTCATTAACATCTATGAACATGTTCAAACATTGCGAAACAATTCGACAAAACAAGAGAATTTACCCTAAGAAGAAAGACTGAAAGAAACAGAACAGTAAAGACGAAAGACAAAGGACACAAAACGAAGTCTGTAAGAACAAATAATAAACATACATCATTATACAGGTAAAATGTAATATATAACAAATGAAAGTATGCAATAGGTTGCAATAGATAATTAATCACACACATTGTACAAAAACATAGTCGTTTTTAGTCTACACTATTTACAATGTAAATAAATAAATAAATAAAATTAAATAGGTTGAGATCATTCAATTTTGTTTAGGGTTAATAAATAAATAAATGAAGAGATTTAAGTATGGAAATGAGAGTGAAAATAGCGTGCAGTAGTTATTTTGCAAGGGGTACCTTTTATATTTTTAAAAATATGTACAGTAATGTGCAAAAATATTCTCATAAAATCAATAATGACTTTAATATAAAAGGTACTCGTTGTGTTAAATGCAATGTATGGCAACTAACTTTCACAAAACAAATGCCCCTGTCCTTTAAAGCCGGGCGGACAGATGCACTTGTACGATCCTGGCACGTTAATACATTTAGCGTTTATGCCGCAAGCTCCAGACCGACCGCACTCGTTGATATCCAAGCATTCTTCCTTGGCGGATCCTGTGTATCCCTCGGGACACAGACAGGAATAGCTGCCGTTAGTGTTGATGCAGCGTGTGCCGGTAGCGCAAGGACTGGATTCGCACTCGTTAATATCTAGTGAGTGAGCGTTAGTGCAGTGAAGGTTATACACACAAATATGTAATGCTATATTACAAAAATTGAAGATTGTGAACGTGTAATGCGACTCGTGAGTGGAGGTGGGAGGAAGAAGAAAGATTTTCTCGTTATGATTTTGTTATATTGTTGTATTAAAAATTAGCCAAATTATATGGTGGTCGGACGAAGATGGTTATGTCAACACCCGAATTGAATAAAATGGAGGGATTTTTTTGCATTATATTGTAATACGAAATTAGCAATGCTTAAAGCTTAGCATATATTTTTTCGGAAACTTATAGAGATGGGTATAGATCTATAGAGCCTGGGGTAAGCATCTGGTTATTATTTTAAATAAAACTCTTGAGATTAACGGCACAATTTTTTTAATCCAAGGATTAAAAAATTGTGCCACTAATCCCAAGAGTTTTATTTAAAATTATAACCCAGTTTGGCCAAGAAAGCAAGATTATTAACATCTGGTTATTATCTTTTAAGGGGTTTGATAAAGCCTATGCTTGTAAAGCAGATCCGTAGAGCTCAATCTCTCTCTTGATCAACATTATGTTTAACCGGAGTGAGAGTCGAACTCGCAACATTCGGTAATAATAAAGAGTAAGGCTATCAGTAATTCGGGTGAAATATATTTTTCTATTACAAAAGAAAAATTTGCTTATTTTAAATCATTTTATGGGTGCTTTATCAATAAAATAAATGTTTAGGAATGTACAAATCAAAATGACTACTATACTTAAATTTAATTATCCGCAAGGATAAAAATATTGTTATAGAACTGCCGTTTCAGATTTGAAGTCAAACGTTTCCCTTGACCTAATATTTAATAACGGGGAAGCGAAAATCCGGACAAAGCTATTATATTATAGTATACCTCGTAGTAATGAACAGGAAATTCTCACAATACTGTGAACGTATCCCACCATCGTCGTACGAATCATTCTGTTATTATTATTACAACAATTATTATTTCTACTATTGTCGTTCGTTACGTTGTTGCTTAGTTGTGTTATTCATTCGAAAATGAAATCTAATCGTTCATAGTTTTTGTACAAGAGAAAATCTGTCTTCACTTGTAATGTTTCTGTACACATTTTTACAACTATATATACGTTGTACCGTTGCCTGTCGGTGGTTTAAAATACCTGTGCAACCGATGGTCGGATCCCCGACAAAGCCATGTGGGCAGGTGCAACTGAAACTTCCGTCTAAATTAGTACAGAGGGCGTTCCTTCCGCAAGGTGATCTCAAGCATTCATCAATGTCTTCACAGCCTGTTGAGTAAGCATCGCCTTCGTAACCTGGGGGGCAAATGCACTGTTTCCCACCTGCCATGTTCGTGCAGATAGCGCCAGGGCCGCAAGCGTTGGGTGATTCACATTCGTTAATATCGGCACACTGTAAATAAGGAGAGGAAAATCGTTTGAATTAAAGATGTATTCTATAAATTCTCTAAAAGCGATACTTACGCCATCGTAGGGATTGCCAACGTAACCATCGGGACAAACGCATGTATAGTTACCGGGATTGTTGATACAGAGGGCATTTTGCCCGCAAGCACCAGGTCTAGCACACTCATCGATATCTGAAAAGTAATTCGATGCGTTTAAATGCGGGAAATTGCTGTTGCGATCGTAATTGTACGCTCTTCGGCTGTCCTATTAATGACAAGGCAATGGTATCTCTACTAACCTGTACATGACACTTCCCCATCTCCTTCAAAGCCAGGCAAGCATTTGCAGAGGAAATGCGCTGGCAAATTACAACATTCCGCATTTCGCACACACCTTGCGGCTATTGCTGGGTCCGCGCACTCATCGATGTCTAAAAATAAAAGATTGTTTAAAAATTACTTCATCAACCAGAAAATATTGCAATTATTTCAAATTGCCTATGCTAAAAAGGAAAACAAAAGTGGAAAATTATTATCCCTAGATCGTCCAAAAATACCTTTTCCGTGGGGCTTAAAATCTAACGCATTTTGTTAAGCGTAGCTGTTGGGTGTATCGAGTGAATGAGTATACCGGTTGGTTGCATTTTTATTTTATTTTTGATTTATTTTTACCATTGAGTACGAAATTATGTTTGATTCACAATTAGCAACATGAACCTGTCTAACTGTAGAGTCAGCTATTTTTTATTCGATAATCAAGCGGTGCGAAAAGTACTAATGTCCTCTGAGATAATCTTTACACTACTCTGGAAATGCCTGCAAGAGTCCTAAGCATAATACAGGGTTATTATTGTATAGCACTTTTAAAAAAAAAGGGGGTAAAAGATATACATGAGCAATGCCTATATACAAAAAATTACGGTTCTATGTGCATGTTGTAATTTTCCAAATTTTAGGGCCCAAAATGTAGTTAAAGACGGCCCACATCTGTGTTTACCATTTATATACACATAAATCTGATAGGAAATGAATTTCAACCATCTGTAAGTAAACATCGAAAAAATTAAATGCTAGGCATAGTGAATTCATTCGAAGCAGATGTTATTTACATAAGATTTAAACTGAGATAAAACGGAAGCACCAGAATGCAAACAAAGCAGTCGGTGTTTTTTTTTATGATGTGCTTTTGCCATGAACTCGTGTATCACGTAAAATAGCAGTACATTTTAAAGGTTAAATTTGTTTTAAAATAAACTTATTATGTTTGCAATAAAACTAATGTATGATTGTTAACTTTATGTAGCGTGTTTCAAATCTATACGCTGCCATTGCAAACGCATGCATCACTGCGAATAGCAAGTGCACACTAAATGTAATCCAAACGTTCAAAGTGTAGCGACGACCGATGGTTCACCGGTATGCTAAATGAGTCAGGGCCGGACTCCAATAAAGAAAAATCATTTTCTCTGTACTCCGTGTACTTAGAACCGTAATTTTTTGTATATAGGCATTGCTCATGTATATCTTTTACCCCTTTTTTTTTAAAAAGTGCTATACAATAATAACCCTGTATAGTGTGGATACCGGGATATAAGGATGCTGCGGACAGTGAATTGCAAAGTATGTAGTAGCAAGAAATAGTTCTGAAACATTTTTTTTACTGGACTTGAGCCCGATCTGACAATATTTAAATTTGCAATATCTAGTATAGTATAAGCCTTACAAAGCCACAGTCGTGCAAAAAAGAAATTTAAAAAGAATTGGTGGAGAGTTTTTTTTTTCACTTTGGCGGCATTGAAGGTTGAAGGTGTGGATAAAATCCTTTTTACGAAAGGAGAGCCTGTGAAGGCAACGAAAACAATGAAAAAGGACGTCACCTGAGTACTGAGAGAGTCGGTTAGGACCGCTCCGGACTGGATTCAAAGGTAAAATAAACGGGTTGTTAAAAATGCAGGAAATTACTAAATGATGGGAAAAAGCCGGACTAGTTCTAATAACTAAAGGAGAAAAGCAACAGCAAGAGGCCCCGGTGTATAGTCATCTATATCTGCTGAACACAAGTAGCAAATTGTGCGAGACCCTCATACAGAATAAGTTGCTGAAGCAAGCTAAAGATGAGAGCAGTTTATCATCCGACCGGTCTACAATCCAAGCGATACAGACAAGAATGAGAACGAAGTGCAAAGAGTGTGTCATCATTGGGATAGACGTCAGATACATTTTTAACTGAGTCACGTATAACTTAATATTATATTTGCTATTAGTTATTTGAGGAAAGTATTCATAGCTAATTAGCGCAGTATCATTAGTAGCTATCTTAGCGATGGGAAACCGGATATTGGCGGCGACCAGGAAGTTGGGGTGATGGTTGGGATACCACATAAATCCATGTTGGGGCTTTTGCTATGGAACCTCTTCAACGATCCGGCACTTCGGTTAGAATTGGGGAAAAGTCCAGCACCATTTACTAATGATCTAGCACGCTTTGTTACCGTTGATGACAAAGATCTGACTAGCTGGAATTAGTGTCGGAGGATGTTACTGAAAGGTTCAAGAAAAAATAGACCGCTGATTTAGTTCAACACGCGAGGCGAAGTCATAGTGCTGAGCAACACCACCAAGTACTTCGTTATCACATTGGATCAGAATTTGAACTTTGGCGAACATATAAAGGATGTGGCAAGGAGAGCAGCAGGAAGATTAGCCCAGATAGACGGCATCATTCCAAACCTAGGACGACTTGGCTTTAGGAATATAAGAATATTGTGCGGAGTGGTATACGCTACTGTGTTCTATAGTGTACAGATAAGGGGTGATGCATTGGAAAAGAAAACACCTCCACAGATTCGAGCGCACCAGCAGAGTAAAGGTATTGCTGAGGGTAGCGTCTGCTTTTCGCACCGCAGTTGTAGCACTGTAGTTGAACACTGGAACAATGCTTATACGTCTAATTGTATTTAAAAAGAAAACCAGCGGCTGAGAAAAAATAAGCTACGAAATCCATGATGGTTTAATGAGAAAATGGCAAGTAAGATAAGTGGGACAAGAATAAAGTCAATGGGCAGTGGAGTACGCGTGTTCGGTAAGGATGCGACAACGACATGCGTGCATTGTGAAGCCAGAAATACCTTCGTCTGGAAAATGGTGCCATCCGCAACAAACTGGATATCATAGAGGCTATGGTTAGGAACACAACACCCCTTTTGAGGTACCATGTGATGCCATGATTAAAAAATTCAACTTAGATAGAAAATATCAGGTTACAAAACTAGATATGAAGTACTGGGAGACAGGCACTCCGATAAGAGCGGACTCGAACTTGTATACAGATGAGTCTAAAACGGACTATGGCGGCGGAGCTGAAATATACGCAAGGAAGCCTAAAAAGGTTCTTTCAGTAAGCTTCAGTAAAGACACAACGGTATTCCAGACTGAGGAGATAGAATAATACAATGGATATTTTGGTCGCGGTGTTAAGACTGAATAAAACACGATTTGTACTTGTGTGTATGGATAATATTTGGCAAAAGTTCTCCCTGGGATCTCCAATGGAAAATAATGTACATATTTCTCAATAAAGTTGATAGAGTCATACAACCGAACCGGTACAAATCATAAAGTACAGTTAATTTATTCGAGGAGAGAATTAGCAATTGCTCTTTTTTTGTAACAACACCTGTAGTCATTAATTCAACGACCACGTGTGAAAATTGGCCATTTTTAACGGTTAATTTTTTTAAGTCAATACAATAATAACGATATCTATTCCACAATCAATCATTTTTGATAATAAATTATAAAGGAAAAATCATTATTATTTTTCTACCAATATAAGAGTTTAATAGGGTGCATTGAACTTTTTATGACCGCACGTGCGAATTTAGAACCTCAACTTGACTTTACTTTTACTGTCACTAATTTATCAGTTGTCCTTAACCGTGTGCCAATAGCACCGCAAAAAAAGTTGTACTCATTAGACGATAGGAATGCGGTAGCTGTGTGTTAAGTTTATTAAGTAGCTCAACATTTTCCTATGTTTGCTTAGATTTTATGCGTTCGTCGCGGTGGTAAAGAATTTACAGACAAATTATCGTTTGTAAATGGAGCTCCACTTCGAAGATTAACACGGAGACAAACCAGTTGATCGAGCACAAAGCAAACAAATGCTTGAAGCGCCTATTTTTAATTTGCTACGTTGTTGTTATAAATTCCTAATATTATTTATCATTGGTGTACCTAACTACTCCTCCTGCCTTTAAAAATAATTACTCTAGCCCCATTAACTACTCTGGGAATTAGTAACGCATTTCACCTGCTCTGCTTGATGTAAAAAATAATTACAAAGGACATGTGGAGCCCGTATAGCAAATTAAAAGCAAAAGTTAATTAAATGTGCCACCTAGATACTTAAAGGTCGCCTGACGCAGGCTGTCGTTTCGATCTAGCCACTGGCTCACCGAGCGGCGTGGCTAGCGAACACAACCGCATAATAGCTGACAAGATCAATGCCCTAAAGAGAGCAACGGCCGAACTTT
Organism: Protaetia brevitarsis; assembly: GCA_004143645.1. NCBI lineage: Eukaryota > Metazoa > Arthropoda > Insecta > Coleoptera > Scarabaeidae > Protaetia > Protaetia brevitarsis. The sequence continues at coordinate 3,106,936 of RXPK01000054.1, read as the reverse complement.
ACAGATGACTATTATCGACTCTGTTCCATTAAAGCTAGCGAGATGATAAGCGCCATTATAACGCTATTCTCCTTTTCCTCGGCCTCGGAATAGGACAATGAGAGTCTGTTCTTTCTGTAGTGAAAATTAGCTCTAACAGCATAGGAGATGATGGCCGTAAAAGTAAGTAATGCGAGAACCCGTCCCCTCGAATTTATTCCGCCTATTTACGTATATAAATTCTGTGCAAATGTAAAGGTCACGACGCCTGTTAGGACGTAACGTTCACTAGAAACTAGTTTTTAAAGCGGTAATATTAAGAAAGAAGCCTTCTTTATTCTTACGTGGAAAGTTTTCCTTTTTTTTTATTTGAAATTCCTTTGCGTCAAATGACATGACGCTGTAATTGCGGTTTTAATGTTGCAAATGGCGTGCTTACTATTTTTATTAGATCTGATGAAATCATTCTAGGAACTTACTTCCTTTCCTTCTTTAATAATGCAAAATTTCGTAACCCTTACCTCTATTCTCAAGAGGATGATGTAAGCAATCTACCTTGCATTAATTAACAGATATTTATGGGATCTCAGTAGTAGCGTGAAGCGATTTCTTTCTTAAATACTGAACTCGTCATACAGTTGTATTTTGATACCAATTTGTTCTATTAAGAGTTGCTTTCATGATGGAAACTAGATATAAAGGAAACAGCTTCATTAAGATGTTTGCCAATACTGTTGAAGCCTCACGCGTGAAACCTCTGACAAAGACTATTCACGATTACCAAAAAAAAGATATAGATTTTTTTCTAATGAATACATTTACATTAAAAATGGCTGTTTGATTTTTCTAACAAAAATACACAATTACAGAAATTGAAGAAACAGTTTCGGTGTTTTTCAAAATGCGCCAGAACTATTAAATTGCGTGTATTTTAACCATACACTGAAAGAAATTTTTTACCATTGATCCGTGCATGAATTTTATACGAATTATGAATTTTTATGCAATCTAACAGGAAAATCTACCACCTCTATATTATAATAAAAGAACATGAATTTTTACTAAGAACTATGAATTTTTGTCATCTAGTAGGAGAATTACTGTCTATTGCTGTAATATTACCACAGAATAGGACTTGTTGGATATAAAGGAATGCAATATTCTAAATGAGTTTTCCAGGTTTATAGATCAATGTAAGACTTTTCAGGTATAGATTAATGCGAAGTTCCAATTGAATTTCTCACACATTTTTATCAGTGTAAGCCTAAAAAAAAAACTATAGTCTATCTCGTATATACTAAACAATCTCAACTAGAAAAATCACAACTTTAACTAAAAATTCGAAAAGTTCGACCTGACCGGTAGCCTGAATAACTAATCTGTAATCTGCGCCCTAGATAGTCTTAGAGAAAAATACAAGAAGTCGGAGATATTTTTAAGGAACATTTAGTAGTACCGTGTCATCGGTAAATATTTTCAGGAGGTTCTATCCATTAACGCGAATATTAAGACAACTCCTGGCAAATATTGGCAAACTACTACATTGGTAATGGTTCATATATTTATTTGACTAATGAATATAACATCTGATTCAGCCTTTGCTTTAGATCGAAAGACAAATGACTTACAAAGATTTAGATTTAGAATCTTGTGAAATTTATGCATATTACAGCTCTTAAAAGAAATAGCTATTCTTCCTAGACTCGATTTAAGTATACATCAAAGACATCTTTAGGAGATGGTTGAAGCAATTACAAAGGGCAAATAACCCTCATAATAATTCGTTCCCGTTGGTTAACATCAGCCAAAGGATTGTATTATTTATGCCTAACGCAGACGTATCGCTAAATTTGCTAGTACAGATTATTTTGCACAAGTACTTATACGTTGTTAAGTAAATTCTCAACCATTTTGCATAGCCTGTGCTAACATCTCTTTAGGATCATAAAATTGTCTCCGGTTTTACCTAAAGATTTAAAAAAGATCGTTGGCTAAGCTATTCAAAGAAATGGATACTTTTCATACAAGAGAATTATCTGTTCTTAATATCATCATCGTTAATTAGGACTACGAAGAAGTATAAAATGCAACTTATATAGTCCATAGAAAATGAAAAAGAGAGTTCAAAATTCCCAAATTTATTTTTTAAGCGATTAAACGTCATCATGGATATAGTCTTTAACATTGTATATCTCAGATGAAACTGAAAGTTATCGCTAAACGTGTCTCAACAACAGGTATAGTAAAATTTAATGAATGGATGATATTGCTCATCAAAAGTTAAATGATAAATTAGTTGTGTCCTTTACTAGCCACATTATAAATTAGGCAATTTTCTTTAACGTCACGTGTTTGATAGATTCCATGTTAATTTGACAAAATCTATCGCTTAACTATTGCGCAATACGTTTAAATTGTTCAATTGTTCTAGAGCTATAACAATTCCGCGTGAAATATGTACCGATTTTTACGAGATGATTACGGTGAATCTGATCGTCCTACTGAACGAAGAATTCGCTAGGTGGCAAAAATTAAAAAAAAAAAACTGCAAGCATTCCCATGGGAGATAAGATAGACGAGACCAAGAATTATCGATTTGTTACCGTTCACATATGCAAATTAGTATTGGAGGTGCGAGAAGTCTCTCTTTTTTCTGGTAAGGCATGTTTCCAACACTCCGGCTGTGTTCATCAACACAATTTCCGCATGTAGGATGAGGAAAATCCTCACGTGATACAGGAGACACTATTGCATGCTCAAAGAGTAACGGCGTGATGCGTATTATGATTAGGGGGCCAAATTGGGAGTTTCTTAAAAAAAAAAGAAACAATGAAACTCAGACAGCAGCAGTCTCGGTGAGCGCTGTAGGTACATTTTAAACGATTGTTTTTGACACGAAATCGAAGAGACTTATGTTGAGGACATGTGGTTCTAACAAGACGGTGCAACTTTATATGTTTTGCGTGAAAAGTTTAGAGGCCGCATTATTTCAAGTAGCCGTGATATTAAGTGGTCACCAAGATTTCTTAAAGAGTCGGGTTTATGCCAACAAACCTGCAACGTCGTACAGCCAAGGAAACAACATCTACCATGCTATTACCGGGATAGTAGCCGAAACTTTCGAACAAAAAAATTGCCTCGAGAGAATTAACTGTTACAGAATGTTCAGAGTTGGACACTTGAGTGACATAATTTTCCATAATTAATGAATAATACGAAATATACTATTAATATAAATAAAAAATGTTACATTTCGTCTGTTTGTTCTTAAATAAAAGTTAGGAAACTGGAATTGAATCACCCTTTATAAATTTCAAATCATTAACATTTTTAATTACTAAACTTCATATTGTCAAAGATATTATGGTGATAATATTTGCATTCTATAGTAATGTGCTTTTAGACGTGATCCTAACAAGGCAAAAATATTAATAAATGCATTAATATATTTTTTTTGTGTGTTGCGCTATGAATCATATTTATATATTTAATGAACATCCAACCAACAAATAGAAATCCCAAATGAATACAATTTATACATATTGTTGGGGCATGTGCTAGATACATTATGTGAAAAAATCATGTGTGCCCCAAAAGGTAGCGTATAAAAAAAACACTATTAAAGTATTTACTTATATTTTTGATTTATTTGGGGACGCTAAGGATCGTTCAAAATCTACAGTTAATCACTATACACAACTACTATAACATACTAGGAATTCAAAAATTATATACAGCATAGGTTAGCGAAAATGGTTCTTTTTTATATTTCTTCTTAACAGTTATTTAAGTACTTGAAAACTATAAACATTACAAAGTTAAAACGTTAAAAATTTCTGAGATTCAATATTATATGTAAGGCTACTTCTGAAAAAAATATATTAGCCGAATCTATGCAAATGCCGATTTCAGTAGCTCATCCGGCTGTGGCCTTTTTAGTAATTATATTCATATCTGACTGATTATCTCTGCCGCATAAGTACTTCTGATTAGAGTGGTCAGACGTGTCTGCTTACACGGGCCGCACTCGCCTCGTGCTATGCAGAACGTTTAGCCACAGTATATCTGTGTGTCTAGTATCTGGTATCAGTGTTAATCGAGTCATAATGCGAGATAATACAATTCTCATAAAACTGCTTCAGAAAAAAATTTAGTCGAATCTATGCAAAAGCTGATTTCAGTAGCTTACTGGGCTATGGCCTTTTTAGTAATTACACTCGCATCTCTGAGTACTTATGATAGAGTGTTTAGACTTTGCAGATATTTTAAGGACAACTAAGTGCTTCATATTTGTACAAATGGCCAGTAGTTGGAAATGAAAATGAAATTGCTTATGTGAAAAGTTCCATCCTACTAAGCAGTGCACCTTAAGAAGAAGAAAAAAATGAGAGGATAATGCGATTATTCCAATATATTCTCGATCTAGGTGCGTGCAATTTCCATCCGAACGGAACGTAGATACGTCAGAGCAAAAGACCCAAAGATAAAAGGAGACAGATAGTTGCGTATGTTGTGGTACTGGAAGCGCTCCCAGCCACGATACTCATCGAAAGCGACCATGAGCGAGGTCGTGACTTCGATATCGTCGATTATCCTCCGCCGGTTTTCTTTCGAATTCCCCGACCACGTGTCGCGCGCCGAGGGAAGACGAACGCACGGGCGATTAGGCCTTTTAATTTCAGCACGCTATAACTGTAAACGGAGTAAGGCAGGTAGGGAGATGATTGGGATAAAACGAATAAGAAATAAGCGGAAATTTCGGCGCACCTGCCCTGTTATGCAAGGCGATAAAGGTAACGGTGTTGCGGATACGGTTTTGTTTATCTTATTTGCGTGCTTTCGTGGTTCCTTCGTGATTCACCTATATCAGTTACTTCTTTAATGTTCCACTCCGATGTGTTCTTTTTCGTTTTGCTATTAACCTGTTTGGAGACTTACCTTCGCAATGAAAACCGTCTCCTTGGTATCCAGGAAAGCACGTGCAGGAGAAGCTACCCAAAGTATTCGTACAATGGGCAAATACATCACATGGCCGGTATTTACATTCGTTTTCGTCTGAAACAAAATGATAATTAGACGTCAGTATTACATTTTAATTTCTGCCAATATCCCAGGAAAGATAAGTTTTAACGCAATGCAAGCTCACCATTCGATTTCTTCTATATAGATACCTTTTGGCGCTGACTAGAATGTGCAATTTTTAGTGTTTATTATGGCGTAATGTGATAACTGAAATCTTCTGAAAAATTCTCCGCCAAAAGCACTTTTTTTTCTTGGTAGTTAGTGGGACATGAATGCGCAAATATTTTCATCGATTTAAAAACTTGCAAGTGAGGCTAGTAGAGTATTCTAATGTTCTGGACAAAGTCTATACTTGTGAGGGTAGTAGAGCGATTAGATTCATCTATATTTAGATTCATAAAGACAAGTATAGACTTTGTCCAGAACATTAGAATATTAGCGTGGTCAAATCATTTTCTTTTAATGTTTTTTTGGTAATCGCCAATGCTTGGTATCAATGTTTTAATATTACTTTTACTGCAATCCATTTGAATAAAGCTGCAACGCTTACTCAACAGTGAATTGAGTGAATGAAATACGAATAATGAATAAGTTAATTTTTTTAATAACAATAATTAAAATTTATTTGGACTGTCCATAACATACATTGTCAATTACTTGCAATTAGAATATCAACATGTAATATTCATTGTATAGATGCCTTTCTTCATTCTTCTACTGGAAGTTGAGTTGAAGTTGATTAAAAAAATTGATAACTCGCGGTCACTCAGCAAACCAAATGAAGTTGTTAAAACAAAACTGGTGTTCGTTACAACAATCATATATTTCATTGAGCCAATCAAGCTACCACTTCATTTCCAGTGATTTTGGTGATCATTAGCTGCTTTCTATTTACTGGTTGAATCACCTCACTTCCGTTTTTTTTTGCGTTAAGTTGCGAACTTCTCACGTCAAACTCATTTTGACGTCAGTTTATGTCATTCGTACGTAAGTAACTCGTACCCTAACGCACAAAACTGAAGTGAGGTGAGCCAGACGGTGGAATGGAAAGCACCTATTAATACAATGAATTTGTTGTTACTCAATAAATTCGGTCGTCATTTAATAACATGTTTTTCATTGATTTGATGAGCTTGTTCTTTAAACCAATTTTAGGTGGTCCTGGCTGGAGTTTAAGTTAAGAATGGCATCGCGAGGAGTGTAATAATGAAAACTCGAGCTATCAGTCGAAGCTACATGTCCAAAGGTATTGTGTGGAATTAAACTGATAGAAATAATGATAAAACGTTTTAGATAAGACTTGGGTGATGCTTGGAGAATTGTGATAGCATGACGCTAAATTGCCAGAGCGAGCACCAACACTCACTCACAATCAACATTTATTTGGATTAATACAAATTTATTAACGTCAAAGATTTTTTTTCTCAGTGTAGGGAAATCTCTAGTACATAGTCCAAGATATTAAAGAGCTGCAATTAAAGGTACTTTTGCTAGAATTTGTGTTCTACATGGTTCGAGAGGGGCTCTTTATAAAAGGAACTATATAAGGAATATCTGCAGCAGATAAACGTTCAAAGGTAGGTGTTTAAGTATTTTGTGAAATTAAACTGATATGGAAATTGTGATAAAACGTTTCAGATAAATTTAGATGGTGCTTGGAGAATTACCGACTGTATGACGCTAAATTATCGGAGCGATCACTAAAGTAACTGCCTTTTACGTTGGTCAAAATGGAAGTGATCGATTTGAAATACAATAATTATTGTGATGAATTTGGCTGAGCAACCAAACTTGCAAATGTTAAACGAAAGCACGAAAAAATACACTTTTTGGAATATATTTTCGCACATTTCTATCGCGATTTTAAGATAACTTAAAATCGCCTGAATTGATATGAAAATTATGCTTAAAAAAATTTAAGAAAAGTAAAAATAAAAGATTTTATTTTGAAATAGAATAACGGTTGCAGAAAATTCAAATTGACGTTTAATACCATTTACAAAGACCTTTCAAATTATTAGCATAGCGTGACCCAAAGAGTGAAGATACTTATATCCATATACTATTACTAATTAGACGGATTTTGTAGTTGGTTGCTATCTTTGCTCTTCCAAAGAAATTTTCCGCCTGTAGGTATTACAGTGTAGCAATTTGCAATGGGTCGTCCATAATTGGTTACATGAAATAACACATCGGGAGACTTAGAGATTTCAATTTAAACGGTGCATAATAATGTCGAGTTCTGTTAATTGTACAAACGGTTCATCTAATAACGCTCATTTGGCTGGTTAGTGGTTTCTTACCGGTAATACACTAACGAGTACCCAAATTATCTTCAGTACATTCAAAAAGTGAACGTATAATGTCATTAGCGTCCTTTGGTTTTGACTCTGCCATCGTGTATTCAAACAAAACTGTGCTAATGTAAAATCTAATGGTGCGCTCAAGTGTTAGAACATTATTTATCATTATTAGGATTATTAATAATGCGCATATCTAAGTTAGAGATGAACATAAGTAACACGAATACCCGCTACCAGTACGACAAAGCCGTTCTCGAGTATTACGTCAACATATCTTAGTATTAAGCTTGGTCGGTGAATTGTTACAAAAGAATAAACCGCTATTTTTTTCAATGGCTAGGTCGAAGTACTCATGGCTACTGATGCTATCAAACGTAGTATAATGTGATAGGGTGTCTCTGGCCATCGACAACGGTAAAACAATAGGAAGACATCTTCGCGACGTATGGTACAGGTGCAAATGGAAAAGTAAATGGAGGCGTGGGTGTTGAGGAAATCTAAATTTTTAACGATTCATCAATCGATCGCCGGCTATTTACCGTTCCTTTACTTGTTTATGCAAATTTCGAACCTACCTCCGCGAAGTTCTAACCTTACGGCAACGATACAGATCGCCTCCACTCGCAATTGTACTAAAATGGAATGCTCGACGGAAGGTGTTTCGTTTAGCAAACAAAAGCTCACTTGCGGCACTTGTAACAATACCCCGCTTGAAAGTGAAATATTATGATATAACCAATATAAATGAGATTATTTATTCAGTACCTTGTTTGCTATATGGGCAATTGCAGTTGTGCTATTGTCTCGTATATGAATGAATGTTACGTTTCAGAGAATAATCTCCCCCACTAAACATTATTGTATATGAAACATTTCTTTTTCTACCGTATGTTATAGATAATGTAACATCGCGTAACAACGTGTATACAAAAGACAACTTGAGATTGTCATTTTGCCATGTTTTGGAAAATGTTTAATTGTACAAAGTTAAATGCGCACGCGTACTTTTGCATTTGTCAGAAAAAGAAGAGGTTATGGTCAAATGGTGCGGTTGCAAAGGCTATAAATCTGCCTGAATATGAATAAAGGATATAAACCTGGTGTACTGAACCTGTGTACTGAACCTGTGGTATTGAACAAGAGACGTATATGGAACATAAAATGGAACAAGAAAATTCTTACGCGTAAACTTTGCAACATATATTTGTAACTTACATCAAATGCTTTTTTAATTATTTATTTGTAACATTTAGGAAATCTATTTTGTGTAACCTACATGTAACATCGTTATTAGTAGCTGCATATTGGGCATATACAAACACGCGACTTTGAGGGCACCGGTAGCACTAGTATAGTTTACGTATCGCTGGCTGTTGTGGCCAGATCAGATTGTGACTAAACGGCAAAGTTGTGCCTGTTCTAATTAACATAATGGCAGAAACACCTGAGCTGAGAATTCGTTAAGTATATTAAGTACACTACCGACCATTGAAGTTAGGACAACTACTTTGATTTTAAAGTCATTTTTTTTGAATATTTAATACTTTTTACATTATTTTCAAAATTTCTACAATGAAGTAAGCATAACCACAAAATGTTTAAGATAGAAATCATCATTAGAATAAGCCTATTAAAGAGAAAATTTAATTCAACCTAATAGCAGGTGATAAAACCATTGCAAACGATATTTACAAGAACGCCGACAAGCATATTTACAATAGAAGGGTGGGACAACAGAGTCGTAAAGCTTCATGTGGATGTCTCCTAAAAGTCTCCCACTATAGCAGGGAATAATTGATATCGTACTTATTGTAAATTATTCTATTAGTAAACCAGTTACGATACGGTTGTTCAATTGCCGATCGAGGAAAGTCGATTAGTGTAGAAAAGAGATTAGCTATTTTCATATCACACGAGAAAGACAATACGTGCGTGTGATAGCAGAAAAATTAGGAGTGACAAAAGTCTACAGTCCATGACACTATTCGTCGCTACCGCTGACACCGGAACATTCGAAGACCGGAATCGCCCAGGCTGGTCACGGATAACAACCCTCATGGAAGATCGACGCCTTAAAGTGTTGATTAAGAGAAATCGGGGAATGACGGCACTCGAAATCGCAGCGGAAATAGGGACGCGAACGACCGATATCTTTAACAACAACTAAACGCCACCTGAAGGAAGCCGGCTTATTCGGTCGCGTCGCGGTAAGAAAACCGTTGTTCCGCCGTCGTTGGTATCACCAAAAACGATTACAGTGGGCCGGAACTCATGAAAATTGGACCACAGAAAATTTCAGAAACGTTCTTTGAACTGACGAATCCAATTTCGAAGTATATGAGAAGAAGTGCAGGGTTTTTGTAAGACGCACGAAAGGACAAGCGAATGTTGCGTGATTGTGTCATTTCCGCAATAAAACACTGTGGTGGTACAATTACGGTTTGGGGTTCTTTTAGACGGCATTATGCGCAAAGAAAATTATAGACGCATATTGAAAGAAAATGTTGTGACGTCAGAATTGCGGTTGATTGGGGAGAACTTCGTGTTTGCCTATGATAACGATCCCAAACACACGGCTCGGATCTGCAAAGATTAGCTCGCGTCTCAAGCAGAGGATAATGTTTTGGAAATCCTGGCCTCGGCATAGTCCAGATTTCAACCCCATCGAATTACTGTGGGATGAGCTGGACGGGCGAGTAAGGAAAGTTTACTTAACTTCGAAAGAGCACCTGTGTAGACTTCTACAAGCCGAATGGAACAATATTTCCCAGGAAACTCTGATAAAATTAACAGAACACATGCCATGACTGATTCGGGTCGTATTGAAAGCCAAAGAAAGGTTCTTCGACGAGAACAAAGTATAGTTTTAGTGTAATATTTTAATGAGAATGTTTTGTTTTGTCTTTTATTTCTTCTTGTTATTTGTTTATATTTTTGTTTCTGCGAATACATTTTTATTTGTGTACAGCTAAATTGCCGCCCACAATTTTTAGCTATCTGATATACATGTGTAAATTGGGCCCCGGTTAATAACCAATAAAGCGACAATGGTTGGAGCTTACGTTTACAAAGGTTTTTATTTAGGTAGCAGTAATTTAGTAGTTGTCCTAACTTCAATGGCCGGTAGTGTATATACATAGTTCAATTACGACTCCCATAAAATTTCCCTCAACTACTGATATATCTTACATAATTTCGACTCACATTTTGCTGAAAAAATTTGTTAGTGAACTTACATTCACTAATATTAGATCGTGTTAAAAACTTTTATGTTAATTAATACCTTATTAATCCTTTAACATTTTTAGGTACTCTAAGGAAAAGATACCTACTCAAAATTGTCGGAGGTCATTTTTGAAGATACCATAAAGATATGGTTTAGGCAAGCTGGTTTACGGTATACTAGATGGTTCAGTAAGGCAATTGGTACAAAAAAAATAATAAATAATTAATACAATTCAATTTCCGTTTGTATAACCTACACCTAGAACTGATTAAAATTCTGCACCACAGAGGTAAGTTTTCTTAATCTGCAATTACAGAAAACGGTATATTATATTTAGAGTTCATAATGGACAAAAAATGGGCTTACGACACTTTATCTCTGTGGTACAGAAATGATTCAAATGATCACGTTTAAAAAACGTTTCTTAAATGTTTGCAGTTATGTTTCTGCAATGTATTGAAACGTTTTTTTTTGAAACGCTTCTGATAGCGAACTTGTCGCATTTTCTGTACGGCAAATAATAGTGTCTCTGCACGTTACACTGGAAGTTCCAAAGTTAATGATGTTTCATCTTTGAAGCATTTCTGTTACAGAATTTTGTTTAGTGTGAAGCACTATAATCCATCTTTGTTGGGATAAAAATTGTTTGGCAACAGATATTTACGAAAACTGGCTTGTAAAGTAGGTATCTACCAAGTTCCTAACCTGTTATACTACCTACATCGCAAATGATGAAATCGGAAAGCTTAAAAGTATAGACATATTGAAAGGTATGGTTTGTGAAATTATTTTTATGCATGTGCCAAAAATATTTGTATTGGCTATAGCCTACTGGCTTCAGCAAAACAATTTGCGTTGCCAAAGATACAAAATTAACTAAAAGATTAGTATTTGTTTGTTTGAATTTCCATAATTAGGTAGTTTGAATTGGATAAATAGAATAAAAATAATAGCAGTTCCTAATTGTTTATTCATTTACTAATTTTCAGCTACTAGCTGTTTTCATGTTTCTATAACAGTCAATACGTTAAAACAGTAATAAGTCATTAGAACTTATTGAATTAAATTTAAATTTGTGTCTGCTTGACTTGCGAGGGTGGCCGAGCATTGGTAAAGGCTTAATTTACAATGTCCGGTTATATAGGGATAGTATTACAATCAACAACAATCTGCTGCGCAATGATATAAACTTGATGGAACAAAATCTATCATGTTTGTAGGATTGCATAGGGGACTGTTGTTGGTGGTGATACAATCTCTAGTAGCAGATAGTAAAATATGTTATGGACAGATGATTTGATGAATGAAATATCTTGATGTCGCTTTTGAATCAGTAGCTTCAGAAAACTAAATTAGGACGGATACAACGCTTTTCTTACTTAGAAAAGCCCAAGAGTGTGTATTGGACATCATAGTAGTTACACCCATGATCACTTACGCAAATGACTAAAACTGCACTTAGCAAGATACTAAACCTTGTTTAAAACGATTAGTCTTAACTTATATTGCCTATTACCTAGACGTAAAGCATGTGAAAAATATACAATTATTATGAATGTATGGAGGTACATATTTACATGTAACATTGAAAATTATGATACCAATCTGAAAACGCTTAAGGGAAACACAAAAAAAACTTAGTAACCTTTCTACAACATAGTAGCGGTTTTGCTTGAAACTCTATCATTAAATCTTTAACAATTGCGCTTTTTTTATTAAGAAAAATAACTCAACTTCCTATACGTATCTATAATAATAGTAGGTAGGTATGTAGAATACGTATCTTGACATCCTCCGACTATAAGTGCTAATAAAATATTTTAATGTATTCATTATCGCAAACCTCATTATATCGAACGTTAAGACTGGGCTTAAAATCATAGCGGAGGATTTACTGCAAACATGTAGTCAAGATAAAAACTAGTAGTGTATAATAAACACGTGAAGCAGCAATGATGTACGAGCTATAAAGTTATAACCCCTTTAACTACAATGTTTTACATAAATACACGCGATGTAGTAACGTATTATATTATATATATGCATCACATAGTGCGGCATAAGAAGTATGGTTATAAATAAAACCAGAAGTTTTGCATGTATAATGGCTCCATCATTTTTTCCACCTGTGGCGTCCTTTTGTGTTGTCCAAGACGGCACAGAAAATGACCACGACTATCTGGGTTAAAAACGACTCGCTAATTGAGAACTGGCTCTTTCATACATTGTAATAAAATTCAACTATTTTAATTCAAACTTCAAGCTCGCATTCCACCTAATTTTGCATAAATTAAAATCGGCCAGTCGAAGAAGGACGGTATAGAAATGAGGAGCCTTGTTTACGATGCGTTTGAGATAAGTTACTTGACGGTATGTTGCGATGAAATCTCTTTATTTTTCAGCGTGGAATCTATTTTTAAACTTTTATGCTTTGTTTGGCTGATGCTTCATAATATAGTGTAAATATATAACATGATGTCAAAGAGAAAAATGTACGCGCATCGAATGGTGATTTATGCATTGCGTAGACATATAATAAAAAAGGATTGCCATAGTTGTCAACAGCAATTAATAAAATTTAATAAGCTGGGAAGCACAACTTGGTTATATGTCTATACTAAGAGATATTAGCTTCTGAACATTGTTATAACCTACGCTATGATCCACATTATTTTACTTAATCTCGTTAAAAGTATTTTGACAAACTTACCTGGTACCTCACAACTGCACCCTCCATAACCGTCATTACAATGGCACTGATTATCAAGACAAGCACCATTTTGGCAAACGGTACCATCTTCTTTTCGACAGTCGTCTATAACAAAAAAACATGGTATTAGTTTTTAACATTTAACATACATTTATAAATATGTTTTTCATGCTACACTTATTATAACGAAATGTTCTCATTGACTTATTTATTAATGGCCAGCCCAAACTGCTGAATTTAGGTACCTAAAATTTGTAAGGCACATTACCAAGCATTTCAACACAATTGTGATTTCCTGGATTTTCTGAGCATCTAAAATTTAATTGAAAAATTTAAAGAATTAAGCTATTATCATGACATTTGATACTAAACGTAAATATTCAACGATAATATAAGAGCTTTTTCATAGAAATGGGCTACAAAATTATCACATTAATGGATCAAACGGATGCTATAATACTACATTGACAGAAAAAAAATGATTTAATTAAGCGCTTCTTAGTTAACACTGTTTTTGTTTTAAATACGAGCAATGCGTTCTAAATTATAAATTAAAATTACAAAAAAAGTTAATGTTTCACTGTTGACTCGACACATAAAAATGCTTATTGTTTAATTACTATTATATTTGGGTCCAAAAATAACTGATATGGTTTGCATATATAAAACTTTATTTTAGCATGAGGTAATTCCATGACAAAGATAACAAGTTCTGGCAAATTTGGTTTGTTTATTTAATTGAACATCTGAAACGTTCGAATATATTGTTATGGGTAGTATTTTATTAGTTGATTATATTTAAATAATTTATATTATTTCATAAGCATAAGATAAATTTTCAAATTTATTATAAACACAATATACATCATATCAAGAATGTCCAATCTTAAAGATGGAATTTGTTGGAAGTCTTGAGAATATATTTTTCAAATTATTGTGTGACATGAAAGTCTAAAGGTGATGTGTGACTATAATGTTCATCATATATGTTCTGGTACACATGGCAATATAAAAAAGAAGTTATTATTTATTCTTGATTAGTAACGAGAAATTTTGATTAAAAAAAGGTAATAAAAAGTTTTAAAATGAGATTGTAAAATAAGAAGTAAAATTGAATGTAAAACACAATTTATTGTATGAAACATATTACACTAAGCCATGTAGTCGAGAAATATTAATATAGCATGATCTGAATTTGGTCATCTTATCGAAGGAATTATTGTGCAATAGGACATATCATTTGAACCTTTGTTGAAGAGGAGATTCTAAATTAAAGTGTTGAATAAATGATTGAAGAGGAAAATTCAAAGTAAGGTTGTACTTGTAATTCGTGTTAACGAATTTAAATACACACCATTACACAAATAAAGATTTTAGCTAGTTACGATTTGAATTAGTTATTATCAATATTATAAATATTTGTTATTAGCTAAAATATTTTTTATTATTATTTCATTTTAGTAAGTTTTTGTGAAACCAAAAGCTTATCTTTTTGATAACAGAACTCACGTCACTTAATTAATGTTACTACCTCTGAGAAAGAAACATTGGAATATATATTATTATTAATTGCAGAATTTCTGTCCCAGATTATAACTTTTATTGACATTTTTTTCACATGACATCTTAATTAACAAACCGACACAATTTTCAAAACAAAACAATTAACATTATCTCCTCTGGGTGAGTTCACTTACTAGACAAGAATATATATCAAATTATCAAAATAATTCCTGATTCATGTCAAATACACCACTTATTTCACTTATTTCTCTTATTTCCTACAGGCTGCGGAAAATCATGGATTTCAGCTCTAAGAGATTCTATCTTACAAAAGGTCCGCCCATACTATTGTCCTCCACTTTTTTTTTCGTCGAAAGCACAAGCACTTGACTCCCAAATAAAACCGCCACTGTAACCAAAACTGAACCTTATAAGCATCGTGTGGACTTGCCTAATATTAATAGCCAAACTATGCCACAACAATGTATATTCCCCTAGCTATTTGTTTAGTCATATGTATGTATGTATGTAGATGAAGGGTGGTGTTACACTGCGACCTAAAGGATCTATTGTGTCCCCCATTCTTGCTGCTTTACAGTTGGCCTTCCAATCCTATTCCTTTTAAAAAGTGTAGGATGTCAGAGGGCCCCAGTCTAGGTAAGTCTCCCCTCTTCGATTTCACATGCTCCCAGGTACAATGCCCTCGGGTTGCACAGTGCTGCGCAGTTTGAGAGGAGGTGGATGGTTGTTTATCCTGTTCCCCACAAAATCTGCATTCAGGATCTTTTTCCAATCCAAGCTTACTCAGGTGTCCTTTTAGTCTACAATGGCCTGAAAGTATTCCTGTTAATATGCGAACATTGTTCTTACTCAGGTTGATGCATTCTGTAAACCTCTTCTGGTTATAAGTTCCCAGAAGAATTTACTCTGCGTCATTCCCTGGAGATTTTCCCAGTAACTGGATTTTTCTCTTGCTCCATTTGTATTTTTAGTTTCTTCAGTATTGTACTGCTACTTAACCCGCAAAAGGGTTCAGGCCCTACGAAAGGCATTCCAGCCCCTTTTTCGCGAGGTTATCCGTTATTTCGTTTCCTTCCACTCCTGTGTGACCCGGAACCCACAGGAGGGTTCTTTATTTCTTTTGCCTAGCTCATTTTAGTTTCCCTAGGCATTCCCAGACCATCTTGGAGTTGATTTCATATGAGCTCAGCGCCTTGATGGCTGCTTGACTATCAGACATGATGATAATCTCCTGTTTCCGATAGTTCCTATCCATATTGAACTGAACACATCTTCCAATAGCGTGTATTTCCGCCTGAAATATACTTGGGTATTTTCCCAAGCTTTCGAAATATGTAGTTCTAGGCCCGTATATTCCTATTCCAGTTCCTTCTGCCGTTTTGGAGCCATCAGTGTACCATTTGATGGCATTTCTATTCAAGTTCAAGATGGTTTTATGATCCCACTCGCTCCTGTTACTTAGCTTTGTGGTGAATTCCTTCACAAAGCTAAATTTCTTTAACATGTCATCCCGGAGCATATCCCAGGTTTGATCACCGTCAGGAGATTGAGGCCTATGCCTAATCATTCCTTCCTTGACCATTCTTAGTGCGGTTCTTTTCGCCACGCCCTCCACTACAATGTGGAGGGGGGCAAGATCCAATACTACTTCAATAGCTGCTGTTGGGCAGGTTCTCATAGCCCCGTTATGCATACACATGCTAATCTTTGCACTTTCGAGAGGTTAATTCTCGCGGTGGCCAGATTAGTTCTTTTGCTCCATGCTACTGATGCATAGGTGATGATCGGTCTCACTGTTTAGTCATATATAAGTTATAATTTTTTCTTGATTGTATATCTCCACAATGTAACTTCCCCATTTCTTCATTTATCTTTCCATTTCCATAATGAGGTACCGTTATGACCGTCACTGTGGTATGAAGTACTGTGCTTTAGTACTAGTACCTTATTTTTCCAACGGATCCAAAGAGACTACGAAACTTATCGCCTCATCTTGACGACTGACATCAATTACGCAAAAACGACGAAACAACGGCGACTAAACAATGGATTTATTTACTGGTGAAGATGCCCAAAAAGATATATGCCGAACAACTAACACTGAAAATCTTATTAGAATAGGTCACGACTGCCAGAGACGCGCTGCTCGGTACGTTTAGCGGTTTCAGAGCTGCCAGCGAGGGACCTTCGATGACCTCCGCGTCGTAAACATCCCGACGGATCGGCGACGATCGACGTTGAAAGAACTTTGAGAGAGAATAGGAAGCTGACTGAAACTCGGGACCGAAAAGGAAGAGAAAACAAGAAGAACGCCGTAGTGGAATTACGTCAGATCGCATGTTAGATCGAAGGAGCAGGCACTCGCCTTTTGTTGTCTTTTATTTTGTTCGTTTGTTTGTTCGTCTGCGACTGAAGAGTTCGCGCTATAGCTAAAGCAGCACTAAGAGTCGATCGAAAATGGTAACTAGGAAATTACAATTCTCTATCTATGTATGTACGTATGTAGTCGCGTGATAAGCCAGAAGGTCTTCTCTTGGTAAATACTTCGATTGTTAGCGTTCAGGAAGTCGCAATCTGTAATCTGAATTCCTTCGATTGTAATCAATAGGAATAATGATAGAAGTTTCACTGCATTGCCTACGTGAGATTAGAGATACGATCCGTATTTTCAAGTAGTTTGTTGATGCTTGTGTTGAGAAATAAGCAATAAGCAAGCAAGCGCGTGGTCTGTTGATGTACTGGGCAAAATTGTACATATTTATAGTAATAATAAGTTTATTTCCCAAGGAAGAAGGAAATACAAAAAAGTCAAAAATATATAATATACTACCTAATAATCTCTATCATCCTAAACAATATTATAATTAAAATAATCTAAGTTATATAAAGAGATAAAGGCATATTTATTAAATTTGTATTAATTTTTACTTTAAATGACGACATAGGTAGTATTTTTATTCTGTATGACAATCTGTTATAGATAGAGAGTCTTTATTAGACTCTGTGGCTGTATAATACACATGAGGTACGTCAAAAAATATATACAGCGCGCATATTTTGGTTTCTAATATTAAGCAGGTACACATGATTCAAATTTGACTGCACCAGAGGTTTTATTTAGGAATCAAATGTGTGTGCTCTTGAAGGGAAGTAAAATTTTTTGTAAAATAAAATCCCATAGCTGAAGTGATTTTTCGGCAATCTTTAGAAAATAGGAAAAAAAGGTGGCCTATTTGACATGGATAAATGTCAAGATTAATTTTGACAATTTGATATATATTTTTATCTACAGTCTAGATCAAGTTTTAAAAGAAGTATTGTTCTTATGGACTATATGCGTCCCTTTCAATTTCATACTCGTTTATATGTATCTATCTTTTTCTATCATGGGGATTGTTGCCAGATTATTTGGTGGCTATCGGTCAGAGATAATATAGCTGTTGGTAATCATTTACTGTACCTGTCATTTGTCAATTTCGATTATTCTGTGTCTCTTGAGTTTACCCCCAGTTTTTTTTTTCTATTACGTATTTATTTTAAACAGATCAGTTTTTATAAAAAAGCCACTATCGCTGTCGTTTGTATTATCTGTTGTAAGTCCCTATAATAAAACAGCTGTTATAATCACATGTAATACAAAGGTGATGTATTAGTAGAATTGGAGTATGGAATCTTACAGGCGAAGTGTATTCGTCGAAGGAAAAGCAAGTGATCCTAAATTCCTTTTTACATATTTTGCAAAAAATATGAATGTTTCTAAGGCCGTGGAGGAAACAAGTAAAGCGCTTGGTTGTGGTAAAAGAATGGTGTATTCTGTTCGCAATGAAAAAGAAAACCATCCAGTGGCAAAGCTTACAAACGAAGATAAATTGAAACAATTCTCGTTTGAAAGTATATGATGAACACATTCAGACACTTGTTAGATGTAAAGTTCATAACTTACTGTAAGAAATATTCCGCCTGCGATGGCCATGATACTAACTGCAGTAAATAGCGAAGAAGGTTAACCCGATTTTTCCAAAAGTACACTCTACAGGTTCTTACTTGACATTGGTTTTACATTCGAGAAAATTGGAAAGAAAGTAATGTTGATAGACCGTGATATTATAAGATGGCGACATGATTGCTTACGTGCTATTAGGAGGTATTGTAATCAAGGGAGAAACATTGTTTTCACTGACGAATCGTGGATAAATACTGGACACTTTGTAACAAAAGCATGAACTGATAGCACAGTAAGTACGTCTAGGCAAGCATTTCTGCAAGACTTAAGTATTGGTCTAAGAGCACCAAAAAGTCGTAGTCAACGTTATGCCTTAATTCATGCTGGTAACGAGAAAGGTTTTGTTCTGGGTGCTGAATATAATTTCTTATGTAAAAAAAAAACTCTTGATGTCCACGATGAAGTGTGTGCGGAAATATATGAGGATTGGATTTTCAACTATCTATACCTAATTTACCTACTCATTTCGTCATAGTTCTTGACAATGCGCCCTACCATAGCCGGATATTAGAAAAAATACCTACCACGAGCTGGAAAAAGGAACAGTGGTTGACACAGAAAAATATTTTTGTCGAGGAAGGCTTATTGAAACGCGACTTACTTGAAATTGTAGCACAACAAAAAAGCAAGTACAATAAATATGTAATCGATGAACGTGCTGCTCAACTGGAGTATATCTACCATTTTAAGACTGCCGCCATACCACTGCACTTTAAACCCATTGAAATGGTATGGAAGAAGGTTAAAGCTTATATCAGGCACAATAATTCGGAATTTAAAGTGCAAAATATGCCTCTGCTTATTTAGCAAGGATATGAAAATGTTTCTGTAGAGAATTGGCAAAAATATGTTAAACATGTTATCAAAGGTATAATAGTTATGTAATGTAGTATTTAGCAAAATGGTTTTAATTTTACCCATTTGAGTTGAGGAAGGTATGTGGCGGTTGGATGAAATGCAAAATGAACCGAAAGAATTTATTATTAATTTAATATCGACCTCATCGTCATCTTCCTATTGGTCTTCCGACATTAGTTAATCGTGTTATTATGATTACAGAAATTATTTTTAATTTGTTGTGACCATACCTCTGTAAATATTTGTAAATATATTACAACATGTATGTAATATCTATGTATGTTTTCCCGAAAATAAACAAAACCATAAAATAAAACATTCTATTTATGTTGTGTATTTTGATGTGGTATAAACAATAATACAATCAACATTCTATGAATTTTTATGTTAATGGGACATAACCAATAAATACAAACGGCAAACAAAATTCACTGAATTGACATTTATTAAGCGTCAACCTGAAATTCGTCAAGTTATTCAGAGCGACAACAAACGAAAAATTAAGTACTTCAATAGATTTGGCATCGGTGGGTACTATCTCCATAAGAGTAATGCTTCCTTCTCAACGTGAACCAGACTATAGTACGTAAATTTACCCAACCGAGATTTTTGTCAACTTTTTTATTTGGAATTATTATGTTTTCTGTATTTGTCAAAAAGATGTCATGATGTATAAGAATTGTGAATAAAATATTGATAATCCGAGTAAATGGTGGTAATAATATAACAATATTTGACGCATATAACGTGGGGCAAACTTATATACTAGATATTTTGACATAATAGAAAAAATAAAGTGATTTATAAAAAATAATGGAGCTAGACCTCTGTGGACAAGTCATTAAAGGAATTTTTTGCAATGTATATGAAAGATAGTTTGGAGCAAAAGGGAGCAAATGGCTCAATTGCTAGCGGAAGTAAGAGATATGAGAATAGGAATTAAATCAAGTTTTAAAGCCACAGGAACTTCATATGTATGAATCAAGGAGCGAAGATGAAATTGCAAAGGAAGAGGAAGAAAAATTAGAAACTTTAGAAAAGCAAACATGTACGATTTTACGGCGAAAAATGAACAAAATGAAGAATATTATGAAGCTTATGATTTTAATGATAATTTTGCATTCTGCGATTCTGAGTGTAAAATTATATTATTATCCTACAAAGAGGAATGCATGGATATTGTTAATATGGAGGTACAGTTAAATGGGGAAGTTATAGTTTCTGAAGAAAATGATAGTAAAAACGATAAAGAGGCAAGTGTTAATAGTGAAAATGATGAAATCTATGAAGAATTCGAATCGGAAATTGAAAATAAGTCAAATAAGGCGGGACTAGAACAATTTGATGCAGAAAACTTACGGACTGAGAAAGACGACAACGAACAAATTAACAATAATAAAATCCGTAATTTGACTCTGTGTGAGTTGCATTTCAAGAAAAAAGAAAGAAAACAAGGTCTTGATCCTCACAAAATTATTTAATCTATCGCAGGACCCGTTTCGCTCTAGCCGAGCATTAAATTCTGACCTGAGGATGCTCGACATGGATAGATGTCAAGACTAATTGTGATAATTTGATATATATTCTTATCTAGTATGTGAACTCACCCAACCGAGATTTTTGTTAATTGTTTTTGTTTGGAATTATTATATCAGATTTGTCAAAAAGATGTCATGATGTATACGAATTTGGAATAAAATATTGATAATACGGGCAACATTTTGTAAATAGCGGATATAATATAACAATACATATTCATATTATGCCTATATTGCTTATAGTACACATACATATACACTAATAAATACAATAACACCATGATTGAACACTCTAATATTAATTTCGTCTGTCATTTAAATCAAACATATTACAAACAAGCACATATGTTTAATTAAGTACCCTTTTAGTTTATTTGAGAAAGTCGAGACGCTAGCCGAGGCACAAAGTCGATGGAAGGCTATTAAAAATTCTGTAATGTCAGATTTTTGGTAGTAAGTGTGATTAGGCCTTTTTTGCAAGGTGTTGTTAGCAGAATTGTAAATTTATCTTTGTTTTGGAAAATGTAAGTCAGGAGTTTATATATAAGTACACTGAAAAAAAGTGTTAATACATTATTGGTTTTAATAAAATACGCAACACGTCCTTCAGAGTATTTTTCGTAAAATATGCTTTTCTAAGTTTCTCACACACATAATCGACTATCTTTTTTATATCTTACTATAAAAGTCAACAATAACAATCTTGTTACGATTAATAAGTAATTGGTTTTTACTAGACCACTCGGAAAAAAAGGACTTTGCACGACTGCATTAACTTTCATTTTAAGAGAATTATACTTTTTCATCTACTTCAACAATTCAGCAGTCGTCAGCATAGAGATACCCCCTATCAAATGGAATATAGTCGGGAAGGTGATTTACAAAAAGCAAAATAAAAATAGAGGTCATAAAATACCACTCTGCGGCGTGCCCATATTGATAGTGAGTTCCCGTAATCTGACATTCCTAACCCTAACAAATTAGCCTTCTTTGATGCAGAAAAGACACTACCTAATCATCATCGTTAAGAAGTTTTGTAGATATAAAAGAAGAAATGTTGACAGAATCGAATGCCTTGGTCAAATCAAATAAAATCTGCACTACATCACCCACATTCATTTTATCCCATATATAAAATTTAGTTGCCTGGTAACTGGTTGAAGTAAGATCTAGTATGCGTTCTGTTGTTTGCATTTACAATAGACCTGAATATTAAAAATTCTCTCAGGGTAGGTAATGCTACCCTATACTAATATATTACTATTTATAATTGAATATCAACACCTATGGATTGTACTATTTCAAGAATTTGATAAAATAAAAAAATAAGATAATAATAATAATTTTACGGTTTCAATTTCCGGTTCTTTGTGTTAACTCTTATTGTTTGCATCTTATTTATTTTATAAATTTTTGGATTATTTCCGTTCTTTTTTTTTTGCATTGTAGTTTTTCCAATTTTAAGCCTCTAAAAAATAGAATCGTATCAGCAAACACTACCGTTAGGCACATATCTAATATCACAATATATCGTTTATACAGACGAGACGCTGTGAAAGGCCCTACACAGGTCTAATAATAATAATAATAATAATAATAATCTTTATTAGCCACTAGATCTAGCAGATATGGGCTTATAAGATTGCGGATGCAAGATATTCGGTAGTATTCCGTATCACATCCTAAACATTTCAGCGATCATTGTTAGCTTTCTTAAAATGATACAAGTTAACGATCTAGTAAGTCTTTTTTAAGTCATGATGTTCATGATGTGATACATAATAGACTTGAATGGCTGCCAAATCTTTCAGTTTAGATAATAGACATATTTTTCGGTAGTCATATTTTTGATTACAAATTATATGGGTGCTGTCCAAATGATTTAAAAAACGCTTTTTTAAAGTACTTCCTCATATACTTTTGAAATAACAGAAAGAAGTTATAAGAAGACGAATTCATGAAAGATTATCGACAGGGATAAATCATATTTGGAATTCCAGGGTCTTTGTTTTACAGTAAGTATTCTAATTCTTTCAATATAATCTTTTTTTGAACAGTTAGCTAGCTTACGTAAAGACTTTTCAGAAAATTTAAGATTTCTGTATCAACCAACACATTATTATCATTGGGAATACAAAGCACAAAAAACATAAAGAAGCCTTGGTTCGCTAAAACCACACAAACTTTAAAATTTTAAACCAGGGAAGCTTAGGAATACCTAAGAAACTTGTAATTAATAAGATACAAGATGAACCATTTGCGGTGAAAAAATCATTGAGACAAGGAGATTTATTAGTCACCACCCTGTTTAGTACTGCATTGGAAAGAATGATTTTAGACAGTCGGATACATAGAACTGAGACGTTGGTATACAAAAATCGTCAAATACTGGCAATAAGTGCAACATAACTGCGAAGAGTAATAATTGGCAGGAGTTATAGTAAATTAGTGCTTACACTAAATTGTATCAACGTGTCTTGAGAAGACTTCTTTCCCATAACTTAGCAATGTTTTGTTTACATACATTGGAATTCTACGTTTGTCCAATAATTTTAATTACATATAATGAACTCGTAACCACAAATTACTCATAATACAAACAACAATTCACGTTGGAATATAGTCGACCTTCATATTTGCATGCACATATATCTCCAGGACGATAAAAGCTCCAACTTAAAATAGGACTGCGGCGCACGTTTATGCATAAATTAAACTTAATGGTAGAGGTATTTATTTACACTGGACTCGAATGGTATCCTACGATATTTTTAGTTCAGGTATGTCTCATTTAAATGTTCATTGCTCATGTAATATTCTATTTCATGGAATAGGACAAGTGGAGTGTGAGTGTCACACATAGAGGAATGTTTGCTTTAAAACTGGTAAATCTTAATTAGGGCTATACACCCATATCGGCGTTTATAGATTCCTGTGGGTAGTAAACCAAGGTGACTTTTTGTTATTACGTAGGTTATAGCTATTATCGATAATGAATCTATAACGTAAATGAATAAATAAATAAGCATATTAATCGATTCTGCTTTGGATATATACAATAAGGAGTTTTTTTTTTACGTTATACACAAAGTTTATAAGGTAAAACGCTGTTTGCGAATCGAAATATAAGATCGAAAATGCACATTGTAAGCTATGCTGCATTGTTATTTAAAGTAATAAACTTCCTGTGGACGTTTCTATCTTTATAGCACAATCGCCATCATCATAGGCTCTTCATACATTTTATTTTAAATGCTATTTTTACCCTGCACTGTGCAGTTCCGAAGGTTAAGCGGCTCCCAATGATTTCAATTAACCGCGCGTCCCATTATCCGCCATATTGTTTGTGTGATATTAGATAATGACGCTGGTGCAATAGCGTCGCTATCTTCTTATACATCGTTTAAGTACTCCAGTAGTGTAATGAAAAATGAATAAATAAGAAACGAGGGAAAATTGCAGATACCATCTCGTTTTCGTATTTAAATTTAGCTTATAAACAGGAGAAGAGTTGCGGTTATAATACTCTCGTTTTGTACTTAAAACACTGTACAGAGAAAACATTATTTGCAGTGTAATTTATTAATTCCTGTTCTGTCGTTTTCTGTTCTTCACGTATAATGCGTGCGATCCTAACCAATAGATACAAATAAAACGTTACTTATGCACACTTCGTGCAGTCAATAAGTATTTTATTCTTTTTAGGGAATTATCTAACCTTAAATAATGAAGTGGATACGTACGAAGGAACTATAAAGAAAAAGTTAAGAAGACAAGCAATTACTACCATTATTAGAGATACAGTGAGTATATATTACTTTATACTTAATTTTCATCTTTAAATGATTACGGGAAAGAAAAATCGTGGTTTTAATTAAAATCGAAAGAAAAGCAAATAAGCTTTATAGTCGTTTCCGAGATAATTAAAAAAATTGATATAAAGATTGCTAACTGTTATGTAGCAGTATGAAAAACTTTCTCAGATAACATTGCATATTGGAAGAATAAATCTTAATCATAAGATAACTTCAAGGAAGAACAATCACGCAAAGGAGAATAAAAAAAAAGCCCAGTTTTTAAATAGGTGGATAGAAAAACAGTATACAGTACAACATTCTAGTACATACCACATTTATTAACTTAAAAAATATATGATGATAAACGAATATTACTAATAAAAAAATAAAGGTATTTAATATAACTAACAAGCTAATTAGGCTTTAGGAACCCGCCGTCTACCCTATTGCTTAGTGTAGTACTAGAATTAGTAGTAGGAAAAAACAAAATATCAACAAAGAGTGTATCCATAGCTAAAGGGTATGTGATGATGCCCCATGATGAATGAAAGGGGGCGTTACAGAAACTTGAAAAGGTGTCAAGGGAACTAGAACTAAAGATAAACAAGAATTCAAAATATTATGGATTTAGGTATCCAAGGAAATAATGAAACGACAAATTTATTTTAACAGATAAGGAAGGTAGAGTGCATATGGAAATAGAAAATCTGTGGAAAGCTTTATATATTTAAGAGTTATGATTAGGGTACAAAGAAATGGTTACTCTAAAGGCGAAATAAAGAGTAGATTACGAAAACGTTGAAGAAAAAACCAGCGCGTCTAAGCGCACTAATAACAATGTTATTGCCAAAACCAATACCCAGGTAAGCAAAACTCGTAATTAAGTTTGGATGTGAAACTTAGGGAGTAACAGACAAAAAAAAAAGGTGGAGAAAAAGTGGAAAGCATGAAAGAAGAAAATATTGAGTCGTGCATTTGAAGGGAAAAGGTATAAGTTATAAGAATGACCAATACGGGAATGATAAACCAGGAAGAGATTTATTAGAGTAAAATGTTGGAATCAAGAGGATCTAAGAATATGAGTAGTGAAAAATGAGAAAGAAGTGCAGGAGATGGTTACATACTATCAACAATTATGGCTGGTACGCCTATCGAATAAGTTGAAGCGATTGCGAGCACATCCAAAACAAATAAAATAATGTAATTCTCGGCCTCTTTTTAGAGAATATGTGGATCGATAGTCGACCTAATGAAAGTCAAATACTGTAATTTTGTTTTACTATAGTTAGCAAAAACTCGACGGTATGAAATAATAATTAGGTACGCGAAGATTGTTTCTGCTAACCAATTTACACGAACAAAGTCCAATTGAAGAGAGTTATAATGATCCAAGCCAAATATAGCGATATATATGTGTTATTGTGATTTTTTAACTAGATTTGCCCAGCTAATATTTTAAAAAAAAATATTAATAAAACTTTATACTTAAATCTGCCTTCTTTTTCTTACAGATATTGGCTTACTCTTCTATGTTTAATGATATTCTAAAGATATCCTCTTCGCGAGATGGCTTTGAATGTACGAATATACCTGATATATCTAGAATTCACCACTGCAGATCACACGCACTAGTAATCTCCCCTCTTTCTAACCAATAAGTAGCTTATAATATTTATATTTTTCTATCAGTTCTAAGTACGCTGTCGAGGTGGCTGTACGCCTGGTATCTCCTAAATCACTAACTTGTACATTATTATGCTTTCACTTTATTAAATATTGAATTTATAGTTTAGTTTTTAATAATTCAATGTATCAAATGAGTTTTTATTAATAAAACAGTACAATTACTGATAACATGTATAATTTATGAACAAGTTTATTTTAAAAACGTATAAAGAGTATGAGAACTCTTAACCAAAGTATACTTATTTAGAATGTTTAAATCAAATATTATATACTATTCAGTATATTTTGGATTCTTAAATTCTCAAAATAACTTTTAAATATTCCATTATCATAAGAGAAAGAGAACCGCCAACCACGTCTTCAACTTATACATATTAAAATTTCAATTTCAACTATCATTTAGCAAATATAAAAAATAACTTTGAAGTTTCGAAATGTTTATGAAATACTTGCTCCAGTAGTTGCACTTCTGTTAATTTGTTGTGCTAAATAATATATTAGCTAATTAATTTTATCTCTATTTACCTAGAGACTATTCCAGCAACACGACTCATATTTTCCAAAGTAAAATACTTGCTTGCTCTTGGAATTGTGTTATATCCTCACTGCTAATGGTGTATATTAGTTATAAGTATGTGTGTTAGTTATAAGTATATATATATATAGCCGTTGTATTATCCGCATGCATCAATATAAACAATAAAGTGGGTCCCAGGATCGAATAATGTAGTATATATGGTGTTGCTTGTAAAGAATGTGTTCTCCTTCTACATATAACCCGTTCTTGGTACTGAAATTAAGTTCAACATGCTGGTTCCTGTTGTTAGGTATAGGTTTTTTTTTTCTGACTATATGGTATATAACATAGAGCAAGAAAAAAAGAAAAGAAAATGAACTATTATAAATTCATGCACTGGCTTGTTGCTACTTTAATGCAGATTGCGCACTGGATCGACTCGAAATGGTACGGTCGGCAGTGTTGGCTATACATGAAATTAAATGTTTTCTCTTCATTTAATTTCATGTATATTTTTTTCCAATCCGACTGTTCTGAACCGATTCAATACACGTGCTGCTTAACCCATTCGTAGCCAAGTGATATTGCAGTCTCATTACTTGTGTATCGCACCTACGATGTTCTCGTCTCAAGATTAAACGTTTCTATCGCTGTATGTGATCGCAATAAGAAGCACTAATAGTGGAATATTTTAAGGAAAATAATATATATGCAGATGCTCTGTAAATGTTAAGGGATTGCATACTAAGATATAATATAAAAGCTTCCAATTAAGAAATATCAAGTTGACATTTACCTATGTAATTCTCACGTGGAAGTCTTGTAAATTGTTTAGAAAGGAAGGCTTGACCAGCTCCTAGTTGCAGTCTAGGTTGTGTTGATTAGTACTTGAAAAAAAATTCTGGAGAACGAGTGTGGAGATTCGTGCACACGTCCGTACGGAGACCGATCCCTGGCGATTGTAGTAAATTCTCCGCGATAACTCACACATCGCCGTACATAAAATTAAAATTTACACAGAGGCGAATTTACATAAATACCGCTCTCGGGCTAGCTTGAACGAAAGCAAAACAAAACACACACAGTCCAAGTTCTACGTCGATATATCCAACGCGTATGTGCTCATCTTCTTCTTATCTGTCCGAGTGAAGAAGTGGGAAAAGAACCTTCTCGCGAATCATACGACAGTACTTGTGTATAATTAAAACCTTTGCGGATCAGAATAAATAAGGGACGCGAATTGATTGCTATCTAGCGGACGGGATTGCGACTAATAACACTCTGTCTCCGATTATTATTCATCCGGCTCCCGTACGAGTCCGAGGCGTCTTAGGATAGTGGACGCTGAATATCACACGCCCTTGCCGCGGAGCCGCGAATCGATAAAGGAGAATCAATTTAAGACGTTAATGTTTTGTAAATGCTGATGGTATGGGCGTTTTTCTTCATTTTCTATTCGATATATCATCTGTCTATATTTAATATCACCTATGCAAGTGTTATGGCATCGCCTACGTTATTCTTTTACTTTGTTTCATTATTAATGAACCGGTTCTGGAGAATGCAGCGGTAGCATTTCTGTTATCTTACTATTACGAATCTGTAAGAATAATTTTAAATACTCGTGCATAGATTTGAGTACGTTGATAACGCTCTGACGTAAGATTTGATCAATTTAGAATCTATTTTAGGCATAAAAAACGACCAACGTGATGGTGGTGGTTTGAGGCTATATTTTTTAACATTATATACCTAGAACCTGTGATAAAAGCCCTTCTTTTATTTAAATCGTATTTTATCGTATTTTTATATTAATAAAGGTAATATTACTAAAAGTAAAATAAAAGGAAATCGTATATTTAAATCGTAATTTCTTAATCACCGCATAGATATCCTTTACTAATACAAAATTACTTCTAGCGTAATTACTATTTGATATTTTAATCATTAATAGGCTAACGTCTGGCCAGACAGGGTTTGTCAAAGCTTTTTACTGGAGCTACCACTTCCACGGTAGTACCAAATCACAAGCAACAAAGTTCATTAGTGAATACAAACGCAAGTCCAAGGAGCAGTGGTAAAAGTCATCACCTTTTGTGTTGGTAATGATTTTCAAAGAAGTAAGATGGTATTTACAAAACACCAACTAATTATAAATAAATAAAGACAGATAAACAGTTAAAAGTGATAGTTGGTGGGTAAAGTGCACATTTGCTGCACTAATTGCAGATTCTGGCAAGATGAATAGAAATGTTGGCCACATTTTTTGCCATTGTGTAGGTCTGGAAAAAGCAGTATTTCTAGGAGCTCGGAGAAGATTTCTCTTCCATCACGTTGTTGGTGTTTCATGCTCAAAATAAATCCTACATTATATAGTGTTATCAAGATATTGAGATCTATGTCGGCCCCTTTTAAGTTTTGTCGCCAAAAATGATCTATAGTGGTGCTTAGCTACTTATATTTTGGTCTTTAGTTTATAAAGAGTCTATGTCAGAGAGGTACGTACAATTTCGACTCAAAATAGCAAAAAAAAATGTCATTTGCTGCATTAGGCGTATGCTAATACACCTTATGTGGGATTCGAGTGATAATAAAGAAATCGTTGTTGTTATTATTAAATGATAATACAAGCCACAAATCAACAGAATAACAATAAATTGAATTGAAAACGCGGTAGAATTATTCCATGGATAATGTTTAATTATTCCCAACGGCCGAATAATTTCTGCGCAATGGCACCCTCTGCGTAAATTGTCAGAGCCCTCAGAACGCCAAAGTCAGATATGCAATGCAGATCCGCTATAAATGACAAGTGTCCTTTCTTGTTTTACCTCTTCTTTAATCCATCCTTCTTGCTATTTAATCACTCCCTCTAATTTTGGTGGAATGGATCTTATGAAGGGTTGACAGTTGTCTGATAACGTTTCATAGGCTCCATGAGATTTTAACAAATCTTTTATTTAATTCTCTCTCTTTAAGTATAGCCCCATAAAGTTTCACTGAGATTTAAGTCAGAGGTTCATTGGGTGTCACTCCGACATTTCAATATTTTGTTTAGTAATCCATTGCCGACCTATATGGGCTGTATGCATATGGACACTATGTTGGAGGATTAACCCATCCCTTGCATCTATCCACACACTATTTATGAAAAGCTAAATAATTACAAACCATCTGGACTCCGTGCTTTACCTAAAGGTACTACACAAGGTTACCTATTCTAAGTACTATAGGGATTCCATAATAATTAAAATGTTCCTGCTCTAACTAAATAATTTCCCTGTGATTGTTAATAACAAAAATATAATACAGTAGCTTCGCAATTGTGTGAATACTCCTTTATGTGAAAAGCTGAAATATGTGAACAATCAAAAATGCGATTAGTTCCCAGAATCGCGAATTTAGTGTAAATCGGCAGCTATAAGTTGTTGTTATATTTGCACCCATGGAACGACTTTCCTTATCTCCCAGCATTCGCCAAGGAGAAAGGGAAAACCATGGAAAAACCTTGCTCTTGGAGCAGGATCTGAGGAGAAGTTCCTGACCTTGTTGCTAATAACCGGCAAATTACTATTATCTTCCATATACCCACACAGACGGCAGCACAGCAGTTTTTAGAATATTAGCAGTTATACAGTTTGTAAATGGGTTTTCAATATAATATTACACCAGTTTGCCGGTACATACTCTGCGGCGGTATTCTCGCAGGGAGTTAATGTTGGAATTGTCGTCTTCTCATTCCCTCTTTAAGGTTTTAAACGGCAGTTTGATTTCGAGAGTTACTCCTCTAACGCTCCACCCATTCTGCAGCACTGTGATCGCCCGCATTCAATTTTCACGAGAGAAACTTAACTATCTCTAACAGCTTGAAGCCTTAACACATTTGTGACCCATTTTGTTTCGAAAAAATATGCAAAAACATATATTTGCTTGATGTTGATATTAGTCTAACATTAGATTAGATTAGATTAGATTAGGATTGGGATGGCCTATGGACCTGTTTCACCGCGACCTTTTCAGATCTATTGTGATCCCCTTTTTCCTAGATGACGCTCTCTAATTTTGGCCTATCATCTTTGAGAGCGGCTTCTTTATGTAGCTACTAGCTATGGGGTTCTCCTACCCTGATATTTTCCATCTAGGTTAAATTTCTGAACCATGGCAATGAACATTCCTAAAAGGGGTGCCTCCTTGAGTTCGTCTAACAGTTTTTTATAGTCAGCGCCGTGCGATTTACTTATCGGTACTTGATCATGCAAAAGTCTGTGTACTGTAGACATTGCGGCTCCTTGTATATAAATATGTATTGGTGGCAGGTTCATTAGTTCAACATAGAGAAATTGTAAACTGTGCTGTACTTAAATGAGTATATTGGGTACAAACGGGTTAAACAAAGACATTATAAAAAAAAACTATGCATCAAAAATCTGCTCTCTTACCTTAAACCAAACTTTAGTATTGTTTTTTTGCTTTAAGCGATAGTACAAAGAATTCCCTTTGTTACATAAAAGCATTGAAATTTATAGAATACATATTGTACTCCAGTTACTAATAAGCCCTGCCTTCCAGTGCTATACAGGTGAACCTCAAGTTACGAACATAATGCGATCTTAAAAAAATAGTTCGTAAGTTATAATGTTCGTATGAATTCGTAATGTCTCTTGTAAGTTATCATTATTATCGCGTACATATATGATTATGAGCGTTCATAAAATTTTGTGAAATAATAAAAAGCTAATTACATATATACAAAGAAGAAGAAGAATTTAATAGTAGGTACATAGATAAAAGTTGAATTTTAAATGAATATATAAGTTAATTTTCGGTTATAGAATTTGACTTCAGGTGGATAAATAGAAATAATTAAATGATAATGACCAATTAAAAACTATATTGAAAGATAAGATCCAGACATAAGTGAAAGATTTTTTTTCGTATGAAATATCTTGATATAAACTAATCGCTTTTTGTTGAATCATTTTTCTATTTAAGTTCTGAATCTATGTTATCAGACATTGTTCTCCTTTTTTCAAAAGCAACATGTCGTTTATTTATTTTTGCTTTAATATTATATATATTATATAATAATATAAATGAAGCAAAAGATTCCCCATTTTTCTGTTGATGTTAATTTTTTTTTCAGTATCATTTTTTCCACGTTTTATAACATCTGCCTTACTAACTTCATGTTTACGTTTTCCCATTTTTTTTAATTGATAAAAGGCTTTGAATCAGTGATATGGTTTGATACTGTTTACCGCACGTAGAAACATGATGGGATTCGATGCATATCTGCATATATAGATCATACGGTCTTACATATAATCTGTAAAATTATGTGTTAGACTGTAAGCATATATTCTGCTTATTATGCTTACAGGCTTACGGATAACCTTACAGATACTATAGATATGCACGGAATCTCACCATAACATCTGTTATATTTGGTATACGCGCACGGACGTACACTTCTCACAGGAAAAATCGGGACACCAGCAATTCAGAATTTTAAAATTTCTTGATTGTAAATGCAACATTCACTTATCGTAGCCATAAATCACTTAATTATGTGTATTACTACGATCAAAGGTAACGATTAGAAATTTAAAGAGAAAAATATATATATATTATTGTAAGTATTATTTTAAATATTTTATTACTTATTGGTTCATATTCTTTGTAATATTGTAGATGTCCTCCTGAAGAAGTCATAAATATATGACGAAATATTGAGGTTATTTAGCAGTTTTATTTTAAAGACCGTATTACCCATATAGCTTATTTTATTCTTCAACGAAGTTCCGGTCGGTACTCCTTTTCAAATAAAGAAAAATAAATGTATAGAGAGAAAACGGTTTATGCATAGAATAAACAAATCCGAGTTTCGGTGGCGGCGTTTCCTTTAGAAATACCAATGAAAAAAAAATACATAACAACAAAAAGAACTCTTGAATAGACGGCTTCATTTAGAAATATATATGTATTTAATTTGTTTGATGTTATGTAGAGATAATTCCTTTTTAAGAAAACATATGGTGATGGGATTTTATTATTTAAAATTATGTTACTTGTTAGTGCTGCTTTGATATTAGTTACTTACTTGGATTTATGCTCGCGAGTATTAGTTTAGCAATAGATAATATGTCAGTCAGGCTCCTCAGTTTTGGGGTAATGTGATTTTCACAGATTTATTGACTACTATTGACACTATTATTGATGCATTAATTACTATTGTTGTTTAATATTCTTAAATATTGCATTACTATAAAGTTTTCTTCTATCTATAAAAAATTACCAAAACCACGTTTAAGATTATTTATAAAATTCTTAAATAAAGCAATTAAGTTCGCAAAGAAATTATATATTTTATGAACCCTCCGTTTATTGTATTTTCAGGAAATATATCTTAGCTATCGCCTGTGTAATCTGACGTCGTTGATCTATTTTCTTGAAGAATGGCCAACACTGGGTCTCTTTACAAACTGTCTTTATGTAGGACAGGTTTATTAACAATTATTTAAATATTATTGAATTTATAATACATAACAAACATTGTAAGAAAGCATATTGTTCGTCAATCTCAGTTAGTGCTAAAATATTTATTGTTGAATTTGATACATTTAATATTTTTTCGTGGCTACTGCCCGAAGCTGTGTTACAGACCAAAAGTGTTAGCTATATTTCAATCAAATAGAACGACATTGAATTACACAGGCGATAGTTATATTTAGATAGATATATTTCTTGAAAATACAATAAACGGAGGGGTTAATAAAATAAATAATTTCTTTGTGAAATTAATTGCTTTAAAAATTTTGTAAATAATCTTAAACTGTTTTTGGTAATTTTTTTATACATAGAAAAATATTTTGTAGTAATACAATATTTAAGAATACTAAACAACAACAATAATAAAAATATATAATAAAATCACATTGTTCCAAAACTCAGGAGGCTGATTGACATATTGTCTATTGCTAAAGTATTACTTGCGAGCATAAATCAAACTAAGCAACTAATATCATTGTAATAGGTAATATAATTTTAAAATCCCATGGCCATGTTTTCTTAAAAAAAGAATTATCTCTACATGACATCAAACAAGTTAAATACATACATGTGTATTTCTAAATGGTGCCGTCTACTCAAGAGGCCTTTTAGTTGTTATGTATTTTTTTTTGCATTAATATTTCCGTATTCGGTATTTCTAGGGAAACACCGCCACCGAAATTCCAATGTGTTTATTTAATGTATAAACCTTTTTCTCTATATATATTTATATTTCTGTTTAAATTTTCAGTCTTTACCTTTGATCGCAATAATACACGCAAAAAAAGTGATTTATGGCTTTGATAAGTGCATATATTCTCTGAAAGCTGCATTTACACCCAAGAAATTTTAAAATTCACGATTGCTGGTGTCCCGATTTTTCCTGTGAGAAGCGTACATGCATGTTTTAGTTAAAACGGGGAACTACCAAAATACGTGTTCATAATAGCAAGAGAATGTGTTCGTTAGTCAAATCAGCGGTATCAATTTTGGCTGTTCGTTACTTCAAATGTTTGTTAGTTACGTTGTTCACAAGCTGAGGTTTGTCTGTATATACAGTCGCTCCATACAAGCGGCAATGTTTAGCGTCCCTATTTAAAGGTGTGAAAGAAAACGGTGTCCTTTTAAGTATCAATGTTTTTTTGTCCCACACTTATTCTCTTTAAGTTCATGTTGCAATTAAGGTTAAAAAATACTATTATAACAATTTCTTAAATATTTCATTAAACAAAATATTGAATCTCTCGGTTCTCAGACTTTACGTATGCTAAACAAAAAAAAAGTGTGAATTTTAGCTCCAGATCAATAACATTTCAAACGAAGAAGTGTTTTTAGCACTTTCAATGCGACTATATCATTAAAATCTTTACGAAAGATTTTAATGATGATTTTAAAGATGTCAACTACGCCTACTCAGCATGAAATAATTAAAGTTCTAAGAACATCAACAGAAGGATTTCGCTTAACTGGTTCATGAATTTAAAAAGAAAAGTAAAGTGCCATTCGATAGGTGTTATTCTTCCCTTCAATGTAAAGTGCCGACGCGCTCTAATGTCGGGCCATATAAAGCTAAATTAATAGCCGCCGTGCGTTTTTCATGTCCCCTTTTTCCTGAGATCATCTATCGCGCTCCCTTTACCGACGTGTTTAGTACTCGACAAACGCCTTCCGTTTAGCGTTTAAATCCTCTTCGCTTTCGGAGCGTCTGCTCATTTCTGTCGCCCGTTTATAGCGTCATAGTAATGATGCCGAACACTAGGAGACTTATTAGGTAAGAGATTGAAACTCGACCACCGTCTGTTTAACATATTTTGCGCTCTTATGCGCGCTGCTGACCGCGTCTTATTTCTCGAAAACGAAAGCGAACGTTCTACTGGCATGAGTACAGCGAATCGAGAAGAGTAGGAAGTCATCAATTCCTTTGCAGTTTCTTTCCTGATGCTCGACCGTGCTTGTAGTAAGTAGGTGGGAGGGAATGGAGTTATGCGAAACGAATGGTTCATATAAACACGACCTTATACCGGCAACGTCGCGGAATTGCTCATGAGTGATAAAGTTTCAAGGCAACGACATATGGCGCAAGATGATCACTGCTCGTAAGATTGCTCCAAATTTAGACTTTGAAGATATGGGGAAGGTTAAGTGCATACGTTGCAAATTTGTTGCCTATCAGGCTAAATATAGGAGAAATATTTTAAGCCGTTCCATAAAATTGAATCGTTATTGATCTAGGTATGCAATCTGTATGTAATCTGTATATGGCTATCAAAAGCAAAAGGTAACACATGTAGTTAAAGTGCATATGATCAAGTTTATTTATTTCCTAAAGTATATCGTCAATAATTTTAAAAATGCCTACTGCTATTTTATATCATGTGTTGTTATGTGCTTGACATTTATACTAACAAGATATATACGTCATAACTAAAGAATATGTGAAAAAAAGGTAAACAGTCTCAGCATCTTTGTCTCAGGGAGCAAAAATCTATGAGAGTAATATACAGTGGTCTTTCGACAACTATTTTAGCTATATACATTATTGGAACTCGCATTCGAATGACCGCAATGACTGGAAAACAATCGGGCTTCTGCTATCTTTAAATGTAGAATAATAGGTGAATAGACTATACTTTCATATAGTGCACTGTCGAAAGGAACAATTCTCATTTTTTTGATATATTAAGGTTGGGTAAGGTTCAATATGTACCAACTGAAATTTAAAGCTTTGCGGCAAAAGATAGCAGTTCTGGTATGTTCATATATCTTTTTAAGGGTGGGTTTCATAATTTCACTTTAAAGCTTTAAAATTACTTTAAATTAAAGCTCTCTTAAATAATGCACAGACTTTTGTTAAAGTGCTAAAGTGATATTTATTATGAAACCGGCCCTAAGTGTAGGTTTCTTATATATCTCTGAATTGAAATTTTGACACATACTCCGTTTGACACTTCTATTTTTGACATTATCATATGACACTCGCAGAACTACTGAATGATAGAACTAACTATTTAAAGTTTTTAAAAAGATTATGCAAATCTTAATGTGTTTTGTAGATTTTATCATCTTTTTATTACCGGCCAACTAACATTAAGAAGTGACCAATAAATTACGAATTGTGCTTCCTATACATTATTAATTTTCTACAATGGTGGAATGTCCTATCCTATATTCATGTTGTTCAGGTCTTGTATTTTTTTGATGTTTGAAGTAATGGACTAATTGTCTCCAGATAATCTGTTCTAATACGTTAAACAGTGCTGACAAAATGCTTATGGTGTGATAATGGTGGCTTCTACAGTATCTGAGGTATGCTAGACTACAGGTATCATTTTTTCCAGTTTGAATATTTCTGGATGTGCCCCTTGTTCAACATATTTAATAAAATAAATTGCTAGAGATGTGGAGATTTCTCTTCAATTTTCTCATTTTTCGAAGCAAGCATGTGGAAATATCATAATATTTTTGTGTGTTTGCTTTTTATGCGTTTGATTGTGTGCTTTCCAGGTTAAGATTATTGAACATTACTTTGCATTACTTGCGAGACTGGATTCACTTGCTGTAATTTTTTTGCCGAATTAAAAAAAAATCATTTAGAGTATACACCGATAGAGTGGAGTCATCTTGAACATGATTATTGAAAGGTTTTAACTGTTGATAAACTTTAAAACTGCTTTTACGTTATTGCTTGAATTTTCTGTATACAAAAAATTGCTATGTTGTTTAAATTCCGTTATGATTTGCAAATATGCTTTCTTTAGATTTCGACAGACCTAGTAATAATCTGGATAGGCTTAATGTTTCTTCTCAAAGCCCCACTATAATATTTAATAACATTGCCCGTTACATAATCTTTAATCTAGAACTGATGCTGTCAAGTATACTGCGGAAGGAAAGATAGCATTGCGTGATAACTAGCAACGGCACATAGATCAATTATTGTAATTGCGCCCAGTACTTACATGAAGACGATAAACCAACTGACCGACCGTCGCACAGAAAGCAGTTGTTAAAATACAATCAGGAGTCCGGCAACAACAACAAAGGCAACGGTATTATTTATTATTATTAGTTTACGCACGCATAATGTATTTCATTATTAAAACTCGTCATTGTTATTGTTGGTGGACGATGGTCAGGCATTTTACGTTTCGATTTTAATCGCGTTCAGTCCGCTATGTAAGCACGCTATTTCTTGGTAGTTCCCCTTAGTGTATTCTCGTATGACAATTCCTATTAACGGCGAAGGTAGGAGAGAACAATCGTTGCAAAATATTATTCATTTATTGTAATCGTATGCGCTTCACTAACTTGGGTTAGTTGTCTATCCCACTAGATGCATACATATGTTAAATCAATTTACCACTAGTCAGTGGCAAGTGAAGTGTCGGCGTTTCAGCATATGTACATATCTATATATATACCTGATTATGTGCAGTAGCGTACTAAATTATTACCACAATTGTACATATTTCATGAGTATTGTACTCGCCTATACTATTCGTTTACATAATGTTTGTTTCGATCGGCTTGGAACTAAGAGGTACACAGTATTACTGTAATGCATTAAGCAAGCCAGTAGGAAGCAAGTACGGTCCTTTGAAAAACACTCCCTAGCAGAACATATAATCCTTTATAGCATAAACCATCAAAATAATAACAACATAAATATTAGGAGGTTTATTAAAGAGAACTGAGAAATATGTAAACAGAGCATTCATGGTGATAATATAATCTTAAAAGTTACGGCTCGGCTGTAGGTAAGTACAATGTGCACTCAGAAAACGACAAATGTTGAATTCATCAATTTTTGCTTAGTTTAACAATATTAATTGAACAGAAACACCTTTGTCACCATTTCAGGGTTTGATTAAACAAACTAATAAGGTTATTTTAATACAATTATTTTTGTTGTGCTATATAGCAAAATTATGTAAAGCCAATGCCAGAACTGTGTTTCAAGTAACAATATTACATTGTTACAGCAAATTAAAGAAAGAGGCACTCATTTCGCTTTGCATAGAGTACGGTTCAGGTGTTATGGTTTAACATTTTTACCACCTCATATATTAATAATGTGCCACTACTTGCAGTAGTACCTAGTAGTTGAGACTCATGTGCATTTGCAATTGATCGGTTGCGACTATAGTCGTCTTCAGCAGTGAAATGGTTAATATTTGACAACCGAATTGTGCGAAGCTTGGGGACTCTTGAAAGCTAGTCCACTGGCTTTATGTGATGGAAGTACATCCAACCCTAGCCTATGGAACTATTTGGTGGCAGAAAGCGCAACAAGCTAGAACGATAGAGAGACTTACATCCACACAAAGGATTGCAAGTATGGCAATCGCAGAAGAGATGTGTTACCGTTATTAGCATTAGAAAATCTTCTGGATTTACCACCCTTGCGCATTATTATGGAAAGAGAAGCCGAATTAAGTACATTTTGCCGTTGGCACACGTCGAATAAATGTTTGTGTGGCCAACAAGCTGCTAAAATCGGTTATTTCTGATGATGTGCTGGGAATGCTATCTGATGATATGTACTCGACCAATGATTGATGCATACTTCACGACCTCCGCTTCAAACAAACGAGAGGAATGGAGATGTAGCGAAAAAACACTGATACAAATCGGCACCTATTGGTTTACAGATGGTTTGAAGGAAGGGCAAGGTGTGGGCGCAGAAATTTTTTTGCCGCAGTCCAAGAGTTAGAAAATGCTGGACAATACATCGATCTTTCAGGCTGAAATCTATGCTAGAGAGATTTTACATGAAAAGAACAATACAAATCAATAAAATTTTCAGTGACATCTAGGCGATGCTGAAGGCACTAGAGGCGCCTAAAAGCAACCCGAACTGGACTGGAGTTATATTTTTTGTTGTGGCTCCCACAATATGGTGTCTCCAGAAACATTGCCGCCTCTTGGCTTTTTGTATTTAGACCTGAAGCTATAAAAAACACCCTAAATACATATATTGGAGACGGCTAATAACGTATCCTTTATATGGGTACGTGGACACTCATTCATTCGGAAAAATGGGTAATCTGTCACCCTTGCGAAAAATGGTGCTGC
Source organism: Protaetia brevitarsis (assembly GCA_004143645.1). Classification (NCBI taxonomy): domain Eukaryota; kingdom Metazoa; phylum Arthropoda; class Insecta; order Coleoptera; family Scarabaeidae; genus Protaetia; species Protaetia brevitarsis. The sequence continues at coordinate 3,067,149 of RXPK01000054.1, read as the reverse complement.
CGAGGAATTTCAGCATAGGGCAGCTAAACAGCAAATTATTTTTTGGGGAAAACAGGGATTAATCCAATGTCTTATTATCTCGATTTGGTGCGAAGGAGTGTATTTCACCTAATCATGTGAGAACCAAGGGATTACTTGAATTTGATAACAAAAGCATCAAAGCATTTATTTCTGTCTTTACAGGCCACTGTAAATTCAGAAAGCTCCTACTCAAAATCGGGCTCTCTGATGAAACTGAATGCCGACTATTCTTGGAGGACGGAGAGACCATCGAGTACATTTTCTGCCACTGTCCTACCGACATGAGAATTAGGTATTTGATCCTTGGGAAGGTTCACTTTGCCTTAGAAGACCTGAAAATAATCTCATTCGACAGGATTCTGAGCTAAAGACCTTAAAGGTCTTGACTTGTTGGATGAACTTTAAAATAACACTCTCTCTACAATAGACCCTAGTGCCAGCAATGGGCGGGACGATTAATCGACTCATGCGGATGCTATCTCCCCCATATCCTAAATGTCAATCCTGTTGTGCTACTGAAGCTGAATATGCATCATGTTTGAGTGAAATAGAAAAAGCGCCATCTTTGCGACAACATCTGCAATACACTTGTTTATCGTATTTGCTACTAAAACCAAAACTTGTGTTACTTTATCATCTATCGTTCTCAAGAGCAATATTGTCTGGGGAAGCAAAAATTAATTTCACAGAGGGGTTGCTTTTTATAACTCATTCGCAGGACATATTGTATTTTACGCATATCTGTTCAACCTCCTTTGGCAAGCTGGTATAGGATAGCTGTAATGGGGCCAAAAAATTTCATCTGCGGCAGTTGTGATAGACCTATAAAATACGAATTTCGTATTATATAATGTAATTTCTTTTTCTTTTGCTATATAATAGCAGTGTGAATCGTATAGAATTAAATATCGACGAAACTCTAACGACAGCTTTGACCCCGCGCATGAAATTCCGTCAAAATAGAAAGTGATAGTAGATAATAAGCGATTATGGTCTTGCAAATGTGCCAACCTTTATTCTAATAGATGAGTAACAGTTTGGAAGCTTCCTCCAGTACTTTCTATTCAATAAATGCCTTTTGCGTATTGTCTTCCAAAAATGGTTGCTATTATATTAATATATCAAATATATTATAAAACCAAGATTCCATCCAAAATCTAAATATTACTGCTCAGTTTAATAAAAACATATTTCTTTTTGATTTGTAATATTATAAGATAAGTAAGTTCTTCTTTTCGTTAAATTTTCACATTTACTTGACAGTTCTTCTCGACATCCAAAAAATGTCAAATACACCTCAAGGATCATCAGAACCCGTTCGGTGGTCGTACATCGGTGACATTGACGACGAAGGAGATCTCCTTTTTATGCATGTATCTAGAAGAGGGAGCAGCGACAAGACAGAGAAGACAGTTAACAATCTGAAAATGCGCGCGACAACTATACACTCGGGAGAGAAGAGGCGAATCGTGACTATGAATCATTCATTTCATCCTTTCTTGTAAACGGACAAGTCGTCAGAACTGAGTTTTTAGCAGACAACGGCCGAGATGATAGCCTTTTGTCCAGTCTCATTTTTACGTCGTACAGCAAAGCCCGCCAGAATCAGATTTCAAAATAAAAAGAGAAAGGGAGAACGCCTCTTAGGCGGGGACGCAGAAACAACGGAGAATGGTGTTTCAGAGAATTGATTGGGTAAAATTATAGAACAAAATCCTCACAAGAATTTCTATATTTAGATGAGATATTTTTAATATGCCTGTAAGACAATCCACAGCGACTGTAGTCATAAATATTTTACGTCACAATAGCTTGCAGTAACCGTAATCCTTCCTCCTAGTATTATTGTAAATGATACGTATAAAACGTAGCCTGCATTCTTTCTATAAATTCATAAGAAATACGCTTGTGTTTGATACATAATCCAGTTTGTACGATTAAGGGTGAACCGGTTTGAAACAGCGCACATATTTTCAATTATCGACCATTTTTTTTAATCTTAACCGACTGAAACTTGTTAAAGCAGGTCACTAATACGCATTCCTTACAAATATTCCTTTGATATAAGGCTTCCATAAATCTAAATTACTACTAATTGAACAGCTATTACCGTACCGAAACGACATGAACTTAGGACAATAATAGCTTCTTTTGATTACTAGTCTTCAACTTATTTGTCTTTAGAACGCACTTACTTGTACATTTGAGTTCGTTCCTTAACTCATCCGAGCCTAAAAAACAGTTTGGCACACCGTCGCACAGTTTCGATAGTTCGTATAATTGAAGCACATCGGTTGATTCGTTGACTTGACAGCCGAAATAGCCGTCTTCTAAATTTAGAAAAAATATCTCTCTCCTAATGCCGTAGCCAATTCCGCTTAAGGATTGGGCAGTAGTCTGAAACAAAACAAAAACAGAAAGTCAGACAAAATTCGATTAAAACTCGAAACATATCATTTATATCATAGGAAACTGGATACACATAGGACATAGGAAAAAATAACTGATTTTTATTCAGCTTCCAATCCCTAGTATTTGTGGAGAATTATTTATTAAACAGGGATAATGTATTTCTGCGTGCGCGTGCGTGTGTATGTGTTAAACAATAGATTTTTTTTAACAATTAAAAAGGCATACAACAAAAAAAGTATTTGTTCCCTTACCATATAAAATCATTTAATTTATTGATGTTAAATGTTACTTAAAGAATCAAAGACCGAAAGTATTTAATTAATTAGTTATATAAAGAACACTGGATATAAGTATGAAGGCGAAATTTATTTAAATACCTAGAAATTCAAAGATATTAGTTTTATTCCAAACTTTCTCTATAACCGAAGCAAGTTTTATAGTACCATTAACTTATGCACGCGAAAATTTCCCAAGCATGTATTATTTACAATTATATCATATAGTTACATCATATTTGTCATGAATAATTTACGATATTATCAAATATTAGTGACCTAAGAAATGAATAAGAAATTACGCAATAAAACTACGGTACAAGAAACATTTTACTTTGATTTTTATGAGAAGTGAGGAATCAGAACTTTTAAATTTACACATATTTAAAGAACAAATGCTCTATTACTTTTGAGCAGTAAACGATCAGTATTAAATATATTTTCACAAGGATAAAAAATGAGCCATTTTAATATATTACTGCTCGGAAAATTCCAACATAAGCCAAAAAATTGCATTTTTAGTATTTTCAACGGTTTGTTAAAAAAAAAAATGTAAAATATTTATTTTGCCGTTACTTCATACCATATGGTAGAAGCAACGCCGGATTTGGTACATTGGAATATGTCATAAATTACAAATACATGGAACTTACTGGACAAACTTCATTATGCATGTACGTGATCATAATAGAACAAAGCAAGAGCTCATTGTTATCCATAAAAGGAATGAAGGGCACTTTAGAGCAATTATATTTTCCTAAAACAGAGTTTTACTTGACAAAAGTATAAAGAAATATCATAAAGCCGTTGTAATTAGATTCTGTAACATAATAATATATATAAATTTTGGCAGCTTAAGATATTGTCATTTCGAAATTAATAGAAAGTTTGTATATATAGAAAAGCTATACGTATAATACGGCGTATTAGAAATATATTGTGAAGTGTTAGGAGAATTTAATTTAAACTGTTAATATAAGTTATTATATCGTATGATACTATTAATTATTGCTTTATAAATATCCATGTGGTTACAGAAAGTTAAAAAGCTAATTTCATTAGACATGTTACAAAGGAAGACGATCTTTGAAAGACGAGTTTTTTTTAAAACGAAACTTGCTTTCATAATTAGCATTTTCAATGTATTTTTTTAATAAACGAGAAAAAAATGTCAATGGTTGGTAACATCTTTAAATTCTAGATAAAAATAACGTCCAATTGTTTGATTACCTAAGACCTAGGGCAATTGTCTGGTTACATATTTTTATAACTAAACAGTTTGCGTTTACCTCAAACTTTCCTTCCACAAAATGGCAGATGAGCGACTCAACTATTTATTTTTGAAACATTTTGATGATTTTTTTTTTTAATAATATCGTATAAATAATAACATATAAAATAAATAGAAATGTTCTACAGAAATAAAAGATCATATTTCTTGGATCGAAAAATTCATTGAATTAATTCGGGTAAGGCCGGCAATTTACATCAAAAGTTAATCTGGACATAGTAACATAATATCAATACAGAATAAGTAGTGGACAGAAATTTACAAAGAAATTAGCGAAAGGGAGAAACTCAAGCCAAAAGAAACAATAGAATAAGATAAGAATGATTTATTTTTATTATTTAATTCAGCTTTCGTACTTGGATTTTATCATATTGCCACGGAACTGATCCTTTTTGTGGTATGAAGTGGTTTAGAAAGTAATTCCTTGACCAAGTACCTACTTTTTCTCTTTTGAAATTATTGGCATTATTTGCAACAGGGCATTCGCACAAAGTGTTAACTTATGCTACAATATCTGCATATAATTTATACAGTTTCTTTATGTCTTTATGCATTATGTCGTCAACGGATGAAGCCAAAAATGCCTTTCGAATTATTGTTCCTTCTCATCTCAAGGACATACAACGCAACCACCTTTATGCAGTCCATCTCGTAAGCACTTTTTAATTCCATCCATAAATAGAGTGCCAGACACAATTATAAAATATTATTCTGATAAATTTACCATGATCATTAAAACGGCGACTCCTTCACCACGGCGACCTGATGTTTGCGATCAAACGCCAATCCTGGAGCAACTGTTGGCGTTGCATGGCACACTTCATATGTCATTTAACACCTATCGTTTTCTGAGTGGAATATATACGCCACTATAGATCATAAGAAAAATGTTCATTTAATGTTTTATGCTTTATAGAAGGTGACTTTCGATTACCACCAGTGAAAAAATCTAATTGATATAATATATAAAAATATATATACGACTTAAATTAAAGGCGATGTATTTTGAACAAGAAACTTAACCTACTTAAGGCGGAATTTATTTTATATTTAATATTATCGAAATTATCATTATCAATACAGTACCATCCAAATTAAAAATAAAATTAGTGAAAGAACACATTGTTATATAGACTAATCAAGTACATTGTACGCAATTCTTTATCTATGACGTCTGTATTTTCTGTCCGTAGTATATAGTATATAATACCTCTGAATACAATCCTCAAAAATGTGTAATTAATAGAATTAAACATCAGATAGTATTTGTCTTATAGTATGTAATTAACTGCGTTAGTAGAGCTTATTATAACCGAAATCGTATTTTTCTAATAATCCAGATTATATTATACAGTTTTCTCCGAGTAATCAAAATCACTGTTACAATAATAAACAGTTTAATGTTTATTATTTTCCTTTATCAATCTTTAATTAAAAAACATAGAAAAGCTACTTAATTGTTTCTAGTGTAAAATATTTACGAAAACCACTTATCGCGGTAACGTTGTTTATATCAATGCAAAGACACCTTACACAATACCTTTGCATAACAAACCGTATTACAACTCTTATGTACGCGGTAAATATCTATTAAAACGTCCAGAATAATCGCGAAAACACGACAGCGGAGCGCGCCGTGCCGCATGGGCGGCCTTGATGATGTCTAGCCTTGAATAATTGAAGATTTGCCGCCAGAATAATTGCATTGAAACCGCACATCCACGGTAGCCAATTATTTGTTTATTATTGCCGTTATTATTTGTTTATGAATAAAATACAAGGAAATTTCATCCTTGCGTTCTCATCTATATATTACTACGTACGCATATCTGTAGATACGATGAGCTCTTACATTTTCCAAGAGGTCTTTGCACTCACATCGTACCGATTTCAATATTCGATTTGTAGTCGATAATTTTTAAACATTGCTGTGGTTCATCGAATTTAATAGAGAACTCGGAAAGGAAAGTGCGAATGGAGTAATGTTACGGTAATTTAAAAGAAAATGGCGATCGTTTACTGTTACGGTTTTTATTGAGTATATGTAATTTAATGACGCAATGGAAAAGAATCTCTTTTTTTTAGCAAATTCGAAAAGTCCCACTTTTTCACCATGGTTTTCAAGTAAGAAGTTGTAAGTAGCACCCAAAGAATTTTAAATTTATGAAGCACTTTGTAAGACTACCTAACACTTTGCTACCACCACAAGGATGAAGGCAGATTATTTATATCTTACACATCCATAAGAGGATGACATAGACTTATTCTTGAGTTCTGCGTTGCAATGCGTATAATCATTGCTTCTAAGACAGCGGGTATTTTGCATACTCATAACTCTAATGCGTTCCCTGATATTTATTCGCATGCTAACACCTGCATCCGATGTTGCGCGAGGCATCGTACCAGCTTCTTACCTATAACACTGACACTTTACTTATCCTGTATGTTGCGGATGGGAAACAACGGAATACTTGTTTCAACGCATAATTAAGTTCTAGAGATTTTTAAGTGAGTCAAAGATAACATCTGTAGTAATAAGCTAAATTTAGTCGTATAAATCTTGATAAATTTAGTTTGCTAAATGTATTGCACTGTAAGAGTTAAACTACGCAGCGGATTGAATAAAAATTGTAATACTTTAGTATTATTTAGCTTCCACTTAATGCAAGAAGCAATCACTAATCAAGTTGTCTCCGTATACAAAGATAAATGCTTGGTTTAATTCAATATCAAACCTTTTGTTACCCTTTTTGCCAGCCTTCTCAGAGTGGGCTTTTGCGTGGTTTTCCCCGTTCCTTGACAAATGGTAAGAGAACAAACATCTTAAATTACACATGTAATTGACGAAAGCTGTTGGGGGATGTGAACACATGAATATATATTCCCTGTAGTATGCATGTGTCTATGTAATCTAAAGTGACCATGTGGTAGACGTATTATCACCATAACTGTCCTTACTCAATAGAACTTTAAATTTAATCCTAATTGTCTTGCCTATCTTCGTATTGGTAGCTTGCCCATTCTGTAGGCTTGTTGTTTTTCCATTCGTAAATAACTTTGTTATTTGTGATTTAATGATGTCAAAAGAAGAGCCAAATCTAAAAACTTGCGAGAATGGTCCTTGTCTGGGCGTCTGCCGCCTCGTTCCCTTTTATGCTCGTATAGCTGAATGTTAAGGCCAACGTTATTTTTCTTTGGGTATCCACCTTTAGAGCACTTATGCTGTCCTATATAGTTAACGCTTGCGGAATTAATGGTTTCCATTTTACCTTTTCGACGAAGGTTCTCAATTTATATTCATTTTCAAATCTAATAGTACCATCTAGCATTTAAGTTCCTTTCTTGTTCTTGTGTTTGCCAATGCGCAAATTTTAGCGTTTGCTAGTTCATGTTTGAGAGATCAAAGAGCTAGATGTGTAAAGACATATCGATTAAAACATAGTTAATGAAATTTCATCAAGTTGTCATGGTGCCGCAAACAAGTCTCTATTGCATTACCCAGTATGAATTTGTAAGCCAACAAAACCAACCATGCTGCGTGATTCCGCCATGTTTGCAGATCATCTTCACTGAAAAGCTATCTGATGTTTTCTGCAGCCAAGATCGACCATTCTTATTTTTGAAGTCACCTATGTACGGGATTTTAGGAATACCTTTTAAGTGAAGTACCATCCAAGGCTTTACAGATTTACTTCAGGTGTTCCCAAAAGCTTGCCCTAAGTAGATCAAAAAGTGAATTACTACTTCGTGTTATTTTTGAATTGAGACCACTTTTTAAACGACACTTTACACATCTAGCTCGTCAATGCTCCCATCTCAAAAACGAATATTGTTAAAACGCTAATATTTTAGCCCTGCCTACACAAAACTATAGAAGAATTTAATAATGGGTGAAAACGCCGTGGAGTTTGCTAGATTACGCTGTCTAGCATAAAATTGAAAATATATGAAGAACCCGCGTTGAAACAGAAAAATAGAGCGAAACAGCATCAATGTGTCGACTTCTCTGATAGCCAGAGAATATAACATACCACGGTTCATCATTCTACTTTTTCAACATAATATTTAATTGTAACTTCATCTAGGAACATCACCTTCTATCCCCTGAAGCTAATGAAGACGTCTATTCTAGACTTTTCCCTGTGAATTTTGGTTCCTACACCAATCGTTGGAAAGTATGCGAAATTTCGGTCGCCTGGATTCGAAAATTCTAAAGACTTAATTGATAACTTAATTTAATTATGTTATTTCGGTGATCATGATATTCATTGATTCGAGAAATCTTTTTTTTTTACCGATCCTGAGTGCGTGCCCAGATTGATGGCACTCGGAGTGACTCAAGCTTTGTTTATCTACATCTGTAGAGGATGCGCAAATGTAATTCATGTAATTTAGCATTTATGTGAAGACTTAAACAGAATTACCATTTATACTTTAGGTTTTTCGAAAAAACAGAAAAAAAAGTGAGTGCTAGATAATTAGTGGGCCAACGTATATATAATCTATGTAAAAATGAAAGACATTTTTAGATAATGGAATGTCAATCATTAAAATTGTATTATGCTTTCTAATGGTTTGATCTTATGTTAATAGAAAATATTGAACGAGCTTTTCTTCCCATGCACTTATAGATAAAAACTGGTTTATGAAAAAGAAAATTAATGGAGTTTTGCTTAAATCCTGTCCTATTTATCCATTATGTAATTCTTATACGAATTTTTGGCCATCAAAGATTTTATAACATGAGGCTTTTGCATTCTAACTCAAATGTACTCATAATTGCACATGTTTTTCCTCAGACTTATGCAGCCCATTGAAATTATTAATATGTTAGCTCTAATAACGACCGTTAGCGTTTTGAAAGCTTGTAATTGTAAATAAGTCCATTTTACAGTCGGCATCTTCGCAGAAAACTGCTTTGCAATGAGAATCGCCGCAAGCAGTCGCCTATAGAAACGCCGATAGATGTCACCATTCCCAGCTTCCGTAATAGGTGCAAACGCTTACACAACGACCGTTGATGCCGTACCTTTCACTAATTAATAACGACAACTTGCGACACCCATTAGAGCGCTTCGATAGTGGCCGACCAAAAATGGCGGTCGCCACGATACTGAATAAACATTGTTGCTTTCCTACTGCTACTATAGTCGCTTCTTCTTCTCTCTGAGTTCTGCATCGAATGGGAATGCGTTAGGCGAACGTTTGGTCGGCTCTTCTAGTGATTTATTGGCGACTATGCCAATGCCACCGGCGGCTGGTAACTAATGACCATAAATTCGAAAACGTCTGCGCTTTATGCTTCCACGTACCGGCGTGTTTCCTTCAAAATATCGAAAGACATAGATATCAATCGCAACCATCTTTAGAAGTTGCAGTGGTATATCCTCAGATGGTTAGACAGATTGTTGACGACGTATTGAAAATACTTATGCTATTTGAGGTGTGCGGATGATGTATACGTTGTCGTGACAATTGATTAGTCGATAACCTATTTACTATGTATTTACACCGAGAAATCATCATAAAAACATTAATTACTTCAATGCAGCAGTTTGAAATTTAAATATATAGAGTACGGAGTAAGTGGAAAAAGCTCAGTAAGGATATCCTGTTGGCTTTAGTAAAGACGCGACAGGGTTGCAAGCCGAGGTTGCTCCAGTTCGTTGGTCAGAAAAGTGCGAAATTTGACCGAGATAGGCAAAATCGTCGCTATATTTATGTCAGCCATCTTAAAGCTATTAGTTCCGCAAGTGTTGTATTCTAAGCCAGTTTGAGTCTGTGAGGCGGACACCCAAAAATAATTTAACACTGTTCTGGGTAACCAGACGCAGGGGTATGGAAAGAAATGAGGCAGCGGATGATCTGGCCTGACGAGGATATTATTCGTTGTAGCTGGCCTTTTCTTCGGCATTGCAAAATCGCAAGTTTCAAAGTCCATGAATCAAAAGATAGATAATAAGTCGAAGACCTGGTGCAAAAAATCGTCAAAACAAAGACGGATAAAAAAGTTTTTAGAGGAATAAGGGCCTAAACTTGCGACCTACTGAGTAAAGATAGGGAGACTGTAAAAACAATAGTAGTCATTGACGAGTGTTAAAGACTAAATAAACATTTGTATAACATAGGCTTGCTGAGGAGAAGAAGTTCACGTACTGTATAATTGCAGTAGCCCGGCAAAGACAATTTTTTTCCAGTACTGAGCTCAAAGAAATCCAAAGGAAACGGCTACATACACTCTCAAATATTATAGATATAATTAAAGGGGCAAAGATACACAGCGCTTTTTAGGATAATAGAAATCACAACAGATCTCTAAAGAGCGTGGTGAAATGTGCCTTCATGGCCACTCCTATCCAATTTTGCATGCCAGTTTTTGGTATTAGGGGAAATGCCTTGCCGGAGATATCATCCTAACTACATAATCGAAGCCAATATGTGCCAATAAATTTTAATTTGGATGGATACATTATTTCCATACATTTAACTGTAAACTATCGTTATCGTTATCGGATATATATAATAGAACTATCGTCAGCATATAGATTAATATAGATATTGTTATCTTGACATTTTCCATGTCATTAATATACAGCAAAAATAAGACGGGACCCAATACAGAGCCTTGTGGGGCATCGTGTTGGATACCGTCTTAGCAGGATTAATAATTGAATAAGCGAGCACAGTCTTCGATTAAATACGGAGAAAACACAATATCTACTTTTTCATTGTCATTAGCGAGAGGCACCAACTTTTAATCTGAACATTAACGAGAAACAAATATCATGTACAGAGAATAGCAAATTTCTAGGTTTACAAATAGACCAAACTTTAACATGGAAGCACCAGTGTAATGAAATCATTGCCAAATTAAATTCTATTACATATCTTTTCCGTAATCTAAAATATATATAATATATATTAACCAAAGAACAACTAGTTTGTGTGTATTATGCTATGGTCGAGAGTATATTACGATAAGAAATGTGTTGCTTCTGTTGTGGATGGTTGCTGCATAAGATGTCTTTATCATCCAAAAATGTATTTTAAGAGTTATAGTAAACGTGATATCTGCTCATTTTTGTAGATAATTATTTAAGGAACTTCACATTTTAACAATAATTGGTTTATATATTTTTGAGACGTGTGTTTATATATTCGTAAACCAGAATGAATTCAATAAGAATAATGAATTCCATCAGCACCACACAAAGGCTGGTGACCAGTTCCGAATTTCTTTTGCAAAATTAAATGTATCTAGGTTCTTTCTTCAATCAGATAGGAATTAAATTATTTCATCTATTACCATCAAACCTGAAAGAATGTAAACACTGAACTAATCACAAAAAACTCTTAAAATCCTATTTGGTTGCCAAGGTAATCTACAACTTAAATGAGTTATTTTAATTCATATCTGCTTTGTTGGCTAAACCATACATTTTTATGTCATGCAAGTTAAGGGTTGTCGCTTACAACCTAGCTGTCTCAAGAAATAACAGAACCAATTGTAATAAATAAAAGAACAATTCATACAAATTGTAAATTATATATATTTATTATTTTAGCAAAGAAAAACTAAAAGTCTATGTTAGTATAATATTACCAGTATAGGTATAATATAACTTATCATAATATAAGATCTAATTTAATGAATATGGAGAAAGTTACTTTTATTTAGCTAACGAGTCTAACTGTAAGTAATTCCCATTTGCTCAGCTGAATTCCTTTCACATAATTTTAACGTTGACATCGCTAATTTATCATTTGAAATAAATAAAAGCACAAAACGGTACATGCACTAAAAGTATACCTATATATGTATGTATAGCTCGACTCTTGCCTGACAATATCCACTTCAGAGAATGAAATTCGAATCCGTAGCTACATTTACTATTACGACTGCACTAACGGTAAGAATTAATTCTCTCCATAGAAGTCGTTGTAAAAACCATTTTCATTTCCAATTGTTTATTAAGTAATAAAATCCAAGAGAGTCCATTTCACTTTCCTGAGATGATATTAATCCTGATGTACCCGGATATAATTGCACGTTGTCCCATGGAGGTAACACGCCAAAACCGCCTCCTTCGAGAGCGATGCAAATATTCGCGTATAAGGAAATGGAAAGGCCGCCGCCGCATAGAGTTCATTGTGCATCCGCAAAAGATTATTCGATCGCCGTTTGTTAGGAAGACATTCCAAAGCTCGTTGCATCGTCGTCGACGTTGTGATAGTCGTTAAGTCCGTTTTGTATGCGTCAGTTTAACACACACCAAGTACTTAGCGGGTTCTATATATCAATAAATTTTAATTTTAATGGGTCCATGAATCCCATAAAATCAAAATGTTTGAAGAATAAGTATGGTACCCCACAGGGCTCTGTATTGAGTCCCTCCTTATTTGCTATATATTAACGACATAAAAGTGTCATGCTGGATAATAATATTCATATCAATTTGTAAGGTTGTCACGGTGTATCTTTTATTTTGTTGGATGGTATTATTTCTTTCCGCACGTAGGTTTGTTACCACCTGTCGCTCCGAATTTCTATGCTTTGCGTGGATGCGCATGTGTGCTGGACGATCGCGTTGAGAGTAATTTGGTTTCTGGCGGTGGTTTTAGCTTACATTGTTGTGAAGTTGAAATTAAAGCAAATGAGTACTACTGTCACACAACTGTAAATACCAAAAATTAGCTCAATAAATAATCGCAAGTTCGTAAGCTTGACGTGTTGATTTTTGCTTACTGTTGTAATTTGTAAAGTGCTATAAAATAATTAGGAAGTATGTATATAAATACACTTTTCAATATGTTTTTCCTTTACATTTCACATAGAACTTCGAAAAGTATGCTAATTGGGAAATTGGAACTGTGTGGCATCTATTGCAATTTTTAGAAGCAAGAATCATTTTTCTAATATCGAATTATATGTAAAATTTTAGTGTAAACGATTCACGCTCCAGGATACTCCCCTCTGATATTCGTAGTTTTTGAAACGTGGTGTAAGGGGGTTAGTTATATCAGGATCACAAAACGCATTGAAATCCTGCGAAATTTCACTATTATTCATATAAAGGTCGTTACAGAATGAGTTCTAAACCGTTACATTTGAATTATACTAACAATAAGACATGTTGCAATAAAAGAAGTAGTTTTTATTTTTTGTTTCAGAGCAAAGTGCGGTACAGTTCAAAGTCACCAGTAACTTGGCTTTCTCTGTTAAGGATGTCCAGATATAGGTATTCGTGTTATTATGATTTTAATAGTTTAATAATTTACATATATACCTATTCTCAGTTTTGCTCATTGAATTGAACAATATTTAACTTAATAAAGACAGTATAAATATTGATAACATGCACAATTTATTGTTTAATAATATCAAAAATATTTGAAAAGCATAAGGACTTACTCAAGGTGAGTACAGTTATTTGAAATATTTAAATCAACAATCAAATACTATCCAATATATTTGAGATCATTAAGATCTAATTTAAAATAAAACAACAATCAAATCTCCCGCTATCCCATTTGGTGAATTTCACTAACAGTCCCTATCAACTTTTATATTAAAATTTCAATTTAAAGAATCATTTACAATTATATAAATATATAAATAACCTCAAAGTTTACGAAATGGTAGATAATTATTTGCACAGAAATTTAAACAACAATCATAAGAAATACTTCAAACATCAACTTGTAGACACCCCAAGTTATTTAAAAATGGAATATCGTCGCAGTGACAAAGCAAATATGTTGTAGAAAAGGAGTACGACACCGGTATCAGGATAGTAAGGTCCTTCCAAGCATCCAAGGTATATCGTGATACTCGCAACAGCAAAACATAACTATCCACAAGAAAAGGTATGATAATTTCTTCTAATGATGACAAATCTTGACGTTTCTTCTATATACTTTCAGTTCCATGGTAAACACAAAATTCACGCAGAAGTTCTCTTCAATTTCGAAAAGATTACGGAAATATGATTTAATTAATTTGAGTCAACATTAATTTTTAGTACCAGTTACATTGAGTCTTCACCCCTGAATTAGTATCGATACCAAGGAATATACAGTCAAATCATAGAGTTACCGTACGATGTACATATACTTAATTACCACGGCTACAATGGAAATCAATTAATACGCAATATATAGTGGATTTACAAACAGGTATATATACAAAGTATTTTTTTTTATTGGTAAAATTGTTAGTGAAATTTACCATGTAACATAACATTATATATATAAAGTAATATAATATAAAAAATAACGAAGTTGTAATATTAAATTACACCTGCTAAAAAATGTTACCGTGCAATGATCATTTGTACATGTAATATCAACTTCCATACTATTTTTACTGGCCTTCTTTATGGTGCATTTGAAAATTACTTGATTTCTTGGTAAATTGATATAAAGATTACATGTGCGTGTAAAAGTTACTAGCTAGTGACAATTTTATCTTCAAAAGTAAATTTACCTGTAAAATGGTAGGCAACTTTATTAGTAACAATTTGATATGTAACTATTAAAAAAAAATATTTTACAGTGTAGCATTGTTTCTAAAAAAAACATGTATGTGCATGGAGCTTTATCCTTTTCAACTTTTTCCTAAACGAAGGTTGCGCATTGACAATTAGCGCTAACAAACTCATACAGTTGTCAGCTATGAGGATAGGAATCTCTTCAAACCTATTGAGGCGACTTATCCGGCAATGTAAATATATACACTTGAAGCACATTCAAACTCGCTATGGGAACGAAGATCCTCCAAGAATGGCTAAGAGGCGTCGAGAAATCGACATTTGTGTACTATCAACTGTCGATCGCGCACATATCGCCATTAGCGTCGAGAACCGGCGTCCGTTATCTCTTTTCCACGAAAGATTTTAAACGACAGTGTACTTCGAGACAATTGATTCGTTCGCACGTCTAAAAGATGGCGCCCACGCCAGAAAGATTTACCACTCTTAAGTAACACTTTTCTTTAAACGACTTCGACGATGATAAACAAGCGTTGAACGTTCAGAAGCGCTCAATGAAATGCAGGAATTCCGAATGACATGATGTTCGCATCTTCGCGTAAATTACGGGATTACAGTTTGCCATACAATTCCGGTGTTAACCGTTAATTTACGATTCAGACGATTGCGATTGGACATTTATTGGGGTATATTTATGTGAATTTCTGTCTTGTTTTATATTCTTAATAAATATTTTTCCTTAAAGAATCCATCATAAATTAAGAAAAAAACAGTTAAGAACAAAAAAGAACGGTTATGCACATTAGGACACAAAATCAATTTTGCATCCTTAATATTTTAAAATAAAATGTTACAACACTGCTTGCCTTCGTACCAGTAAGGACAAAGAGTTAGCAAAGTGCTTGTAAAGGATGTTTCTTTAATTTTAATGTCTAACATACATATAGAACATATAGAATTTTAAATAAATGTCATCTAAATGTATTGGCTGGAAGGAGATAGAAGATGAGTAAATGTGGGGTCATAGTGTTAAATAGAAGCAGCAATGAAGATTATTATACTGAGGATAGTTATGAAGGTAACTACTTTCACTTGTGATAATATCAAAGTATAACATATGAATACGTAGCCAATTATTATAACTTCAATGATATAAAATTTACGAATGCAACTCTTGCCATTTAACTAATATCATGACTAACACTGTCTTATACATAGATCTTAATTAACGAAGTTACGTCTATTATATTTCAAGGAGTATAATCACAAGAAATATATACCGCACGAGAGATACAAGGGTTGTCCACCGATGATATATGTACATGTATATGTTTTAACTAATGCAGTAGACGAGCATGAAACTTATGCGTTTTTTAAAAAAAATTAAGATGAGAGATATGCCATATTTCTCTAAATAAAATTGTTAATTTAAAATATAAAATAGCAAAGTATGATTAAACGAAAAAGACAAATGGAATGTTTTTCTTGCATTGAATAATTTAATTGTTTGAAATTAAGCAATTTATTTTACTATTTTTCTACTATGATTAGGAAATAGGCCTGGTGGTTTTCAAAAGAAATACTTCATTTTGTTGTTTTTATGAAAAATAAATAACATTTTATGGCTCCTTTTATTTTACATCTACTTATGGTGGATTTCCGTGTCATCCAGTAACTACACTTGCGTCTCACACACGGTATATGTGCATCACTGGGAAATATACCATTCCTCAACAATGAACATCTAATCTTTGTAACCTATTACGCCATCCTGTTATTCTATATTCATAAGAAAAAAAAAACAGAATAGCCAAGATTAAATCTCATACTGCGAAGCACAATTAAAGAGGTGGTGATCTAATATATAATTCACTATTATATCAATCGTTGAAGACTATCTTTTAAAATTAGAATTATTACTCGGACGTTTCGTGCTCGCCTTATCCAATTATTATATTTTTTTTTGTACTGATTCTTCTTTTTGTTAGCATAGAATCGGATATTGCTGGTCATAGTTATTATTTGACATTAGCTAACGTTTAAGATGCGAATTTATTATTATATAATGTCCAAATATATAGCGTGAGCTGTAATTCTGAAATCATTCGAGGTCGTGAACAGATCGGTAATTAGTATGGTTTTTAAATCGCTTGATAAAAATAGCTGTTGTGTCATCACTGTAACATCTATAATAGTAAATAAAACGTGTATAGCGGTAAACAAACTAAATAGAATCTGTCTTCGTAAAGTTTTGCTCCAAACCAGTATGCTTCAAATTTAGTAAGAATATATAAATTTCATTTTTATATGAGGATTTGTAAAAATAAATGAAAATACGATTTTAATAAAATGTGGGCGGCGAAGATTAAACCCGAACCGCTATTTGCATGTGGTGGAATCAATTGAATAAAGTATAGGACGTTCTTCTAAAATAATTCGTCTAAATATTGTTAAAAAATAATGGATGCAACATGCTGAAAAAAAAATAAAATCAAACTATCATTATTAGGGTGTACCATACTCCATTTGTGTCTATTAATATTAAAAAAATAACCTACACTAGATATAGTCGATAAAATAGGCAACACATTGTACTATTTGGCAATGTTATACTTATATTATCATAAACAACAAACGATAACATACAACTTTCTTATTGATACATACAAATAATTATACTGGGAGCATTAAAAGCTCTAACTAGAATATATTCTTTTGGTATATCACATCCATTAGTTTTTAATCAAACTCATTGTTGTTTCTGGTGATTGTGACTTTACAGTACTTCCAAAATATAAAGATTTTTTTTTAATGCCTTGAGCGTAATTAATGCCTTTTTTGTGTTTCTTATTTTTTTAATTTTAAGTAAATCAAAAGTAGCAGTGGTAGAAGGGACAGAAAGGAAAATGGATCGATAAAGCTGAAGATGCCGGGTATTGAACAAGAATATGAGAAAAATAAAAAGATAACAGTAAAAATTCAAAAAAAAACATGAATGGATAGATCATTTTAAAGAGTTGTGTTGAGACAATAAAGATCGATGGGGGGAAAATGGTGGAAAAGATATGTATGTATGTGAGGAGGATGATGTTATACTGCGATCTAAGATATCTGTTATGTCCCCTATTCTTGCTTTTATAGCTGGCCTTCCAATCCTATTCCTTTCAAAAAGTGTAGGATATCAGAAGGCCCCAGGTTATGTAAGTCTCCCTCTTCGATTTCACATGCTCCCAGGTGCAACGCGCTTGGGTTGCTCAGTGCTACACAATTTGAGAGAATGTGGATGGGTGCTTCATCCTGTTCCCCGCAAAATCTACATGCAGATTCCTTTGCGAATCCAAGCTTACTCAGGTGTAGTTTCACATTACAATGGCCTGAAAGTATTCCTGTTAATATGTGAACATTGTTCTTACTCAAGTTGATGTATTCTGTAAACCTCTTCTGGTTATAGGTTCACACAAGAATTTTACTTTGCCTCATTCCTGGAGATTCTCCCAATAAGAAGATTTTCTCTGCTTCATTTCTCTTTTCAGTTTCTTCAATATTGTACTGCTACTTATCCTGTAAAAGGGTTCAGGCTCTACAAAAGGTATCCTGTCCCTTTTTTGCGAGATTATGCGTTATCTCGTTTCCTTCAACTCCTTTGTGACCCGGAACCCACAGGAAGGTTACTTTATTTCTTTTGCCTAGCTCGTTTAATTTCCCTAGGCATTCCCAGACCATCTCGGAACTGATAGCAGATGAGCTCAGCGCCTTAAGAGCTGGTTGACTATCAGACACGATGATAATCTCCTGCTTTCGATAATTTCTATCAATATTGAACTAGACGCATCTTTCATCAGTGTGTATTTCCGCCTGGAATATACTTGGGCATGTTCCCAAGCTTTCGAAGTACTTGGTTCTAGGCCCATAGATTCCTGTTCCAGTTCCCTCTGCCGTTTTGGAGCTATTAGTGTACCATTTGATGGTATTTCTACTTAATTTCAGGATGATGTTATGATCTCATGGAAGATATAGCCCACTGGTTTTACAACGATTTACATACAAATTCACGTTTATTTCCGAGGAGATACCGAAATAAAGTTTATTTTTTATAACTGACGAAAAGTAAAGTTTTTAAAAATTTCTGTTATAAATCATCGTCTCTATGGACTTTAATCAAATATTCATTGCATGAAATACGTGATGTCTATGCCCTAGGCTATATAAATCGATGCCAGAGAAACTGAATTAATACACGACTAAGTGATTGGGCAACGGACGTATTTCAACAAACACGTCACTACGGCTGGCTATGCTTTAAATAAATACATCACAATATACTAGACTAAAAGTGTTATGATTTAACATAGCAATATATACATAAGTACAAGTCGGTAGCAACAAAAACATGAATAGCAGACATATTAATGGTCATATGATGATCTTTGGAATTTATTCTTTTGTAGTGTGTTGCACTCACTATTTTTATTCTAATATAGCAAATATAATTGATAATCTTACGTGATTTTTTACGCTTATCACTCCGTAGGAATTATAGAATCCGTAAATTCAAACATTTTTAGATATGATATGACCAGTATATATATAATGTTGGTGTATTATTCTAAAATACGCATTTCTGTAATTGATCCGTCTGAAAACAGATGTCGTTAGCATGCTATAAAAACGATGTTCATCTGAATTATAAGAACAAGAGTATTGTAACGGCAAAAAGAAGCATGTGTCGTGTTGTTGTGTAATTTGTTTTAGTATTGTCTTTTTTTCAAATAAAATATCAAAACTGCAAATCGTGATGCATATCATTTATTCACCAAGTCAGTTCAACATATGATATACCATTATTCGATGTTTAACATATGATAGTTCTGTTTTTCTAAATAGTTTTCTAGGAAAAAGAAAAGTTAAAGAGTGTCCTGCTTTGTACACTTTTCTTCTAATTATTTCAAGAGCAATGGGGAGTCAATGGGATGAAATACCCCTGTATTATCTCCTTTTGCCAATTTTCTTTTTGTTGTGAGACCCGTCTGACATGAAGTTCCCGGCAACACTGCAGCTTCTTAGCTTTTTGTATAAAGTTTCCCATTTCTTTTACCTATCAAATTATGTCAGCCATTTCGATATCCTGCACTAATCGATATGTGACTCTGGCTGATTGATCGAAGTAATCCTCTGGGTTCATATTTGGCTTGCCAAAAACTGCCTGTCTTTTGCGCTCAGAGTCTCGCATTCACATAGATTGTGGTAAACGTTTCTGTCATCCCATTACACAGTCTGCAGTTGGTATCTCCAGTGTTGATCCCAATTTTCTGTAGGTGTCCAGTGCCCTGTAAGGAGACCTGTTACGGTGTGAGTATGATAACTACTAAGCTGCAGTAGTTCTCCAGTCTTATTCTTTGACGGTCCCTTAGTAATGGTCTTTCCATAAATGTGTCTAGTTGATTTATTCCAATGTTCTTTGCGTCTTTCTATTACGCAAACTTCTTACCTGCTTTCGTGCTATGTTTTAGACACTCCTAGAACAGGATCTGGGCCTATTGTCAGGCTATTCAGTTCCCGAATACATTACCAAACCAGTCTTCATTGTACTTTAATGTTCACTAGTGTCATCAGTATCGCCTTTTAAATCATATTTATGTAGAATTGGGAGGGTTAATGATTCGCTTTGTGAGTGTGGTGGGGTAGATACAGCGGGCCATGTCTTATTTGAACGTCCACTCACTGATGAGTGGTAGTCGCGTACGGAGGTTAAGGCATTAGCTAGGGGGTTAAATTGGCCGCGACGCGAAACAGATATTAAAGATAATGAGTCGATCGAATGGTGAGAATTTCTTAGTGATATTGCTAAAGAACTAGATAGGTTACGGCATGATATTTAGATAGTTAGGAGGGTAGCACGTTTATGAATGAATATTTTATGCTCTTTAGTGGTCGGAATAGTGTTAAACTACAAAATTATTTAAAATAATAAATCTTTATTTAATTACTCTTGATTGGAATAATTAGGATTAAGTTATTATTAAGTATTAGAATAGGTACTGCTGTTGTTTTCTTTGCTTTTTTAGGTCATCATCTTTCCTGTTTCAACTTCCAATGTGTGAAAAGGGAGCAGATACGCGAGGACGGCAAGGCTGTCGGAATTTAAGGAGACGCGGAGGCTGCTTCTTTAGCACTCAGAAGGATAATAATAATTTGCGGTTATCAGTAATAAGGTCTAGGACTTCTTCCCAGATCCTCCCAGAGTAAGGTTTTTGCTATAGTTTTCCCTTATTCCGTGGCCATAGATTTTATATAAGTATATTATATATAATCAGTGTCCTTGGCGAATGCTGGTAGATAATTAAAGTCGTTCCATAGGCGCATTTAATGATAACTGATAGGCACTGTATTATATTTTTGTTATTAAGGATCATAGGGAAATTATCTAGTTAGAGTAGGAACATTTCAATTGTTATAGAACCCATATACTACTTAAGGTAGCCTCGTGTAGTACCTTTTTAGATGGAGCACGGGGTTGGAATGATTTGTAATAATTTAGTTTTCATAAATAAAGCATCGCCTGGACGTCTGCTGCAATATAGATAAGCCCTCTGATTGGTTGCAGTACATAGAGCAATATTGCTTATGCCCCTGCCTGGCATATTTTGCTAGAGGAAGTGTGATCGTTGCGCTTCTCACAACTACAGATTCCTTACTACAGATTCCAGCTCTAGTTCCGTTCTACGTATTTATAATAATAATAATAATAATAAGATTTATTCCAAAATCTCTCATACATGATCCTAATGGAAGAATGTTAAAAACAAGAATAAAGAAGTAAAAAGTATATAAAACAAAGCAATATAATCAACTAAACAAATATAAGGATATTGAAACAAGCTAGGTATTAAAAAAAAACATTAAAATAAAGTAAAAAAACACATATCGTAGCCGGACTCGTAACCAAAATGAGCGACAGAGAAAAAAATCTTTTATTTTTTAATTAATCTGTGATCCAGAACAATTCCCGAACCTATCTCTGTAACTAGACTGATTCCAGCTGATCAGGTCCATGATTTTCTACCTCGAATTAAATTAGATTAAATGGCTATGTAGAAATCATGTGCTCTGATCTCAATCCCAACAGATTATTTTCCACATGATGTACCATATTATGTCTCAATCATGCATGTCTGTCGTTTAGTAATTCCTGCAATCTAAGATGGCCAATTCTTGCCTCCCTCATATAGATCTTGCCAATACCCATGCATAGCTTTTTCCAAAAACCTCTTCCGGACGCCAATTTACCGTGCTTCTCCGGTTAGATCCTTCAATTACTCCTTTTGATAATGTTCAACTTTTATAAAATTTTACGAAATTTGAACGACCTGTTAAATAAATTATCATAACTAACTTTTAAGTATTAATATCTGTGATATGTCAGATATTAATTTTAATAATTGTATAGTTCCAAAGAACTACACGGTAAAACTTATCGAAAGCTTAGATTAGAATTAAGAAGAAAAATCGTCAATTTCTTCTGCGCTACATCTTTTCTTTTTAATGTTTATACGATATTATTCTTTATATTATTCAAAAAATATTTTTTGTGTACACTATATGTTTCATTTAAGTTTGGCACTATCATACACTTATACAACATGAATACGTCTCCATATTATTAACAGTTGTTCTATTGCCTTACACGTAATATATCGTTTCTATTCTATCGTCACCTACGTTTGACTTTTAGCGGAGCCATAAATTCAGTTACTGAAGGCGGGTATTGCGAAAAAGTTTACGGCATACAAACGTTACGATCGATTGCGGTTTGGTAAGCTGTTAGAACCGCAATCCTACGTCCGCATCGTCACACATACGCCACCGCGTGTATTATTTTGAGGGCGTTATTTGTATCGCACGGCGACTAATAACTTTTGACCTTGCGCTAACGGTCCATCACGGGCATGGGCGCCTTGAGATTGCGGAGTCGCGGGATAACGGAAGCGTTTTCGGTCTGTGGATTCTCATATCCTGTCTGAATGCTTTTATGTACGTATATAGAGATAATTAATCGACGTATGTTGCGTTGTGTACGCCATTCTCCTCCGATCCAAGGGTTTATTTCGAGAATAAATGAATTAGATGTATAAATATAGGCGGCTGTTATATACTTTATCTGATGATCAATCTGTTAATTATACTCGCTCAGAATAACTTAGGTATAATATGTTAATTGAGGATGTTTGTTGTGTCAATTACCTCAGATAAGGCTGCGAAATGGTGTCGTGAAAGATTTAAATTGTTCCTATAAATGTGTAGAGGTCGAATTGCAAATTAGTTAGTCACCGTTTAAAGTCATGTTGCTGGATAATTCCAGACTAATTTCTATATCTATTTTATTTTTGATGAACGTATGTCGTAACGTCGCAGACATGAAGTATGATTACTTCATGATTAATGAATAAGTAATAAAATGTTTGCTCAATTTTTTTGCCTTGTATAAAATACCACCTTTAAAATTAAATTAAGTATATCATCTCTACATTAGCGACCATATTGTTCTTGAAATCACTACTCGTCTCAATTATTGTAACGGAACGGGTTTTCTTGTCTGGAAACTTTTGGGGTTGGCCAGCCCAAATGCAAATAAGGCAAGCCAAAATTCCGTCTCGCAGACAACCTCTCCTGCTCTTTGACGGGCGAGCCACTGCTGGAAACAAACTTTTTGTTCGGTAGCGAATGGTTCTAGTAATTTTAGCCAAAGATGTCTCCCAACTGTGTTTTCACCGTCAGTCGAAGCAGGCCCGTTAGTTAGCCTAATGATTGTCGACTACCCTTCTCGTCGGCTTTCTCTTACCGATGATAACTCCTCTCCATCCCTTTTTTAAGGTTCAAACTGAACTTCTTTTAAATGGCGAAATAATAGAACAACTATTTTTTTTAACAATATATATTGAATATTTTAAGACATTAAATAAAAAAACTCACAAACTACATAATTAAATAAATTAACAAGTGAACAAAAATGAGCAAAACACAATTTTGTTTTAACGAATTTTTGTGAGAATTAAGTTAAGCTAACAATCTACGAATTTAATAAAGTATCAAGCAAATGACAAAACAAAACACAACTATTTAGACGAATTCTTTAGGCTTTACTTAACAATGTTGATTAACTTAAATTCTAGTAATTCTTACTTCCAAACTATTTATTAAGGGAGAGAGAGAGAGAGCGAACGAGTTACGGTTTTCACGTAATTGCTTTGGTTAGTTTTAAGCAGAGATTTTAAACATCTTACCAGCCGATGTGGGAAAAAATAATTCTTCTCGTAATCCAAATTTTAAGGCAAAACTTTGCACAATACTCACAATCTTTTTAAGCCAAGAAAAGGGGGCAATTTTCATGAATTTTATCACAAACAAAACACCTTTCGAGGAAAGCTTGTGCTTCCTGTTCTCGAATTTTAAGCGTATTTTGATTGCAAAAACTAAGATGAGAAGTTTTAATTTTAAAAGATTTAGAAACGCCGTTACGAGGGAACGCGTGCTTTTACTTTAGCTGTAAAGAAGTCTACGAATTAATTAATTGAAAAAGCTATGTTAGGGTTTATAAACTTTGATTGTACGTCAATTCGCACCGATAACTAGTTTCGCGTCTCTTTACAGGAGGGCGCAAGTATGACCGAAGGCGTTATTTTTCTGACTTTCAGACGTCCTACTTGAGAGACCGTGGAATTGCTGACCGCATGTAACATACAATAAACAAAGTAGTAGATAAAATACAAAGTAATACCATATTATCTCAACTACGCGACACTTTAAACAAAAATAGATTATTATTTCCTATGGAACAGACTCTACTCAGCAAATGCCACGGTACCTATCAACTACGCATTAATAAAATGAATTTAAATTCTCGCATTATACAGGATGGAATTTCGAATTCTTACATTATCATATATTTTAACCATTACTACAATTATTATATTTACTCAATATATAGTGGCTTAGTCGCACTAGTAAAACCTTCAAGGTGGTTTATTTTTATTGATTGTATTCAGTTTTTGGTATTGTTTTCTTAAATTTTCTAGCTTGAGAAAGACTCGTGTCTGAGTCGAAATATAACTTAAAATGTTTAGTGCTTCTGCTTAGCTGTAAGATAAATATTCCGCTCATTAACAAAACATAGCCGCTTTCCTCTTTTTTATTGGGTAAAACAATTACAATTGTTTGAATATCCATAATTAGGTGTGGAATAAATGAAAAATATTGTTCATTTAAACAATTATTTTAAATACCAAAATACAGTAAGTTCCACCGTATCAGAATGAAATAAACTCTTTTGCTTCTATATAAAAGCATGAAAGGTGAAATAAGGTAATAGAGCATTTGCAGATTAAGATATTAGGTATAAAAAATAAAACAAGTAATATACATGAAAAATCAGCAATCCTTTCTTCAGTTCATAGATGTTTTCTTTCTAGAGTTCAAGATGCATAACCCAAATTATTTTTTGAAGCTTTAAAGCTGTTTTCTAGCAGTCTTCGCTTTCTCGATATTTCAAATTTATACGCCACACCAGAAAATGGCAAAAATCAATATAATAATAATCGCAAACTGCATTCGCCGGCCGTTAGGGACATCTTTCCCAGAAAGATCGTATTTTAATTTATCTGTTTAATTTGCATGCTGCTTACTCCCGTCGATAGTAAAAATGGAAAGCAAGTGTCGTGTGACGGTTTTCCATTGCTATGGTGTTTAGCTCACTGGTCGGGCAGTGGTAATTTCAATTTCCGATCGATTTCGCGAGTAATTAAATCGTCCGTCTCGGGGCAATAATTAATTAACGACACAACTTGCATAATCAAATGCTTATTGCCTGGTAGAGATCGCATAAGAGGTAACTATGTATGAGAAGTAAAAAATAAGTGCTAAGGAATATTTGAATACCTAATAGGGTTGTAAAATTTATTATGGTCATTGTTGGCTATAAAGATACGTTGTTTCTTTTTATTATTTATTTACGTTTGCCTCTGATAGAATATAAATGAAAACCCATGATATATCAGATTTATTGTAATTAATATTAACGCAATTCAGATGTAAATATTAAAATCGATATAAATGGTTTAAGACGCTTTGGCCTCCAAGAAAATAAGAAACAATGATTGGCATTGGCAATCTTAAAACTTCTTTTTCTATTTCGCACATACAATGAGCAGTTTGCATAACAGTTTTTCCACTTTGTGAGATTGTTTGTGGTGCCACAAGTGGTTTCACATTGACATTTTTATGCTTTTGCAAGGAATTACAAGAATTGTGTTACAAACTTGGAAACCTTAAAATTCCCTGCAAGGATAAGAAATCATATTTTTAATAATAAATAAACGTAAATTAATGCGAAATAGAAAAAATAATGTGACAATGACTGTTGTAATACGTACTTTGAATAACAAACTTGTACTCGTATTACAACAAACGTCATTGTAACACTAGTGTTTTAATATACTATTACATACTTCCCGACAAATCTTACTGTGTTTTTTAACTAGAAGTATATTTTTCACTGTTTAAGGAAAAGAAAGAGGTTACTCAAGTTTAATATAACTATTTGAATGGAAACGTTTTTTTGAATATGGATAATTGCTTAAATAAAAATTTGATAAAGTCTAATGGATTGGATGAATTATCACAAAAATTAGAATAAAATATTGTTTGATCCAATCTATGTGGTAATTAAATTATTTTTTTTTGAAACATGCATTTCTTTTACCATGAGAGCACCCTCAGGCAACTATAAGATAAGTAGATTACAAATTAGTGATATATTAAGTTCAAAATGTAATATAGTGATGAACATAAGTTATGAAATTAAATTAATTAAACTTAACAAGTCAGGGTTTGTAATATTAACAAATATAAATAACCTAATTAAAATGAAATTAATTTAATGCTTACAAAAAACGTCAAAGTTCGACATGAATCAAATAAAAGGTCAACAAAGATCAAGCTTCTATATAAAAATGTGAAGACAAAATTAATGTCATACATATTTATTTAAAAAATGATAGTATTGATAGAATGTTAACAATATTGTAATTTATTATGCGAATGTGTGTTGTATGTTTAATTTTTACTTAACTGGTGAAAATGGTTTTATTTATCTACAAATGCAGTACAAAGTATGTATAAATTGTGTTTTTATGTATATGTGCGTACATAAAAACATGATTTATATATATTTTGTACTGTATTTATCGACCATTGTCACAGTTGAGAGCAACTTCGAACTTGTTATCATTTTTTGTATCAAATTAATATTATTTCGTAACTTATAGTTTGATGTTCATCGCCACCTTACATTTTGAACTTAATATATTACTAATTTATAATCTATTTTCTTGTAGTTGTCTGAGGACGCTTTCATGTTAGAGGAAACATGTCGCAAAAAATATAATTTAATAAACATATATAGTGGATCAAACAATATTTTATTTTCATCTTTATAAAAATAATTATTTGAATTAAGAATAATTATTGAAATAACCAGTGAAATAAAAATTGCAGTTTATTATTGGATAATGAGGTGATGAATAGAAAAGTCATTTATTATTTCGGAATAAAAATAATGTAGTTATCTATTCATTTCTACTATTCTGAATAAATTTTGTCCAGGTCTAAACATTACTTGAATACGACCGAATATTATCCTGAAATTCGTTGGACAAAGTTAAGGCTAAATCATTCTATTTAAAAGAAAAAAAATCGTTACTAATTTTTGATATAAAGCTTATACTTACATATGTAATAGAAATAACGACAAATTACAAAGATCTACAGGTACGAATTTTCTATGTCGTCCAAAGTACTAGCCAGAAACTTTACGTTAAAATAATATCGGTCGGATCGTTTCATTATCTTGTAAATAAATTTTACAGGCTTTATGTGTGTTATTTCTTTTTTTTCTAACATACTGCTGTGGTTTATACAACTCAATTATCACTGAGATATATTTTAAGTTGCATATTTTGCTTGTTGTGATTTATTTGCCGGAGCAGCTGGTTTTCAATTTACCGAGAATTTTCACAATTTTGTTTTGTTTTGAATAATTTGAATTTAAGAGTTTATTGAATGATTTTAATTTTGTAGTGTTAAGATTTTTTTAAATTAATTCAGTCATTAAAATGTCTATTGTTCGCTTGTGCTGATTTAATGCGTATTCTATTTAATATTGTCGTTGAAATGTTATACGTTTGCGTTGTACGAATTTTGAGAGAGGGATTTTTGTAAGAAAAACAATTGTAGGATTTTGTTAAGGACTTCCTTGTTCGACTATTGATGTGAGTAGACGTATTTCTTTAAATCATTGTCGCCATTTTGTAATTCATTTTGTGTTGAAAAAATTAATTGTACGCTCTTCTTTAATTATAGTCAATCAAGGAATATTTATTGTAATAATTGTTAATATATTAAAGTGTGCACTTGTAGATATAAGATAAATTATTATTTTTTTGTTTAGGAAGATTTATTTTAGTTTTTTTTCTCATTTGTATTTAGTAGGAGTTAATTTTTCTGTTATTCTATTTTGATGTATCTTTTTATTTTTCTGTCACCTCGTTTGGATGAGTAGAAGCAATTTTCTTTCATTTAGCTTTTTCATTTTTGTAAGCTTCTAGCATTTGTCCACGCTTAGATTATTTTAATTTGAGAAACCACCTGGATAAAAGTTCAAAGATATTAAATAATCTTCCTGAACAAATATTTTAAATTAGAGTCTAGTGCAGTTTTTATTTTAGGTCAGAACCTTCAGTTCAGGGTTTTTTTCTGCACAATTGTAATTAAACCCGTTGTGTAAAAATAAATTGATTGTTTGATAGCATCACTGGGTTAAAAAATTCTGTTCTTTTATTTTATTTTAAACCTTTACAATTTTTCGTGTAATTAAAAAAGTCTGATTTCATTTACCCACAATTTACATACTTTTCGTGGTTAGATTAAAGTTTTAATTCGCAAGGGTAACTCTGAGATTAATAGTTCTTTTGTGTTCATTAAAAAAAATTTCCGTTGAGCTAGCTAACTTTTTTCTTTTTCATTTTAAAATCAGTTTAGTATTCTTATTTACTTCAATTAATACACAGCAATACGTCAAATATTAGCAGGACACAAAGGGGTCGAGTAATGAACAAAAGCCCTGACCTCAATATATATACATAGGAGTTTTATGATTTACATACATAAGAATAAGTACGTAGTATGTATTTTAAACGACCATATTTCGCTTAACGATTAAGTTTTCTTATCGGCTAAACAGAATCGGTAAATCAAAACAAAATCTTAAATCGTATACCAAAGATATCGGAATTGTTAAGAAATGGTAGCGATGTTTCTTGCCGCACTGGCTAAAGTTTAGCATTACCGAATGGTTTTTGATTTCGATTTGCCCGCCGCTAAATAGGACATATTACTTAAACACCAGAATGAACAATTGTTAAGTTTTGTATTAAGGCGAACATGCGAGAAAAGGAAAAGGAAGCCAAAGGAAAGCGGCTTCAGAAAGCGAGAACTAATATATGTAAATACGTATAAATAAGTGGGAAAAAAAGCAGCGAGCAATCGAATATGGTGTAAACCATTAGTAAACGGAATAGAAGCCAAGGGAGGATAAATTTTGCAGTGCGATATGTATCTCAAATTTATTACACCACCATCTCGCAGCAATTGTAAGAAAAAATAAGACTATAAGATCAAAAATCGGAAACGTATTTTGTAATTGGTGCTATGATATTGTAAATCAGAAAAGAAATGTTTTTATTACTGTAGCGTACACTTCGTAATTTAAAGCAATTTATAGCTGACAATGTTGAGCCCATTATTTCTGCAGTTTCACTCATCCAGCAGCACCTCCATCGACTACGACAATGTTTCACCAAGCCCTAATGATCACGAAGCGATCAAGGCGCGCACGTCGGGTTAAATTGAAAACAGATAGGCGTGAAAAATGAGAAAAATGAAACAAGGCGGAGACCCTTTGATGCGCGGCGATGCCAAAAGGTGCCCACACAACGCTGCGACCTTGACTGTCGTCAATAATGATTGAGGTATCGTAAAATTTTATCTGTTGTGTCTTTGAGATTCGACGCGCACTTTATAGTTTGAAAGAACCGCGGATGACCTTGAAGGATTCAGATGACTCTAGTCATCTCCCCAAAGGTGAACACTATAATATTGCGTATCAAATTAATGATTATAATACAATTAAGATTTTTTCCCGTCGAGAAGAACTGCAAGAGACAATTCATTCAAGGAAAAAGTTTAAATTAAAGCAAGGATCGGCTCTGTTGAACATGTCGGTGGGATTATCCATCGAACAATCTGCATAATTTAGTGAGTAGTTCCAAACTACTTGCGACAAGCTCAAGAAAATAAAAGTAAAAACTGTCTGGCAGTAAAGTATGCGAGAATAATTCATGAATGTGGTTATTTTTCTGCTTCATAGGATCACCTCAAAAAGGAACAACGTTGGGTACGCATAGCTGAATCTTTATTTATGTCAAAATAAATGACCTCTTTAGAATAACAAGTGAAAATTAAATACCCACACATCGTCGTGTATATTTTACTAAACTGTAAAATAAGAAATATGCTAACTTTCCACGCTTGCGGCAGAGGTAAATCCGAAGGCTAGCGTTTTTATCGATTTGGTGCGTGAGCAGAAGAATCAATCAAATTGTATTTTTCAGCTGCATATGATTGTCAATTTCCTGTAGTGCTGGCGATTAAATCAATGAGGTGGCGGAACAAAGTATTATTTATTATAATAGTAGTCGTTTATCTTTTACAGAATTAACATTTAAGTGAACTCTTTCGCATTAGCATACAGGATCTTGAAATAAATACTTTGCCAAGTGTCAAGTTTGTCTTTTCTTACTGCTATTAACTACCTTATGAAATCTTTCTGAATTTCTTTACCAGTCGAGGGGATTAAAATTTCTACATATCAAATATATTTCCAATAAAAATTCAGTACCTGATCACATGTTTTTAGGTATTAAGTGCCTTAACATTCTGCAACTGATTGTTAATGCCTCTGCCGAGTCATTTCAAAATACTCATGCACAAACCTACACATACACAATCAACCTATATATTTCTATGAAACCATCAAGGATCTAGGTATACTTTTTCTTTCTTTTCACTATCTTTAATAACGTCATATTCAACACTTTCAAGAAACTTGGGCTTATCATGCGCGTATCCAAATATTTCACCAATCCTGGTACTTTAAAACCTCTGTATTACGCCTCTATTGTTAGTTGCTGTAATGTGGTCCCCTTATTACGTTTGTCATCAATTATCCTTCCCTCTTTCAAAATTTACTCACCTTATCCAGCTAACGAATTTAGTTTTAATAGTATGTGTAACAGGCTAAGAGAATAGTGATATTTCTTAAAGTCTTAAATAATACAACAATTAAGTGGTACTATTTGAGAGATAAGAAGATAAAACACTAGCTAATATAAAGATAATCAATCTGTAATTTTAACAACAAGTGTTGTTCAACTACTTGTCCTTATTTCATATAATTAATTTGTTATGGTAGGTTCTATGAAATCGTCTATTATTTCGTCAATTTCACAACAATTTTTTGTTTAACATTTGCTGATCTAATCAACCACAAGGCAAGTACGTATTACATTTTTATTAAATCAATATTGTGGTTAATTCGATAAAAATAAGTATGAAAACACATGAATGTCTCACAAATAATCCAACCAGCATGGAATGTTAAGTGAAATTTAATATTTTTCAGTTGACACTATAACTCACTTTTCACACTTAAAACAAAAAAAAATGCGTATATTGCGTTTTTATGATTAATTTAACTTTTTCTTCTCAGGATAAAACCTAATTATTTAATTTTTAACCAGAACTGCAACATTCAATAATAACGAAAATAATCAATAATAATAATTTCTTTACCATTTTCTAATAATCAATAAATTGGAAACGTGAAAGTATTTAGAATAATTTTAATAAAGGGGTAATAAATACAATAGTAAAAACTTGAAACTATTGAATTAAAAATTATTGAAAATTATTCGCTGAAGCAAGGACGTATAAGTTTCATTTTTTTCTCTTATCCAAGCAAAGTGACGATTTATTTTTGATGAGTTGTATAATTTCTACAGATGAGCCAACATTCGCTTCGAATTGTCACATCCTGAAGTTTTGGTTACTGAAGTGAGTGATCCTGATCTACAATAAAATACGGTGTGAAATTTACAAGAACTGGAAACCTCTCTTTTTTCGATAATCTATGAATTTCCTAGTGTTATCTTTTTTAAGGAGTTAATAAGTCTAAGCAATTTAACGCAGATGAAAAGAAATAGGTACTGCTGAAAGTAAAACAAATAATTTTACAGTTATCCACTTTAAAATATTTACTTTTGTGCGTCCTAGACTTTTTTTGAATCCTTTTTTACATTATAATAATAAAATTCAAAATTACAATCAAAGAATTAAGAAAGGTAGGTAATTAAAATATGATCCTTGACCCACATGATTTGAAACCAAATGGAAAATTTGTTTAGTGGTGCAGGCGTTGGAATTAAATAATTAACAAATGCATTCATTCATGACAGATAGCATACACATGCAGAGCATCTAACATAAAATTAATGTAATTAATGTCCAGTACGTATTAGAAATGCTTAGAATCACGTATGTATGGAGTTTAACAATGGCAGCCACAAATTAAAGTAAAATATTCAAATGTTTACATTTTGAACATTTCATTATTGCTTTATCAGAAAAAGCATTTATTTTACTTTTGGATAATTAAATCAAGTATCTGTAGTTTTCCTTGTACTTTACCATTCCTTATACCATACATAACTATTTGCCTTTCTACCATTCTGAAATTTGAAATCTATTTACACTACGAATAAGGACAAAAGAAAATTAGTGTAATTGCAATCTACAATGCTGCAAACTTCTCCTAAACCCCTCGCCACAAACTGCACTAAACTGGACATACGTTTCGATAGCAAAACTATCATCATCAGCTGCTGCTGCTGATGATATTAATATATTATTTTGAAGTGCGTCTATGCACAGCAAGATGTTAGCTACATTACAGAAATTACTCACAAAACATTACCGGACATTCAAAATGTACTTATATCGCTATTTGCTAACTTTACTTTAGAAAAATCGTCTCTGTATAACCATTTACCAATTTTTATTAAGAATACTGCTACCACTCATTTCAAACAGAATTATTATACCAAATGATACCTCTCATGTATTAAATGAAGCTTTTAGTTTTAAATACGTAACGTATTGCAGTGCAATTTTGTCATAAATTATATAAATTTTGTATCATATCACTCATCCTTTTTGAATTATCTTATACCTGCAGATTAATAAACTACTACTTATTACTAAGGATAGTGGTTTTAAAGTTTTTTTGTTGCTATTTCCACGAAGATAAATAAAAGGTATCATACACTTCAACATGTCCGGTGGCTAAATCTATTTCAAAAGGAAAAGAGTAGCTAAAACAATATTCTAAAAAATATATTGATAATATCTTTGAAATTCTATAAGTATATTTTGCTTTGGTAAGTTGGATCATAACATTTTATGTAAGAGGATGTGTTGTATTTCCGCTTCTATATATTGCAGCGGTACAGAAAATTATACCTTGCAACCTGTGGTTAAGAAGTGTGCACAAGGGATTTGAAATTTCTAGCCAGTGGCAACAATATTATGTTGAATGAAAATTTTTAACGGAGAACAAAATTACATAGCAATAAGTGTGTGCAGCTGCATCACTATCGTATAGATATGGAATTCTGAAACAATTCTTTCATTTTATCGTTTTAGAGGCATACAAATTCCCATATATATCTTTATATATCCTGTCTATGTAATTGAATTCCTGCTGATAGCAAACTGAAAGACTACAGACGCTCTATACAAGATCTGATCCTTCAGTTTATATATAGAACGTAGGTACTTATAAACAGACGGTTTTCACAACTTCTGCAGAGCCAACAGCACGGAAATTCAACAGGCGCTTGCAAAAGATGTTCCAGCTTATCTATACGTTACTTGAAGGGAATGTATTATTTATCTTCTCTTTTGTTTAGAACAAGTGCCGTTGTACAAGTCAATCGCAAGTAATAGGGCATTAACGAATTTTGAATAGATGGATGTGACATGGCTGTTGCTGATAGAAGGGCGTTGAACTTTCATGCTTAGTACTGCTAACTTTGCAGCAATTTTGAAAATCATTTACATCTAAGAAGCTCGTAAATAGTGTGTTGATTTTCTCTTTTAAATATGAATCCAAAATCTTACCACGCTTATTCTTGCTAAGCATAATTATATTTCATTCATTACTGTTGAGCTCTCCAGATGCATTGCACGAGTTTGCTTTCTTTTTCAGTTCACCAATATCTACAACGGTGTTCGTTAGCACATTTATGATAAATTGAATTAGTACTATGCTGTGAAACTCATAAACATTTACTCCCATTGCATGATTTGTGTAGCAGTAATTTACAATTAAATACCGGTTATATTCTTCGCTTTGCATTAATTTGAAAACGCTTGACTTTCAATTCCACTTTATCCCTTTATCTGTTCCAATATTTTGCGATTATTTCATAACTTATGGCCTCTAGTCTGCAATAATGCTCTTGCTCCGTTCATTTCCCCAATAGATTCTTAGCTATTTATGTCCACGAATTTGCATATTTTGCCAATTATGGACGTTGGATTATTTAGTGGTGCTGAAGACCAGTTTGCGGTTCGCTTTCCAGAGCGCGCGGAAACGACAACAGGCGTTATGTAAAACTGGTTATTCCTTGATCGGTTTTCAAAACTCTCTCACAGGAAATTAAAACTAATATCGCTTGCAGAATAGATTCGTTAATTAAAATTGTGTGAGATAAGAGCTTCTTTTCAAGATAAAAAGCCTTCATTAAGAATCGCAACGAATACTTTAAAATTTGGCTGTTAATGCGATGAGCAAATAATAATCCAAGCAAATTGTAGAGATTTAATTGAAGAAAATATGTCTTAAACTTGCAAGATTACGCCATTATGTGTAGATGTAAAACGGCTTTGTTAAATTTTACAGAATTTTAATAAAACAACTATTTTAGGTGTTCTGTCGTGAATAAAATCTTTTCAATTTTCCGACTCCGCATCACTGTGCGGCAGAATAATTGTTGGATTGATATACAGCTAAAACCGAATTAACCCCAAACACTAGATACATCGTGAATTACCGGCACCGCAAAAATCGTGAGTGGGGACGTAATATCTATCGCTCGAGTAGGTGAATAAGCAGTAGTCAAATAGGAACTGCACAAAGAGGCAGATGGGTTACCGTCAGGCGGACGTATTCATGCCATTATTTATTACATCTACTTATTGGTGTACTTTTTTTCCTCTATCTTTTCCCTTTCGCTTATTTTATAAGTTCGAATCACAATTCAGCCGGAGATATTTTCATTACTTGAAACTTGTTTTAATTTCCATTTCCCAAACCCTTTTGCTTTTCATTAGAAAACAATTTCAAACAAACACCAATTATTGTGCTGACGTTTACTGAAAATATCAGGGGCAATTACTAGCAGAAGTAGGTATTCAAATATTACTTGAAGAAACAAAAGGCGAATAATTTATTAGTGACTATTTCGAATGTTGGATATGCGATTATTTTTTTATTTCTAACTATTCTATTTATTCTAAGATAGGTAGACACAACGTAAATTTTCTAAATACGCTCATCCTGAATGAATGCGTTGCGTTTCCCAAATCAGACTACCTCGGTCTTCGGGACTTCGTATCGTCGCTTCAGCCAGCATAAGAGCGGCGGGCTTCGGGAATATTCGGGTGTTCGCATGTAGAATAGCGCGTACGGTATAAGGGGGTTGTAATAACCTTGTTTTACCTTTTGAATGAATTTATTTATCAAAATAAACTACCATTTAAAAAAGCATGTGTTTTAAATCATACATGTTGCATACGTTTAAGAATGGTATACTTCTATTTTTGTATAGATGTGGTTCGAAAATTCACATTGCAGATTTTTACTTTTTGGGGAACATTGTGTTAAAGTATTTAAATAACTGTTCGAGTTATCCACATTTAAAAACACATGAGTAAATATGCCAGTGTATTACTTATTGGTATGTAACTTAATATTAAATAAGAACACTACATTCGAAAGATATTGTTTAAAGTTATAATTACTTACTTTAGTTAAAAACAAAAATATTTTGTAGTATCCACATCAGTAATAAATTTACAGTTGAGTGTCTAGGCATATGTTGTAAGAAAATGAAAAGAAAAAAATTAGAAGCGTAAAGTTTTGATAAGTTAAGCGAACTTTAGGGGAGTTTAACGGTTTTGTGGCGGAAAATAAAATATTTCATTGCATGGTGCATTTTATGAAAACTTACCTAATTTAAAATAAATAAGTGTCCCTATAGAGTACGATTGGAAAGAAACAGGGAAAATGGTAATAACAACATAACATCAAAGAAAATACTTATTTTGTCCACTATTTAACTCAGCTATTTATATTGATTATGCTCTTGATTTTAGTTAGTTACTTTAATCAAAAAAATATTAAGTATAAATTTGAATAAATAGAGAAAAGCATTATAAAATTGCGGGCAACCTTTTTTCCCAATTTACTTGTTATTTACCTTTTCATATTTAATTTTCTTGAGCATGTATTTTGTTTCCCATTTTCTATTTATTAACAAGTTTCCAAGAAATGTATTACCCAATAAGAACATAAACGTTAAGAAAACGTTGTTCTTAACGGTAACCGAACGTTACGCAACGTTTATAAACAACGTCAAAGCGACATATCTATGTCCCGACAAAATACGTTGACAAAAAGTTACTTATTAGGCGTTATTTCACGTCATATGCTAATGTTATTTTAACGTTTAATTTTTAATAGAAAATATCGTTAAATAGAAACGTTTAGC
Source organism: Protaetia brevitarsis (assembly GCA_004143645.1). Taxonomy (NCBI): domain Eukaryota; kingdom Metazoa; phylum Arthropoda; class Insecta; order Coleoptera; family Scarabaeidae; genus Protaetia; species Protaetia brevitarsis. The sequence goes on along the minus strand of RXPK01000054.1, from coordinate 3,030,659 downwards.
ACAAGGTGTATTTTAACGTTTAATAAACCACCTCTGTAAAACGTAAAAAGTACGTTTATAGTGCTACGTGACATTATCGTTCAAAACAAACGTTTATTGCTAAGTGGGGTTCAACGTTAATAAAATTTCTATATCAAACCTTTATAAGATCTGATAAAGTGACATATATATCTAGATGTGATATATATGTCACTTTATACTTACAGTGTCATTTTATGTGTTGATAACGAAAAAATGGCTATAAATTAAAAGTCATAATGTCCAATACTAAATATAATTTTATTTTAATTAAATCATTCAATGATCATATCATAGTATTGAACTCAGGATAAGCTCTTCAATGAAACATAATGGTTCTTCAGAAAAACTGAATGTAGTTACGTATAAATATAACACAATGCAATAATAATAATAAAAAGATCATAGAACTCTTTACCAAAACTAAGAAAGTAACGAGGTTACTTCATTTATAGATATATTGATTTTCCCTTTTTCTGCAAATGGTCTTCTACCCAAACAGTCCATTGGGGCTTTGGCATATTTCAACCAGTCCTTCACTGCACTTTCTGCTGTATGTATTGTTTAATTGTAACTTTAAATGGAAGACTCAAACAATGGGTATCATAAGTAACACCAAGGACTACAGGCTGTAAATTTTAGGGATGTATATATAAGTTAATGTTTACTTTGATTGGATTCCTAGATTTTTGTATTACAAATTAATGAAAGTATTTAATACTCACTGTATATTGTTACCATAGTTTCCGTATTATCTCTGGTTCCCGTTTTGTGAAAACTAAATATTCCTTCCCTTCCAGTTATACTTCACTGCAACGACGTCATGTAACAGTAATTAGAATCTCTTACACAAGAATCTAGATTAGAACCATCAGCATTCGCTTACCTATATATTTGAAAATAAAGTAAGAAGGTGGTGTAAACTAAGAAACCAGGTTATTCAAAAACAAATTTTAGAATATAGTTAAATTTTCTGACATTAGTTTCCGTATTTTAAGATGGCTACTATGCTGTTTTGCCAATTGTGTATATGCATATATATAATTATACGTGCAATGTGCATCGTATATGCAAATAACTAATAGACTTAATTGATGGGGTACTTACCTACTCACCGTTTAGCTAAATACACTGATTGCTACGTATCACCTATTAATATAAAACTTTGTTATAAAGATAAAGAAAAGTTCTAACACTCGACTAGTGTAGTAAACATGTGACTGCATGTACACCGTGCACGTTGCAGATGCGCAACAGAGGTGGAAGAGTTTATATGAAATGGGGGAGGAATGATACATTCACCAGTAGTGCAGTTTTAAATACAATAATTCTGTTACCTATTGTTAATACATTTTGCATTCATTTATACAAAACAACAAACAAATTTAGCACCCTTTTTTGACTTCATCACAAATCGATTTACATATAGGATTGCAGTTAATAGTTTTTCATATTTCAACGTTGCTTTTTAACGTAGAGTAGACGGTGAAAGAACAACGTTTTATTTTAGTCATATTTAAACTATGCGTTACATTTCAGCTACAAATTTTTCATTTTTCAGCGTTGTCTTTTCACGTAGAGTAAACGGTGTAACTAAAGGTTTTATTTTAGTTATATTTAAACTATGCGTTACATTTCAGTTAATAAGTTCTCATGTTGCAACGTTGTTTTATAACCTAAAATAAACGATGCAACTACAACGTGTTATTTTAGTTAAATTTAAACTATCCGTTATTTCTTAGTTAATATAACGTTTCTTCAATGTGTAGTTAAAAGTTGGTTATATATAAACGTGTTAATTATAACCATTAACGTTGTTTCAACCAATACAACGTTAAATTCACGTAATGTAAACCAACTTGTTCTCACTGGGTATCTACTTACACAGTTAGAACATTAAATCTACTGACTTCCGGCCACAATGAATTCCCTCACTGTGAACTCACTATTACATACATCTCTTTATTAGTTAGTTATGAATACGTTGAACTACGAAAAGTGTTAGGTACATCTTCTAAGACTTCAAGGTAACTGTTCTGACCGCCCATTTGAGTCTGCAGTACCATACTTCAACATTTAATTTTTAAAATGCCTATTAATGATCGTTGATTTTGTTTAGCTTTGAATAATTAAGCCTGATAATATAGAGTCCTATATGTTTAAATGTACATTTCGTATTTTTTTTTTACAGTTACTCTTGTAATCCTGACCATAGTTTGGAGTTTATTGAATTCAGTTGTTCGCTGTAGCAGAATAGCTCATGACGTTTCATATATAAATAGAAGGTACATAACACATACCTATATACTCGAAAAACTATTACTACTATTTTTTATTTACCTAAAGTTTTCACGGAATATTATTTATTGCTAGATATACAACAGAATATGAATCTTTTTTAATTTCCCGCCAGAGTGCAACTTCCTCGCTGTTAATGTATCCTTACATACACGTCTTTATTGGTTACCCATGAATACGTGGAGTGGAGCTACCAAAAATATTAGATACATCTTTAAAATTTCTAGAGTAGCTGTTCTAACCTAGCATTTGAGTCTCCAGTATCATGCATTACATATTATTTTTAAAATGCATATTAATTACCGTTGATTTTGTTTAGCTTTGAATAATTATTAAATATAACATGCAGTGCAAAAGTGACAGAAAAATGATGAATTCAAAACTCATGTCTCCCTAAAGTATTATTTATTTCTATTTAGGATAATAACTAGTATTTGATATAGTTGTTGCAGTAACATCTTTTGGTACACGTACTAAAGATATCGATAATATCGAACATCATGAGGACATTATAATTTTAATAATAACAAATTTAAATTGATGATAACATCATTCTTCTTTTGCCGAGAGCGACAGCCACCTAATCATCATGTATAATACATAAAAAGTTTAATGAAGTCTAAGCTTATACTTGACGAGCCTCATATAAGTCGAATAACGTTGCAGCAGGAACGTAGTTCTCTAATAAACAGATAAATATATGTGACATTAGGGATAGGATACGGTGCGCAGTAACAAGTGCAATGACACCAGCTATATCGACATAAAACCGGATGATCTAAAATTACCTAGCTCACTAGATTGTATGTAACGTATGTAGCTATGTCGGTGACGTTGTATTCGTTAGTGATTTGTAAAATTTACCGGCGCGTTGCGTGAACGAATACTCATACAAGCGAAAGTACTCACCGTTTATAGGCGCACACCATTTTAGGGTCTATAAGGAACAGATGCCGTAAAATTTAGGAGTGTTTTCGATTAGGTCTCATCTGTACGCTTTAAATACGTTGACTCGACAAAATTCCACCATCGCCAACTTTATTTTCCAGGAAACTACATATACATAAACATACCCTAACTTATTGCACTTATTGCAGGTGTGCTTGAAATTATGCTGATAGAGAGACGGGATTTAGATTTCTGTACAAATGCTGGATGTTAAATTTGCAAGTAAGATACATAACTAATGGAAATTATAATCCTGTTTTAAAGCTTTGTGGACTAAACCAAAACTAGCGTCTCTCTACTTTCAGTGCAATGGATGGCACACAGAACTTCACAGCATAATAATAAGATTACTAATAAGTTACGTAATCATATAAGGTGCAACAATTTACACTGTAATGTGGTTATTTAGTTATGTGAAATAATGTTCAGGATTTACCTTCAGTTTTACTTGCTTTTTTTTAGGCTGAGCGTTTATCGGATGTTGCCTCTCTAACTTTAAGATGGAGAAATTAAATTTGGAAATTAAGAAAGGATCGGCAAAATTTACGAAGCACAAAATTAAATGGTATATCATCGCAAAGAGGCAGTTATTACTGTTATTTTTATTATTATAGCAGCATCCAAAGCCCTTTCTGTTGATTATTACAGTATAATCATGACCTTTTAAAGTTCGGTTTGAAAGTTTTATGGTTATCACAAATTTTCAAAGTATAATTAATAAATCAGAAGAACGTAGTCTGTTATGTATGTACAGAGAATAAGATGTCATACATGGTGTGCGTAGGTTAGTTTAAAGTTTTGTAGATCTTGATTCAATCTATGTGTGAAAGCATTTCTTTCTTCACTGTGCTCGAATTGTTGATTCCACTTGTATGTAACTCTGTTCGTCCGTTTCTTTTCTGCTATTTAATTCAGAAAATATTTGTTTCATTAATTTCAAAGAGGAGTGTATCTCACCTAAACATATCCGAACCAAGGTATTGCTTGAACTTGACCATAAAAGTATCAAGGTAATTTATTGTCTCTGTCTTTACAGCAATTGCAAACTCAGAAAGCACTAACATAGAATTGGACCCTTCGATGAGACTTAATGCCGACTCTGTTTAGATGATAAGGAGACAATTGAAGATATTTTCTGCCACTGCCCTGCCGCTAAAAGAGTCAGGTATGTAACCTTTGGGAAAGTTGGTCCTTCCCTGGAAGACCTGCAAACAATCTTATTCATCAAGGTGCTGTGCTACCTTAAGAGCCAGGACTTGTTAGATAAACTTTAAGCTAGCATCCGCTTTACAATAGACCCTAAAGTGATCGCAGTGGACGGAACGATTATTCAGAACCATGTGGATCTCTCACTAACCAATCAATCAATTTCAAAGAGTAAAGTCGATCTGGCTGCTCTCGTAAAGGATACTGTTCTGCATAATATTTGACAGTCCTTATTGAATTTTTACCGCATACAATGTATGCTTCCAGCATATCACTGTTCTCCAAACGAGAAAATACCATGGTGAGATATTATTCAAGCGACTAATGATAATAATGTAATAATAACAATTAGAAGTAAAGAACACAACACAAAAATGAAATAACTAAGTTTTTTTTTTAATAATTAAACGTGTAAAAGATTTAAACTTAGTGCGTTTTTGACAGTTTCAAACAGCATACTATTTGTTTTGACTTAAAGTGAAAGAAGCCTACTATAAATTTTACATATCTTTGGCATCTATTAAAAACCACCATAGCTTCTTTATTATTCGTTTTAAGACAATTTTGTATTAAAACTTTTGAATCACAAATTAAAATACCTTCCATTTTTTTAGCAATATACAGGGTGTTCAATTTAAAAAATATATAAATTTCAAAATTTCATGGAGATGTGTCATGCAATTGTTTTCACGTATATTGCATATTAATCAGCGTTAAAAACACTAATACTTTGCTAATTTAACCTACTTTCTAAAATCAATAATAACAGAGATAGCAATGGTGCGCACTTAATTTGAATCAGTCTGTATATTCCTATGGTAAAATTTAAATCTTGTAGAAAGTTTTCTTTCTACTATACCATATCACTAAACACTGAATTTTATTATCTACTACTGGGAATGTTACAGAATAACTTATTTCATTTTTCTGCTTCACTCAAATTCAGCTATAATTTCGTATAATATTCTGCTAATGTAGTGTTCTTATTTAAGATTTAGTTACCTACTAGTATTCACGCACATGTTTTTAAATGTAAATAACTCAAACAGTTATTTAAATACATGAGCACCCATTTATTACAACGTAATAACTATCTTCATAACTTTATTATTGTTCTAAAACATCGCGTTAATTTCTTATTCCTAGCTCTTCAAACAAGGCAACACTTCCAAAATGAATGCGTGTACCGTTAAGTTTTGCGAACATTCGGTACCGCATTTCCTATTAATGCTCGTATACGGCTAGCGTGACGCTTACGTAACCCAATTTAGCCTTCTCGGGTTCATTTTTAGTAAAGTATATTGTGCAAGATTTGCACAGTCGCGTGCCAATACGATAATAGCCGTTTTCAAACTGTAATTTGATTTTGCAGACTATGAGTCATCAGGCTAGTCTCATACCAATTGAATAGTAGGCACGTATAAAGAAGGACAAACTTTTTCCGTCTTAGAACTGAATATTAACTTATAATATTATTATTAGTTGATGTTATATTAGTGTATATAATGTTGCAAAATTTGTTGAATATAACGGAATAATATTGCAAGGTAAACGAGGATTGAATAATTGGGTGATATAACTTTATGATGCCATGTTTCTTTTAAGTTTCTGCGTATATCTGAACTTAGGGAGTACACATCGTTCTCAAAATTTGACGACAAACATGAAAGCGAGCGGTGAAGAAGACGTGCAAAATATGTAGAGTGATCTACGTTCTACGGAATTGTCAGATAGCAAAATGTTTCAGTGTATTTTAATTTAAAGAAAAAATCGAAATAATATCTTCCGTCATTAAATCTCAGTTTACTAAAACTAAATAAGCTTTAAATTATAAATTATGCTTATAATATTTAACCATTTGCATTGTATCCAACAACTCACTTATTTTTAATATTAACAATAAATATGGAATTTAATAAATTAAATTAATTACATGAAGTTAACGAACTAACTATATAAACACTGGAACGTGCTTTGGGATATGTGCTTTTGGGAGTGACTGAAAAACAGCCCCGCTTCCGCCATATTTTAGTGTATAAATTTGAGGCAAAGACGCTGAATAGACTACACTTTCATGCTTGTGCACTATCAAAAGGAGTAAATGTTATTTTTGGTATATTAAAGTTTTGAATTAGAGTTGTCGTATGCATGCCTTATTGCATGCGGTGAGAAAGGAAACATGTATCAATCGAATTTTAAAATTTTATCCTAAAAGGTAGCAGTGCTGATATATTCATATATCATTTTATGTAAGCTTTGCAAATCATCTCTAAAATGTAAATTTGATACATATTCCATTTGACACCTTCATCTCCGACATTATTCTGTAATACTGCTGAATGATAAAACCAATCATTTAAATAAATGTTTATATAAAATCAATGCATGTAAAATAATTAATAAAATTCATATTTGACTTTGTGAGTTGTTGGAAAAAGAAATCAAACAAGGTCTAGATCCTCACAAAATTCTTTAATATCACACGCCGGTTTCGATCTATCCAAGCATCTTTCAGATCAGTCTTAAGGGGGTCGATGCTCATTGTTATTTACTGTAAAAAATTGTATTCTTTATGTTCCTTTTTTTTGGAAACCGCTCGATCAAATCGATTTTCAAATTTTCCGTACTTGTTATTTGACATCAAAAGATAATTTATAGCTGAATATTAAAAAAAAAACTCTTGACGAAGATAAGTTACAAAATTTCAAAAATAGATTTGTTTCTCAAATTTGATTTTTTTTCTGGCCCTACCAAATAAAATTTTGAAAAGATGTCAGTCTTAATTACACCTCTTAATGCTCTTATATACACTATGTCAAAATTAAATGCGAATGGAGGGGGAGTTTTAGGTAGGCAACCAATCCAATAAAGTCATATAGTTGTGATCCGTAATGCACAATGTTTCTAGTACCTAATATTTCGATTTTTTACTTCATTATGCATAATTTTTGTGAACATATTTAAAAGAAAATGAAAAAAAAACCTCTGAATTTGGTTGGTGCTTAAACAATTTTGTCGATTCTTGCCTAAGTGACACAAATAGAATAGGTTATGTCGCCTGTTATGGGTTATGTAGTCTGCAATAAAATAGCATTATTGTGAATATACTGCTGTATACTGATGGCACCAACAAAAAATGCAAAATGAAATTAAAAATGAAAAATTAAATTAACTAGCTTAGCGGACAAAAATTTAAAAGGGCGCAAAAGAACAATTAAACTCAGGGTTACTCTCACAATTGAACTTATCATGAAAAGTAAAATGTGGGTGAAAGAAATCTGACTTTCGTTAATTACAAAAATTGAAAAAGGTTGAATCAAAAATAAAAAAACAGAAATTTTAAATGGCGTTAATAATCAGAAATTTTATTATTATAAAAAAAAAAAAAAAAAAAACCATATAGATACAATTTGCAGGAAAACAAAAACCATGAGCTTAAGACTCTGGCCGAAATCAAAACCTGCTTAAGACTCTACAATTACAAAAGGACAATTCGAATCCTTTAACAAAGCAAAAGACAAATTTGTTCTAGAAGAAAATCCTTTTTCACAAAAAATCCACGTGGTTTCAAAATTAAACGAACTAAATTAATTTAAACGTGGACAAAACAAGTAAATATACAAAATTGAAATTAAAATACAAGCACAATGCTTCTAATCACCCAAACCGTGGTGATTAAGTATTCAAAACTAATCAGCAAACTAGAAAACGGAAAAATTAACTCTCTAGACTAAAAAAAAAACTTCCAGAACAAATATAATAACTGATCTTATACCAAATTTGTGTACACAATAATATACTAACAATTATTATTAAAAAACAAATTAAAAATATAAACGAACAAATCTTTAAATAAAAATGAATTACCAAAAATGGCAGCAATGAAAATAAATTTAAATGTACTTACACGGCATCGTTCAAGTAACTGGCCTCCAGGGGCTTAAACATCGCATACATATAACAAAACCTGCGCGCACTCGGACGCACAAACGCAAAGAAAATTTCTAGAATATACATTTGAACAACATATATAATACTGGTGAACGCAAAATGTACAACTGAATGAAATTAATTTCAACAACTGAACAATTAAAATAAATTTAACAATCAATTCAAATAACAAAATCTTGTCAAAATAAACAAATAAAATTGTGGAAACTCTTGCGCGACATTGATAAAGGTAAATTGGAATGAACAAGAAAACAAATTTGAATTTCCGAAAACCGGGGTGCCAGACCACAGCAATACGTAACCAAAGTAAAAAATTATGATTCACGTGATCTTATGGCTGCTTTCATCCCTCCCAACGATTTTAGGATTTCTATGTAACCAATGCTTTCATGGATGTGACTTGATATTGTAACGATCACCATTAACTAACCTTAAGTACTGTTTGCACAGGATTTCCCACATCAATTAAAACTTCAAAAATATTTCATCCTGTGCTAACTGCTTATCTCTATCACGATGCCGTAAAGTACCTTCTAAGTCTCCTTACTTTATACACCGCTGCTTCAACGTTAGGTGATTAGAAATTATGAAGAATTCCATATTCAGTAAATGTCTCCAGTAGATACAGTCTGTAGTTGCAAAGCATATAGTTTCTTTTTAATAGAGCCGCGTATTCGTGTTCGGCGCTCTTTAATCATGGCTGTAGTGGCACTGCGCCATTGGTGACGTCACGCTATGCCTATTAATCGAATCATATTCGAGACACGAACGCATAGAACGGCTTCTCTTCGCGCACATCAATCGTGCGGTCATTAACCATCTATTTACTATTTCTGAATTGTAGCTGCATGCAAGCTATTCATATACTTACATACACATATGTAGATGTAGGAGCTTAATAGCTCCTGAATAACAAACTGTATACAATAAATAATAATATTGGTAAACCTTCCCCTCCTTTGAAGAATTACGAAACAATTAGCTATTGTGAGAAGTTATCCAATACGGAATAAGTTGAATGTGAGTAGGTTATGCTGCTCAAAATAGTTAGAAAATATTTCACTAGTAACGGGAAGAGGAGTCAGTGCTCTCACTGGGGATTGTAGATTAAAATTCTTGTTTACAACTAAGAATACACAAAGAAAACTAAAATTCATAATCAATAATTTCTTGATGGAAGCTGTCTACAAAATAAACAAAAAAGATTTACTTTTGAATTTCAATTTCATCAACCATTCATACTATTGATACCTACTAATTGTATAAGTACGTTTGCTTGTATTACGTATTTGACTAGAAAGAATGAGGTGTCCTATTGATACTTACATAAGTGACTTTCTTATTCGCAATTGTAACAGAATTTGATTTTGTTGCTTTTAAATCATTCTTGTCTATTCCTCATTTTATTTTTCTTTTATTCCACGAGTCTATACCCAAAAAAAAAATCATTATTTTACTTCTCATTGCGTTATACATAACAATATTTATTAGCTACAAATCATGTTACTTGATTAATTTTAAGCTGATAATGAGAGCAAGCAAAAAATCTTATTATCTAACCTGCCTCACGCTTTAATTAAAATACTTTCAGGTCTTACATATTCAATAATAATGATAATTCTTTATACAAACATCAATTTTTAAATTTAAAAGACAAAGTGGACATTCTTCAGATATATATTCGCAATGTCGTCTGCAAAATTGGTTGCATGGTACATTGATCCAGACTATTCAAATTCTGCGTAAACTTAATTACAAAATTATAAACTTTCTGAGATGTTCAAAATTAAATTAAATTAAAGAAAGAAATTAAAGAAACTTGTAATTTCAGAATAGTGCCACCAATTTCTACGACATTTTAATAAAAAATCAGGACTAGTAAATGTTTTGGCTTTTTTTATTAAAACAATTAAGTAATCTTAAGTAAAAATCTGGACACTGTCCACATCTTAACCTCTCGAAAAAAAAAAAGTAGATGGCGAAGTGTCAATGACTTAATTGTTTCAATAAAAAGTTGCCAAAAAATTCACTAGTCCTGATTTGTCACTTATATTTGTATACATTTTGGCTAAATAATAAATTCTAACAACTGCATTTTATATAGTTACGTTCATAAAAGCTTACTTTGTAATTTTTAACTCTTAAGTAATCTATTCCATAATTATGTTTATATTTTTCCATGCTTTATTGTTCTACTTTGCATACTTCTTAACTCGTAATTCGTGGGTGGTTTTCCATTTGCATTGTAGTTTTTACAATTTGATAATATACGTACAGACTTTACTGATTTTTTATAATTTTTCACACTTTGAAAAAATTAAATTAAATTAACCGATAATGTTTCTACATTTTGACTTCATTTGATTTTCCTTTGTGCAATTCATTATCTCGTCAAAATATTTTCAGGATCTTGTTTTCGAATATTTGTCAATTTTATCAACCTTTACACCAATCTTACGTTTTAATCGTTTTAATTAACATATTATTACACATTTTAAGTTTTAGAGTAATTATTTTAAACGATTTCACTTATTGTTATATTATTATATTAAAAGATTGATCGAAACCTTTAGTCTTAAAAAAGATAATTATGTCATCGAAACGGATCTTTATGTATGGATATTTAGTTAATATTTACATTATTGTTTTTACTTATTTCGACCATTTAGATTTAAAATCACTTCATAATTTCTGTTTGATGTCATAGTTTTAGTCGTCCTTTAATATATCGTCCTTAGTTACCAATCAATTTGGTTACATTTCAATACATATTAACGATTTCTGGTTGTATCGCAATGGTTCGTAAGTTGCACGGCGAGTTAGTAGTAAAAGACTAATAAGCTATTGCAAAATTTCAGAAATGCAACTATTTTTTATTCAACGTCAGTAGAAACGATTTGAAATTCTATGGGAAAATTTTTTTAGTACTAAAACCACTAAAGCTTGGGATTTGGAATTCTTTGCTTGTAGCTTTAAGTTTAAATATATTTTATTTTTATTTAAAATTCAAGTGGAATCTTTAGAAAACACCTCAGAATTTAGAAACTTATGTAGTTTAAGTACCTCTTCATCCACATTAAAATCTTATGCATTTGCAATGATACTCTAGTCGTTTAATGAATTTAAAATGCAACTAGACAGAGACACTTTTTTTTTTTAAATAATAACTTAGTAAAAAAATTATTAAAACATAAAACCGTTTGACCTAAATATTTACAGTTTGAAATATGTGCAATCCATGTTTGATGTAATGTCAATGCTAATGGCTATAGTAGCTGCTAATCAATCTTTATATAGTATTCATTCAATGCAAATTGTTTGGAGTGATTCACTATCTTGTTTGTATTCATGATTAGCTACTCGGATATCTTTGCAAACAGACACAGTATGATAGGTTGTAAATATAGTAATATTTACTTTAGTCATGTTTCAGTTCATAAAGATTTCCTCTAATTTTTTTTATTTATTTTTATATTTACATGTGCCATTTAAAATCCGCGGGTATACTTATAATTGCATTATCGCGAGCGTACTACGCGCTACTAGTTTGTTAGCTACCGTATTATTAACAGCACTTTTCATTGCACAGACGGCCAACAACCAGACTGCCTACAAAACACGGGAAGTTGAGAACCTGCGCAAATAAATGATCCGAGGAAAAGGTATAAAATAAATAAGAAGTAGCAAGTGCGCCTACGAACAAGTATTTCTCTTACTTCTACTAGTCTTTCACGGGAGACAGGATACTTCATTTACTTACGTACCAGCGGTTTCTCACTTTAAAAGGTAAAAGTGGGTACTTTTAAACCGGACTTGTTTAATCGTGCGCGCTCACTTATTAGTCAACTCGCAAAATGGGCACCCATTTGTTTGCTGTTGCAGTAATATTGCACTGTTAGTAAAAGTGATGAGGCGAAACACTTCTTGTTTTCTTTTAGTTATGAATGTCCAGTGTTTATAGTTTATTCATACATGGAAGTGGTAGCGTAAAGCGGTACAAATTTATTTATTAAAATACGACTCATAGTTAATTGCGTGCTCATAGATTAGCCACTAGCTAGTCTACACCATATTATTAGAAAATAAAAATATTTTGTACTTTACTAGCGTTACTCGATTTCTAATATTGGCTGTACAATACTGTCAATACGGTCGAGTACGGAAACGAGTAGGGCGACGTCAATTCGTTGAGGGTAATAAAAAGACTTAAAGAAGAAACACCACCGCAAGCCTCAAAAACACTCAGCGTGGTAGCGTAGGGATTACAGATGACAGTAATAGACAAGCGTTATATGAAAGAAACAATGAATTAATAGCTGATGGTTCTGATCCAAAAACGATTCGTGATTACGATGTGCCATTGTGTCGTGTGGGAGCAAGTATTTCATGCAATTCATGAAGAAAATCTTCACTGGAAGAGTATTATAAATCATCTTCTACAGCCAACACACAAGAATCTAGTTCAAGGCAAAGGTAATAGCTATAACGAATCATTGAAAGGGTACGGATTTAACTGCTATTGAATCCAAGGACCTTCTAAAGAAACCAATGATATAAGCCCTAAATTCAGGTCAGCAGGAACGGCAAGGTAAAGAGGCTGAAGTGTCAGATGGAAACTAGTTTGGTTCTTAGTTCATATTTACCTTGATGACCATGACAACTAGGTTGACTAGGGAGCTTATGTTTGTAGCAGAACTAGACTGCAGCCTTAAGGAGACGTAAATGGGAGATAAATACAAAAACTCAGGAGACTGCAGTGTTTCCGGAGACTCTATGTCAGACGGTTTCCACTAAGGTAGAAAATACTATGCTGCCAAAAAATGGTTTGAGTCGGACATGTATGGCGTACAGAAAACTACGAATCGTACCCCCTTATAATAATAATACATCTTTATCTTCTCAAGTAAAAGACAACCAGAAAAAGTCAAACAACTAAAAACGCAATTCGATGCAAAGTACAGTACTAAAGAAGATATTGAATTGACAATTCCTTATTAAACAATAAAATGCAGGCTTAGAAAATACAAATCGAATACAATAAATTTTTGACAACATCTTTGAAGTGATGTTATTGCCTGATTTTTTTGATATTATCAGGCAATGTATTAGAAAGTTTGCAACCAAGGTATTGGATACTCTTCTGAAATATGCTTTTTTTATGTGATGGTGGTAGTAAGTGGCACAATTGTCTAGTAATTATCATGTTTTCGGCTAATATTTATGAACTATTCAAGATCTTATGCCACAAAACAAAGCACTTCGAGAATGTAAATATAATAAATATCACAAAAAGTGAGTATTATATTTGCTTGAAATAAAGGTTTGCATGAATCACGAGCGTGCAAACCAAATATCGTACGTAAGGCTCGCTTTCGTAAAATAAAAATTCTCTACGCACAAATAAATGTGCCCTAGTACAACACCCCATATCTAATTCTTGAAACGAATTCGGCATAACAAACTGATTTCAGAATATATAAATTACAACTTTGCCTTAAGTGATAAAAGCCGTAACAAATTCCGGTCAACTGTTTACAGATACAATCTATAAGGTGATACCTAATATCTTGGTTGTTCTACTCAAAGGAACATAAGAACTACTTAAGTTTAACTTATTTGCTTGCTCTACTATGTTTAATTCTAAATGACAAGATGGTTGTTTTATTCTCATTAATTCATCCGTATACAGTATTACATCCTTAGTATCGAGATAGTTAGGTAAATCATTAATATAAATTAAAAATAAAATTGGTCCGAGAATGGAACCTTGCGGTAAATATGTATATTGCGCGCTAAGTACCCCCGCAAATACATACACTTCATAAAATGCATTAGCTTTTTTCAGCATCCAGATGAAAAACTTGCCATCGCGGTATATGGACTTTGGACTATATTTTTAAATGTAATTAATACTCAATGGAACAACATATATCAAATAGTCAAAACTGTTCTAAAACAAGCGTGGGAAGAGTTAAGTTGTGTTTTATATTTTCTTTGATGAGAAGTAATTTCTCTAATGTCTAGTCTTTCTAATTGTTTGGTTTCACTTTAAATTAAATTAAGAATGTGTTAGTAACCAGCCAGTCATTGGAGTGACCACCTATTTGTGTAGTTTTTTTGGATATAATGTTTAAAAAAGTACAACCAGTAATGTGTTGATGGCTTTGTGCTATATTGAAGCGCTTCATTTATGCAATGAATGAAGTAGACTGCTTGAAGTCGTATTATGAAGCGGATGATCTGCCGTGAATGATAATGAAAGCTTCGTTCTCAACACTACGAACAATGACATAAATGAATTTATTGTTTTAGAAAAACTGTAAAATGCTTCGAAGTAAAATTGAAATTGACCAGTTTTTTAAAATGCACTTTTGGCAACATTTTTGTAGTGTTTACGTTTACTAAAAGCACTTTTGAAAAAAATTACCTCGTTATATAGCCTAAAAACAATAATTGTATATGCAAACAATTGTAATTGTAACCAGAACGAAAATTGAATTGGATAAGGTATTCAAGCAAATGAAAGAAAACAAAATACGGATAAAACATAATATATAGTTATGAGGGGACACAATGAGCAACTTATAAAACAGGTTTTGAAAGTTTTGGCTGTGTGGAACAATTTTAGTGCCTCGGAATAACATTGACAAAGAAAAGCAATAAGGATGCAAAAATAGATAGGATGACTGGGTAACGGAAACAGAGCATGAGGAAATCTACTTGGGGTGATGAGATCTAAGATAATATGCATGAGAAGCAAACTAAGAATCTACAGAGCGATGATAGGACCCACAATGTTATGTGGATACAAAACATGGATATTGAGTAAAGAAAATGTGTAGATTTGGAAAAAGACGATTCCTTTTGCGAGGAGTTAGGAATGTGGAAGGAGAATGAAGATGACGGACAAATGCGTATATTATGTAGCTTTACGATCAGCCCTATTACGATAAAAAGTTTAAGGTCTGGGTCGATAGGTATTAGAATAAAGGACCCAATACATCCTTAGTAAGTGTGCCACTTAAAGTGTAGAGCAGAGGAGAAAGAAGAGGTAGATTAATACAAGAATGATGCTAAATGATGTAAAAAGTGACAGAAATTTAGATACCAAGGATTGGGAGAAAGAAGCACAAGACACAAGAGCTTAGCGCAAGTGGTAAAAGCCAGTTGAAGCCATAAACGTTTTTAAGGCTTGAAGTGATTTTCGTCAGAATTGATATAATCACCTTCTTGATATAAATAAACAAATTTGTCAGTGTAATATGAAAACAAATTTTGTTTTTATTATTTAATGAAAATATTATTTTGCAAATGAAATTGTATTAGAAGGGAAATATTAAAAAAAAGTAACTTTTAAATGAATATATACATACTTCATACCTATAAATATGCAATTTCTACATGGTTATTAGCTGAATATTTGTTTTTTAATTGACTTAATTGCAACATCCTCAGCTAATTTTTTTGAATATAAAATAATTCCGTGTTAATTACAGTTTATGTTTATGCTACTGAAGATTATATTTATATGGTTAATAGCCCAAATTAAATGTTAAAAATATTAAACGTTACTTTCATTCCACTTCATACAGTAACAAAAAACTAATTAAACTGCATTATATTAGGGCGTACAAAATTGATATTTGATTCCTAAATATATCAAAACAGTAATTTCAAATAAAATAGGTGGTATCTTCATTTCTTATTCATGTTTTTTTTATAATAATGCACCTACATCACTAAATATAAGACCAATATATCCACATTCTAAATCTATAACAGTAACATGAACATTTTTAAACCGAATCTTAAAAAGACAGGTTACAACAGATCTTCATCGTGCTTCTATGGGTGAAATATATTAAACTAGAAACACTGTTTATATTACAGTTGTTTATTGTTTTAAGCAGGTATGCTACAAGTCAAAGAAAAACATCATCAGTATGCAAATACAAAGTGCATTCCTTGAATGAATTGAAATACGACCTGGTATTTCTTGTGGAGCGTATATTCCTCATGTACGCTACCATGGCCATAAACTACTAATGTGTGTACAAAAACCACATATTTAACTCATCTGAAGAGATTGGTACCACTTGTGCCTGCTATGAATGAATGTAAATTGTACGTGTTCATGATGCTCGTGACGAATCCAGCGGTAATTTCAATGCATTATTAATTTAATTAAATAGAAGGTAAATCGAGCACTGTGAGATATACTGATAACTAACAGGAAATACCAATAAACTTCAGTCTCACAAATTCTTTAATCTTCAAAACACAATGTACATTTCGTTAGCTAAGCTAACATCTTCAGGTGTGCATACAAGTGTATTGTCAAATACTAAATGCGTAAATATAGTAAGTATATCCTAGGCTACAAACATTAATCATCAGGACTACTATATTCCAATAAATTCTAAAATATTTGTAATTAAGGGGTGTTAAATCAGTATTGAGCAAGCTATTAATATGTTTTTTCATATAAATAGCTTCCCACATATTAAGATTCTTACAATTTAAGATTCTTTACAATTAAGATTCTTACTTAATTAACTCTAAATCATCAATTGAAAAAGTATGTCCTGTATTAACAAAATGATACGCCAAAGCGGATTTATCGGCATTATTAAATTGTTTGAAGAGTTTTTAGTCATCGCATTTTATTTATCTGTTACTTTTTACAAGTAGATGAATAAATGTTTTATTATACTGTATTCGTGGATAAAATAAGTAAATATTGTGGCGCCGCGCGGCCGTAGTAAAGTTGATTTAATTCAATTGATAAGCACAGTACTTTCTTACGGACCTGTCATCATGGAAGGAAAAATATAATAAATTTTCAATTGTATGCTAGCACGTGGACAAGCTATTTGAATTGTACAATTCAAAGTGCGTAATCCAGCTATTAAAACAGTAACTTCAAGCATAGTAATCGGTACTCACTTTGCATATTAACTCGTGTACTTTCTTCACTAAACTTGGATGTTGTTATTAAGTAAACGGCAACTCAGCCGGCTATATTGACTCTGAATAAATTTTGCACTGTATGTACCCTATCAGCTGAAATGAAAATGCGATTTGAAATACGACTTTTGACTTTCCCATATTAAATTTAGATTTATTCCTATGGTAATTCTAATAAATACTATTTTATTAAGTAGTTTGGGTTGGGTTAGGTAGGAGTCGTAAATGTAAGGTAATATCTTGCTGAGCTTATCGCAATAAAACTTGATACTCTATAATAAAAGATGATTTCAAATAGGCTACTTACTCTGTGTAACCTATTACATCATTATGTAAATTTAAAACGGTTTTAAATAAACTTGTTCCCATGTGACATCAATTTTTGTTTTTTGTGTTTATTATTGAAAGATGAATATATAGAAGTCTTATAAGAACAAAATTAAATGTTAGTGTAGTTTGGGAAAAAATAGATTTGCATAAATTCAGTAGATTTTCAATGCTATTGACCTTTAGACAAATTCGTAATGTATATGTTGCTGAATAAAGGTGTATTTACGTTTGTACGTATGTAACATAAATACATACAGGACTCGCAGGTAACGCGGTTGGACATCACTGCAGAATGTTAACAACACATATTCTTATGCAACTAATCTAATTGAACGTGTCTTACTTGAACGTGTCTGATATAATATACACTCCTGAATGTTCATTTAAACATGATATATAATGGTGATTTTATGTCCATAATTGGATTTGACTTTCAATTTGGAATAGGTGTAGAAAATACTTCCCAATTATTAAATTCTTATTTTTTAGCTACTGCATCCAATAATAAAAACTCTTCTGCAGAAGGTGCAGTAAATAAAAAATAAGAATTTAATAATTGGGAAGTATTTTTCTACGCCTATTTCAAACTGATGACATATAATTGTTGATATCCAAGCTGTGAAAGGTCTTTATATGCAAGATCGATATAATTTACTTAATGTACTTTGATAAGTACAGGCACTGTTTCACTCTATAAGCAATGTGAAAGTAAAAAATAAGTTAGCCTTGCTGCGGCATCAGTTATCACTGCTTTAATTCTCTGAGTAGCGAAAATAGTATAAGCCAACATGCGCGCAAAAATTTCTATGTGGTACATGGTTATTCAAGGGTTCTTACTGACGACGCGTCCTCGCGTTTCGTTGTCAAAGAAAGTCATTTATTAAATGTAAGGCTTTTTAGCTATCAATACCTTGGATTGATACATAATCAACTTCAAGATGGTCTGAGAGTGCCCAGGGAAATCAAACGAGATGATGCAAAGGAAAAAAGTAACCCTTTTGCAGAGGAAGTAGTACTATAATACTAAAGTAACTAAAATCTGAAATAACGCAAATCTTCTGGGAAGGTATAATCAGAAGATATTTACAGAATGCATCAACACGAGTTGAAACAATTTTCGTTATTAACAGGGATCCTTCTAGGTAACAAGCCTTAATCGTTTACTCTTCCCCAATTAGATCTAAAAGATATCTGCAATGTTTTTGTCCAAGAAAGCTTCGACTAGGTGATATCCGATTAGGTAGTATCTGAAATGATTCTCTCAATGTCCACTCCAACAACGCAATATGAAATTCCACAAATTTTTTCACTATTACGAATTTTTAGGAAGAGTGCAGTCCATTCTCGTCCATTCTTAATTTTTGAGTTGAAATCAAAAAAAATCCTTTTAGTTTTCCTTTTTTTTTAGTAATATTAATTCAGAAACTAATAATTTCAATGTAGTAATGGTTACTAGATTCATGCATATGATAACCGTTGCATATTGGTTATTCAACGCGTGCAATAAGCACGCTCAAAACCAGGAGACTAAAAAGCGAAATAGAGCAGGGAAAGTTCAATTGTTGGGGAAATCTCCTGGAAATTAGGCAAACTGATGCTCTTCTGGGAATCTATAACCAGAAGAGATTTACAGAATGCATTGCTCTGAGTAAGAACAATATTCGTATATTAACAAGCATCCTTCCAGGCGGGCATCTGAGTAAGCTTGGATTAGCAAGAGAATCCGAACGTAGATTTTGTGGGGAAAAGCGTAAAACACGTATCCATTGTGCGAGTCAAGGGCGTTGTACTTGGAAGCGTGTTGAAATTGAGTAAGGAGATTTAGCTAACCTGGAGCCATATCGTGCTGTGTTTAAAAGGAATAGAATTGCACAACCAGCTGTAAAAGAGAAGAATATATAAAAGGAAATTTGAATATAAAACCTTTTCTTTAACATAATAAAATTGTAACGACAATTACATTAAATTTACACGGTACGTGTGTGTTGCTGGTTGTAACACTTATCGTATTGCGTGTCGTATCCCTCCGGTGTGCACTCCGCTTAAAAAATACCCAAATATTGCAACATTCAACACATTTCCCGTAGTGACCTTATCATGTGATATCGATGAAAATATCTTGAACGTATTCAAAGGCGCTAGTTCTAAAATATTTTTTTTAATAAATTACCAATATTCTATAAATAAAATGGAAGTTCAAATAATAATAAATATTGTTGACAATCTACTTTGTTATTTTAAATACTTTAAAGTGATGACATAGATGATAATTTCCGGAATATATTGCTTACAGATTGTACAAAAGACGATAAAAACACTTAAATAGAAGAATAATTTAAATTACTCTTCTTAATTTTAAGAAAAGACAGGTAGCCTTAGATAAAATTATATTAAATATGGTAAAAAATCGTGTGATCCAAATTTAAGATTTTTTTTTATTTTTTGGGATAGAGATTCAAATTACAAATTCATTTGAACGACGATAAGCCAGCTCATCCAAGGCATGCACGATTAGTACGTCAAGCTACGTAGCCGCGAATCACGTACGAGTATAAACCCACCATAACAGCACAAGAACGAGCTTCACTTGAAAAAGATTCAAATTAGCAGAAATTCTAGTTTAACCAAGAAGATACCTTTTTTTCAAACTTTGTAATGTCGTGTCGTTTCTTCAAGTACGTGATGTGAGTTTTTGTCTTATTTAGAAGCATTTGGGTTTCTTTGAAACATATTTTATATTCAGCCTTGATATTTATTTTATTTGCACGACGTTCTAACACGTAGAAGAGAATATCATCAGTTACATGTTGGACGTTCACTTTTATCTATTTAAAAAAAAAACGTAAAAACTACCAGTCCCTGCGATCTTGTTGCATCTATAAAACTGTCACGTTCCAGTTTCGAAGCTCGTCTACATTTACAGCTACCGAACGCAAGAATATCAGAAACGTAACGTTTCGCGACGTGAATCCTAATGCATCCATCTGGCGGTGAAAATTCGTAGTTCAATATTTATAAATTAAAATCCCCACCACGGCGCCGCTGTGATTTCACGAACATGTGTTACTGTAGCTTTCTCAGGATTCTCGACTTTTGATACGTCCGCGTATAAATACTCCGATGCGTGCCGGTTCTGCTGTACGGTTTTAGTGGCAAAGGTTGAGGTCAACTGCGGTATTATTATCGCGCGACGTTTCATTTTCATTCAAAACAACTCGTTTTCCATATTATGTAAGGATTGTTAATATTGCTCGCCGCACGGTTAATTCACGGCATTCCAGTTTGCGTTGGCAGCGATGTCCTTCGTTTTCCATACGCATACGGACGGCTAAGCGCGCTGGGAGACCATATTAGGTGCCCGCGATAAGCTACTACGTCAGTCCCGGCCCGTTTGTCGCCATTGTGTTACGTCCGAGTTATCTTTCGCAATATTTGCTGGGCATGTCTTTGCTATTCGTCATAAAGTATGGATAAGAAAGCGAAAATCTTGTACAGTCAGAGATCGTGGGAGGATGTGATTGTCCTACCATGTTAAGGATTATCTTTTATTTAAAGCCATAGAAATGGGGTAATAACTCATTTTGAACCGTATAATTTTCTTTGTCCAACATGGGTATATGTACAGACCCCATGTAGGTATAGTTCTGTTGTCTTCTTATAACGGAGTGGGAAATGAAAGTCCTGCATTTGTACAATCTATACCCGGCTACGAGGATAATGTAGACTTGCCTTTAGAAGAATCAAAAGAAGCTGAGGAATAATCACGATGAAAAATTCTTCACTTGTATTTAGAAGCAATTGGAGGAAGGCAGTCGTTTATAGCATTGCACTTTAACTTTCCGGAGGTCGCTGCATTTAACATGCAATTTCCTATGCTATTATCGAGGCGCGCTCGTTCTAAAGTTAAATTCATCTCGCAACTTCTTTTCTACTCTGACTACATATTTCGCCCTAAACTTGTTAGTTTTTGACGCTACTTATAGCTATTGAGACTGGCCGGGTTTAGACTACTTTCCAAATTATAAAGATCCACTAAGAGGAGACATGATCTTCCACTTAGATTTTAGAATTTTTTTTTTTTACATTAACCCCTTAGTATTTGCTCTCAGAATAAGGTTTTCGTTGTTTCTTTTGCTCATACACTGAAAGAAAAGTTAGCTTCACTTAAACTATATTTTACTAAATGCATGTTAATATCTGTTAAAATAACCTTTTTAGTTTCTTTCAATGTAGGTGAATACTGAGAGATCTATAAAGTCGCTCGACGGGCGCAATATTATCAATATCACCCTCACTAGTTCCGCAATAGTAATTAGGTACTAGTTAATTAGAATAGGTACCAATGACATGTTAGGAACAATGAGACAATTAGAGTAGGTAGCCCTATGTAGCATCCTTGAGTGGAGCATGGGGTTTAAGGATATTTTTTCTTGTATCGTTTTAATTTATCAATAAATGGTGGTATTTATACGATTATAAAGTCGCTTCCTACTACATCTTCAGAAAATATAGAATATTTCCTTTAAATCGCACGAAGTTTCAAGATACTTACCTGATAGATGTGGCAAATAAAAAAAAACTTTCCAAATAAAAGTTGTATGGTTTCGACATAAAGTAGTACAAGTGTTATTGATTTGACATTGAACTGAAATTTGAAAATCATGTATAGGTCACCTTTAATTTCTCAAATGGAACACCGTGTGTATTATTCCATATTTTTGTAGCTCATCTGAAAACATTTATGGTAAAGTATTTCATCATTAATGTTTTCAATGAGACTTGAAAGTCACCGACATATATGTCGGCGATAGCATTAGCATTATTAATTCACTATCAATCGGCTCTAGATTCGTCGTGCAGATAGTTAATATCAGTCGTAGGTTATGGTTTGGACGGCGTACTTTAGATCTTGACATTATTGGGCCTTACTTTGTCGATAATAATGTTTGTATTACAGTAAAATCATACCTACATTGGCCGTATTTTTCTAATAGCTCGCCAGAGATCTGTTTCGCAAGTGTTTACTTTAAGCCGGTGATGGGATAATCGAATGACGATTCGATTATAACAATCAAACGAAAGAAGATGGTTGTAGGCACCCGAAGGAAGGTAATATTGGCTTGGATTCCTAGTCTCTCGAACATAAAAGGAAATGAGGCGGCGGACGATCTACACAAACGTGATTCGTCAGGGTCATTCGTTGGAACTGGACCTTCCTTCAGCATTCCCAAATCGAAAATTAGAAAGTCCGTTAATGAATGGATGGATAAAGAGTCTAGGGAGCGGTGGCAAAAGTCAACTCAAGTCGATCAAGTCCGATATAACGAACTAGCGAACCCCGCAGCTCACAGCTACCTAAAGAAGTCTCTCTTAAAGATTATATATCTAATTAATTGGGTAAAATTGGAGAACTCCCTCTAAGATAAAAGAAATCACCATAAATCTGAAGAGTTCTCAATGAAATAGGTCTATATGGCCACGCTAATCCCAACCTAGTCTACTTTAATCTAATTTGGTTACAATACGACAGTATACCACCACATTATGCACGTGATGCAAAGGATTGTTTTTGGAGTTATTTATAAGAAGTAGTCATATAGTATAGCCTTGAAGGTCACTAGCTCTAACATAACGAGATGTTTGCTTAGGGGATCTTCAACCTCCGGAGGTCACAGGCGCCTTACATTTAGCAATGCATGCAATCTCCTATACTATTATCAAGGCGCGTCATAAAGAACATTGTTCATCGCACTGCACCTACTACAGATGAATTTAAAATGGCTGTGGTTATGTCTTCTTTCAACAAAATACCAGTACATTGAAGCATTTGTTGCTACAACTAAAAATAAACACCTCTTACGCGACTTTAACCTTATTATAGAGTTAGTCAGTCTTGCCATCAGCCACAATATATCATCAATGTTTTAAAAAGTTTATATAATATGTTTTTCATATTTTTCGACATATCTGCCTTTAAGACTACTCAAAACACATTATTTTTTTATATTTATATAGACATGAATTATATCATTTAAACTTGTATTTATTTTAAGTGGGGCTTACGAATTATATAATTCTCACAATTGTCCAAATTAAATCACAAATCGTATATTTATTCCGCATGTCTGTGGGAGTTCATATTTTTTATTAAATGAATAAAAGTTATTATACACACACATTGTAACGGAACTTCTGTGAAACGCTACCAGTTCTGAGCTAATGCAAGAAATATACCGTTTTTCTTCTTCTATTCTAGGAGATGATTATATACAAAACAGCGTGAAAAGAACTTACTTGAACATCCGCCATTAATTGTGGAAAGGCAACGACATCAGTATGATGTATTGTTGGTGTAAGTTTGAGTAATTCGTATTCTATCAAACTTTATTTCTTATTTTTACACTTCCTGGAAGGGAAGTCAACAACAAATGCTATTATTTAATAGCATTCCCTTCCAGGAAGTGTAAAAATAAGAAATAAAGTTATAAAGTTATAAAGCAAAAGTAATCTTTAGTTAGAACAGGAAATGCAAAAATACCGATGAAAACTTAAAACAGACAAGTAATAAAGAAAATAATGGTAGTAATAAATTAAGGTCTTTTATTGATTATTTTTGAATAAGACTCAAGCAAGTGCTCTGTACCTAACCCATTTTTTGACAATATTTGTCTACATAATATAAACTTCTAATTAATTAATCGGCAAAATTGTACCCAATTATCCCCAACGAGGTCAAATCTTTGTAAAACTTTTCCTAACGACGACTCCCCTTCGAGGTGCCTCATTGTCCTATCATCTTTGCAGATCTATTCCGTTAATTAGGGACGATATGGTCTCTAGAGAAAAGCTACAACAGAATGCAGCAGTCGCCAACTTAAAACCGGATAGCAAAGCTAGTTTCACGAACCACCAACCAGTGCCGACAAGCACTGTAATTATGTTTAAGGACTTTTAACGGGAAGCATTCGCTGGCCCTAACAACTTTGTTGGTTCTCCCTGTTCGTGATTGGTAGATGTGGCAACAATTACATTTAAAAAAAATGGACGATTCGTGTTTGTGAACACCCACAACTAAACCCAGACACCCAAATCAAACAATTAAAATAAATAGCAAGCTCGCGTCGGTAAGTGTAACTGGGAAAAGGATTGCCATCGGAGGGAAATTCAAAGGAGTATCTCACAATTTGCGGGCGTGTAGAGGATGTTAAAGAGTAGCAATTTATTAGACAGTTTTACTTGATTGTTTTGAAATTCTTTCTCATACATCCGCTTTTACAAACGAAACTATTAAAAGCCCATGAATAATAAAAATAATATTACGGAGTTATGTATGTTTAGAATATGCAATTTTAAGTTGCTCTACTTTGTTTGTTTTTTTTTTTTACGGAAATATATGAGAGCTGCTGAAGATCTTACAATTAGGAAGAGAGTACGTAATCAAGAAATTGGAACCTAATTAACATACATACATTAATATATTCGTGAAAGACAGAAAGCTGAAGAAATCTTTGGAGAGAATGCAAGACTACAGCTTACCAAAAATTGCAAGAAATGGAAAACCTCACAGGACAGAAGGTGTGCGAAGAACATCAAGAAGATGAGATCAAAAATGGCAATACTAACGAGAAGAATCAACACTGTAAATCGCATAGCTTTAATAGTTAACCTAGAAATCATAGTAAGTGAAAAAAGCGAACAAAATGCAGAAGTTACAATGTATCTCTCAAATAATAATAACGATTTCGTATCAGTGAATCAAAGATGGTAGAAAAAAATTACAGGCCGTGTTACATATATACCGTTACACACACATACACACAAACACAAAACATATATCCAACACATTCACCCATTCGAAAATGCACATTGTTACACATGCGCAACAGAGACACAACCTAGTTGACACGTAAAACACGATAGACGACACACACAGATTCTTCACAAAATTCAACCGAATAAACATTAAACTTTTAAGTAAATACAGTCCACTAAATTACAAGTGTAGTTTCGTTTAAACCCAACAACATTTTGGTCCCATCGAACCGGATTGGATTAGTGAGAATCTACGAGCGAAGATACGACAAAACAAGAGGTTAGTCATTCTTTATATACAAGTAGCATTCAGTGTTTCCTTGCAATACTTAATATCAAAACTGTCCTTCCTATTCACATACAATTGAGCTTAAATACAATACTAAAATGAGCGAGGATGAACTAAAGTTAAGTAGACGAAACATAAAATCCAGTATCACGAGAATTTATAATTTTGCACGTGAATTTCCTAACGATGGTGAATATGCGCAACTGATTTCGAGAGATACAAAACTAGATAACTGTGGGTAGACTAAACTAGTACAATCGGCTTAGAAAACAAATGCAGAGTATAAACGACAGAGAATTGTTTGAAACATCTTATTATAACGCGAAAAGTGCCATTAGTAAAATCTTACACGCTTCAAATGCCGTACCTAATTCAAGGTCAACAACGCCAATTTCAATGACACAACGCGAGGAAATTGAAAGCATAAAATTACCGAAAATTAATATACCTATTTTCCAAGGAAATTATCAAGATTGGCAGAGTTTTCATGATATTTACAATTCCTTAGTACATAATAATGAGAAATTATCGAAAGTACAGAAGTTTTATTACTAAAGTCGCAATTAAAAGGTGAAGCATTACAAATTATCGATTCAATCACTGTTGTTCTGAAAATTATGACGAAGCTTACAAACTAATAGTAGAAAGATACAACAACAAGCAATTTTTAGTAACTTCACACTTGAAGTCGCTTTTTGATTTACCGGCAGTTTCGAAAGATTCAGTAACCAGTTTACGGAAATTAGTTAATGATTCTAGACAGCATTTGAGATCTCTAAAGTGCTTGGGATGCCCAACTGAGCATTGGGATCACATAATTACTTTTTTACTAATTCAAAAATTAGACAATCAATGTCGAAGGGAGTTGAGTAAACCGACCAATACCGCAGAATTACCAACATTAGATGATTTGTATAAATTTTTAGAGAAAAGATCGTATTCTTTAGAGGTAGTAGGAATACAAGAAAAGCAAAAACCTAAAATTTCTCATGCTCATGTCAGTTCGGAACAAACTACGAAACATTGTAAACTATGCAAAGGTTCTCATCAGCTTTCAAAATGTGAAACGCTTTTAAAACAGTCTCCTAACGAAAGATTAATTACTATAAAGAAATTAAACGTATGTTTTAATTGCCTTAGAAGCTCACACACCGTATCGCAATGCAATTCTTCATTTTCTTGTCGTGTTTGTCATAAAAAGCATCATTCTCTAATACATATCAATAAACAAGCATCAGCGGACACAACAGCAACAGCTCCCAACAGATAATAGCGTTACACTTCCGGGAACAAGTGGTGCAGAAATCAGTAACACAACTTCTGAAAACACTAATTCCAATAAGACATTGACTTTGCATAATGCACAGGGTCCATCAGAGGTTTTATTAGCTACGGCAATGGTGCAAGTGAAAGATGCTTCTGGACGCTGGCAGTTGTGTAGAGCTTTATTAGATAGTGCGAGTCAGACTAATTTTGTTTCACTCGAACTCATTAAACGACTAGGTGCGAAAACCTTTAAGAAATGCATCCCTGTGGGAGGAATCGCGCAAGCACTAACGGAGGTCAACAAGGCAACAACACTAGAGATTCACTCAAGAGTAACTAGATATCACAAGTCATTAGAGTTCTTAGTACTAAATACAATTACCAGTGAATTGCCTACAGCCAAAATTAACAGCGAAATGTGGAATATTCCAAAAGAGTTATGTTTAGCCGATCCAGATTTTAATGTACCCGCTGAAGTAGAGATGTTATTAGGAGCCGAAATTTTCTTGAGCATTATGAAAAACAAACAATTTCAATTAGGGCAGAATCTTCCTCATCTTAGAGAAACAGAATTTGGATACATAGTGTCGGGCAAGATCAAGAGGGTTACAAATGTCAATCATTCACAAAGCTTCTTAGCAATTGGACATGAGGACCTCAACACACAAGTAAGGCATTTCTGGGAAATAGAAGAAAACTATGTAAATCCAATTTTGTCCGAAGAAGAATCACAATGTGAAAAACATTTTATAAGCAACACAACAAGAAATGCAGAGGGCAGATTTGTCGTCAAATTACCATTCAAAACCTCACCACAATGTTTAGGAGAATCATACGAGTTAGCATTAAAGAGATTCAAAGTTCTAGAGAATAAATTTAAGTCAATCCAAATTATAAAGCACAATATCAAGAGTTCATGGAGGAATATGTAAATTGGGTCACATGATCGAAGTATGCGATGATGATAAGTCTTCTGGGTACTACATGCCACACCATGCCGTCTTAAAAGAAGACAGTTTGACTACAAAAATTCGCGTGGTTTTTGATGCTTCGGCAAATACAAGCACTGGCACATCGCTCAACAACATTCTAATGGTAGGACCTACCATTCAAGATGAGCTATTCAAGATATTACTACGATTCAGACTTCATAGATATGTTTTGACTGCGGACATAGAGAAAATGTACCGACAAGTATTAGTTCAACCTGAAGATTCAATGTATCAAAAAATATTATGGAGGTCATCAGAGAGTGAAAACGTCAAAACATTTCAACTTCAAACCGTTACATATGGTACAGCATCTGCACCATATCTAGCAGTTAGATGTTTACAGCAATTGGCCGACGAGGAGAAAGATCATTTTCCATTGGCTAGCATCATTACCAAAAGAGATTTCTATGTCGACGATGTATTAACAGGAGCTGATACCTTGGAAGAGACGAAACGTTTGCGTGATGAACTCATATCACTATTGAAAGGAGGGGGTTTTCGATTGCGCAAATGGTCTTCAAATGATGACAGGTTATTAGACGATTTACCAGATGTTTCTCAAGATCCACTACAACAACTTGATAGAACACAGACAATCAAGACATTAGGGCTTCAGTGGAATGCATCAAAGGACATTATTCTGTATAACCTACATGTAGACCCTAAAATCAATTTAACGAAACGAAATTTATTATCACAGATTGCGAAGCTTTTCGACCCATTGGGATTGCTAGGGCCTATAATATGCAAAGCAAAAATAATCATGCAGCAAATGTGGCAAGTCAAGATAGACTGGGATGAGATGGTACCTGAAGATCTAAGAATCAAATGGAAGAAATTTGTATCCCAACTATCCTGCTTAGATCAGTTAAATATACAACGCAAAGTATTACTAGATGAAGCCAACGAGATACAAATACATGGATTTTGCGATGCTTCAGAGCAAGCATATGGAGCATGCTTATTTTTACGAACAAGCAATTCCAATGATCACATGAACCACTTGGTGTGTGCAAAATCAAGAGTTGCACCACTCAAGAAAATAAGTTACCACGTCTAGAGTTATGTGCTGCAGTTCTTTTAGCTAAATTACTTTCTACAACAGTTAAGGCTTTACATATCAATATTGACAACGTTTTCTTTGGTCAGATTCCAAATCACATTAGCTTGGATTAAAACACCACCTCATAAGCTTAAGACTTTTATTGCAAACCGAGTCGCCGAATACAAGCTCTAACCGATCAAACCAGTTGGAAATGGATTCCACAAAGGAAAATCCCGCTGATCTCATCTCTCGAGGTTGCTTTCCAGACGAGTTACTTCAGAATCAGTTATGTGGCCGGACAGAGTGGATTTCTCACCAAGAGAAATATTGGCCAAGTTTCACTTGCAAAGAGGACGTACCAGAGGAAGCATTAGAACTCAAACCAGAAAACCGTAATTGTATGACATCTGTTGAACCATTTTCCTTATTTCAAAAATTTTCTAAATTGTCAAAATTACAAAACACAATGGCGTACTGTTTGCGATTTAAAACCAATTCATTGAGAAAGACAGAATTTACAGTACAAGGTCACTTACAGTAGAAGAACTAAATGAAGCACTTCTTTTGTTAATAAAATTGGCTCAAACCGAATGTTTCTTTAATGAAATTGAGTGCTCAAAGGAACAAACCACTAAATTCTACAAGCAAATCAAATCTTTGACACCATTTCTTGATAATCAAAATTTGTTACGTGTAGGGGGAAGAATTGAAAACGCAAATGTTGACTATGAACAAAAACACCAAATTCTTTTACCAGCTAATCACGTATTTACGAAATTAATCATACTACAAGAGCACATAAATTCGCTTCACTCTAATACACAAGCAGTTCTATACAATTTAAGACTTAAATATTGGCCCATAAATGGTCGAAATATGATCAAGAAGATTATACACAATTGCCAGCCGTGTTTTCGACAACGCGCAAATCAACTTCAATCTACCCCAAATTATGGGCAATCTTCCAAAATGTCGTTTTGAAACGATACGTCCTTTCATAAATGTTGGTGTAGATTATGGAGGACCAGTGTTAATTCGCACCAGTAAGCTACGAAACTCTAAGTTTATCAAATCCTACATAGCTTTATTCATATGCATGACTACGAAAGCACTGCATCTAGAGGTTGTTACCGGTCTTTCTACTGCTGACTTTCTGGCCGCATTCAAAAGATTTGTGGCACGGCGAGGCAAACCTTCCAATGTATATAGCGACAATGCTACCAACTTCAGAGGAGCAGCTAACGAACTCCAAGAGTTAAATCGCTACTTGCAACAGAAGCAAAATCAAGATGAAATAATCAAAGGAGTGGCATCGGATTCCATTACTTGGCATTTTATTCCGCCTAATTCACCCAATTTTGGAGGGCCTATGGGAAGCGGGTATCAAACGCGTAAAATACCACATCAAAAGAACAATTGGAGACACAAAAGTTACTTTTGAAGAATTATATACTCTGCTCACACAAATAGAAAGCTCTATAAATTCCCGTCCTCTAACTCCAATAACTGACGATCCCTTAGACCTAACAGCTTTGACTCCTTCTCATTTTCTGATTGGTACCACACTGAATGCAATACCTGAACGTTCGCTGGATAATGAGAAGATGAATCGATTGACGAGATGGAATTTAATACAACAAATGACTCAGAGAATATGGAAACGATGGTATCACGAATATCTCAATCAACTCCAACAAAGAAGTAAATGGAAGGATAAATCTCGAAACATGGTTATAGGAGACATGGTTATACTTAAGGAAGACAACACCCTGCCATCATCTTGGCGATTAGGACGAATTGTGGATGTCCATCCAGGGAGTGACAACCAAGTCAGAGTGGTATCCATCCGCACCGCTACGGGAATATTCAAGCGTTCGATCTCCAAGCTAGTTTTACTTCCCATGCAAGAAAATTGAGACATTATACTTCACTTATACTTGTTATATATTGTATATTATTGTTTTGAACGTCCTCGTTCAAGGTGGGGAGGATGTTACATATATACCGTTACACACAATACACACAAACACAAAACATATATCCAACACATTCACCCATCCACAAATGCACATTGTTACACATGCGCATGAGAGACACAACTAGTTGACACGTAAAACACGGTAGACGACACACAAATGGTTCACAAAATTCAATCGAATAAACATTAAACTTTCAAGTAAATACAGTCCACTAAATTACAAGTGCAGTTTCGTTAAACCAACAACAACCACATTATTAGGGTTTTTAGATTCGTACATCAGCCAAGCTTTTTATGTTTAAATTACTTGGCATGTATTGTTTTGTTACATTAGAATTTACAATAGTGAGACTGTAATGGGATCAAGCTTTTAATAAAGTTGACCACTGCTTGTTGCTTTGTGGAGTACTTTGACTTCTCGTATCGCCACCACGTAATTCACATGGCAATTCCCCGCTGTACAAATATTTTTTACAAATATTTTGAATGCCAAATTTAGATATGGACAAACATCTAATAATAGCTTTCTGACAAACTTGCATTTTTTCAAAGTTTGTGTTTCTTGTTGTTTGTATAAAATAGTTTATGGCTACAGATTTACGAAATTTTGTTTCTTAGCGTACTGGATTTTTTCTTCTTTGGTACTTTAACTTCACAATTTTTCATTAAAACATATCTTGCTGAATTTTATCTTTTGCTTTGTAAAACGACTCATGAAATTTTCTTATGTCTTGTATTGTTAAACGTCCACACTGATAACAAGATTTATCAGGATGTTTACAATCAGGAAACTTAGGCAACGGTTTTGAAGTGTGCCTAAAATGATTACAGTTTAGTTAAAGCCATTATTTAAAAACACTTGTTAAACTTACCTTCCCAATTTGCTTTCATTTTTCTTCCAACATAATTCGTTTCTTAACTTCTTTCTTCCCTTGCCGAATGCTACTTGTTGTATAAAGACACTTTCATCTGTTTTTATGCTGCTTTCTAAATTCATTGTTTAATAGTTTTGACACAGAAATTGTCCCACAGTACACTCAATTAAACTAGGTAATTATTAATTATTCACCCGTGTGATACACAACGGAGATGTAAACAAGCAACACAGGTCACTGAAATAATTTGAAATATGGCATCTGTAGAACTTACACAACAAAAGCAACACCTTTCATTTCGCGCGGGTTCCAGATTGAAATCTGATCAGTTCCGCAACTTTGCAAGGAAATGTAGTAGGATAAGTCGAGTTTTGGAATTGTACAAAAAATGATTAGTTTTGAATCTGTCCAGCAAAAATATAAGTTAAGTTTTGGAACAGTATCTTACATTAAAAGTTATTTTTTAATAGAATAAAATAATGTTTTGGACTTGTTTGTCATGTCTAAGAGATGTATTTCAGTATATACTTTTGTTCAGTATCAATAACTTGTACTGGACCAAAAAGTGACAAGACGAGTTTTGGAAATGGACAACACAATTGTTTTAGAAATATGTTGTGAAAAAATTTTGTGCAATAAAATTAGTGTTTAAATTTCTGCTTTTATTTATTTTATGTAAAAATTATGCATATTTTCGCAATTTTTTTGCATATATGCCCCAGGTATATGCATATTTTCTCAAAAATCGATGCATATATATGCGCATATATTCCAGTTTTTCCTTGCATATAATCCCGTCTCTAATTATAACTACGCTTATGCAGCTGAATTACTGATCACGCTTAGCTTTAATTGAAACAAAGATGTAATTAAATAATACTGCCTAAACCTAAGCTTAAAACAAGAGTACCAAATTCACGCTAAAGTATAGTAACTGCTTCTTTCATTTTTTTTTACACAGCCTGCAATCAATGTTTTAAATCTAATGCAACGGTTTTTGTGTTTTTTTTTTTTGTAATTAATGTTTTCTTTTTTCTCTTGTAATAAAGAATAGAAATTTAACGTGGAAAATCACGTAATGGTTAGTGACGCGTCACGCCTGTACTAGTTAAATATCAACGATCATATGCACTCTGTAGGTTTTAACAACACTGAGACTATAGCCAAATGTTCCAACATTCAAACTTGGGTTATAAGGAAAGTTATAGAAATAAACAAGCGTTCACCAGGTATGAACAAACTGGACGATTATCAGTCTCTCCTCGACGTAAAAACCGATTTCATTTAAACGCCAGTCGCATCATTAAACCCGAAACGATTCTAAGGGAGATAAAAAAAGCAACGAAGTAACTTACAGCAACCAAACAAAACCCACCTAATGGATCTATCATAAGCAGGTAGATAGAAGTACAGACGTCGTCACAGCCACAACACACATTTGTCAGTAGTGGCAGTGTAATGAGTGTGACACTTCTGCAGTTGAATCTATGAAAATAAGATAACACTGCTGTAAGTTCAAAATTTGATACTATTTTATGCTGTTATAGCCATTTTTATTTACACATACAATTTAAAATTTCCCACACTAAACCATACTAAATCAATCATGCCAACTTGAACTTAAATCATAAACAAAAAAATCCAAACAGTTGCAAAATGATGGCAGTCATTATTGAAAAGTTAAAACCACGAAGTTATCGCAATTAAAAATATAAAAAATGTTTAAATGTTTAAAATTAATCAAAGACTAAATCATTTCCCCATTGTGATTGGATACGAACACTGTATCCTTTGTGAATATGCCCAAACTTCGGGTGTAAATTAAGGTTTACAAGGCGACCTTCATCAGGATTCTTTAGGGAAATTGTCGTAGGAATATCTCAAAAGATGGTTAGAGGTACCCATACGTCAAATTTTATATGTTGCGGGTATTGTATTGGAATGTTTTAGGTAAAATTTCAAATTGTAGGAGCGACCACCGACACAACCGGCGACCATTTCCTATCGTGGTCAAAGGAAGGATGGGTGAATTAGTAATTTGTGTTATTTGGCTTCGACCGTTTACTGAAGACCATCAATGAATTGCTTCTAAACAGAGACTAAAACGGCTATTACATTCATTCTAGATTGAATCGCTTTACATTGAAAAAACGAAATAATAAAATAATAAATTTAAGAAACGTCGAAATACCAGATAAGCTCCAAATTTATTAAGATTCAAGCAATAATGGTAATAATTTAATATTATATATGGCATTTTGCATTAGTATGATTTATCATAATAGTTATAAGCAACAATTTATATTTGAGAAGTAAATGATGCAACTAGATATACATCTTGTGCACAAATTGTGACATGTTTTCTATGTTTTAAAACTGTTTTAAATAAGTATTAAGATAGTTAAGTTAAATAAATAGTTAAAAAAAAAACGTTAAATTAAATAAATTAAGAAGTAACCAAGAGAAAAATAAATAATAAATAGATAAAAATTACAATAATTTTAAAATTTTGAGAAACGTTAGAACAAAGCACAAAAATTATAAATAAAAGTAACTGTAGGAACTAACACATGTTATTATTATATATAATATTGGTAGGTATACATAACTGAACCGAATTTTGTTCTAAAATGTTGTGTATTGTTTAGTTATATACATTTCTTGGAAAAGCTTGAGACATTTAATAATTTTAGGAACAGACAGGGTAGAAAAGAAGAGGATTTTTTATGCATAGATTTAATAGTAAGAATTAAGAAAAAGTGGTTAGAGCTCGCAAAATTAGAAAAAGAGCGAGTATATGCTTTTGATCTTTTGAATTTTAATCTCTTAGGCTATGAAGGCCATGTCCGAACCCGATCAATATCTGAAGTGATACTATAGCCGGCACTAATTTAAATTTTAAAACAATTACTAATTTCAGTGATTTTCTTTCTCTTCCAATTAGTCGTTTCTTTTTATTGGTTATTCAACAAACGAGCCTTTCATAACTTAACTAGCATGTTTTGAATGAAAAAAAAAAGCATACTGTACTTTGGGTTTTAGATCTTGAAAGTACACAATCTCTTTCCCATTTGGTCAACTAACTATACCATATACTTCCCGAGATCTCAATGGCTTGTTTCTTATTACTATTTACGCATTATTGCATCTAAAACGTTATCATTACTGCTTGCGTGTGATATTGATGCTTATCAAAGTGAAACAAAGATTTGTATCTTACTTATCCAATCTAATTAATTTTGTTGCTAATTTTATTCCACTTCATATGGATTGAGAGATAAAAAATTGGTATAAATATTCGGCTATTCTTCTCCTAAATCATCATTCAGTTAGTGTAATCTGAACAATCAGCAAGGTAAGAAATAGTATGCTTATATGTATTTTAGCGGTTTCGTTATAATGTTAATGTAAATCAAGATAGTAATCGTAGTCGTTTCTTCTGTTGGTGCGAAAGCATGATCAATATTTATATGTATTTTAGATGAAATTCTTCCTTGTATTCGTTGCCGTTTTGGGCTTGAGCTACGGCTGCTCAGAAAATCG
Source organism: Protaetia brevitarsis (assembly GCA_004143645.1). Classification (NCBI taxonomy): domain Eukaryota; kingdom Metazoa; phylum Arthropoda; class Insecta; order Coleoptera; family Scarabaeidae; genus Protaetia; species Protaetia brevitarsis. The sequence continues at coordinate 2,995,141 of RXPK01000054.1, read as the reverse complement.
CGATCCCGAAGTAGATGAGGCTCTTGATCAATTGAGGGAATTCGTCACCGCCGCCGATATAGCAGAGATTATAAGACGTCACTATGCCATCAGTGAAGAAGTCCAGAGAGCCATCGCATACTTGCAAGAAGAAGATGGTGAATGGGCCGCCATTGTTGCTGGCGTTGCAGGCAGAGAAGAATGGCAAAGAGCTAAGGAACGCATTTGCGAAATTGGTCTCGACGTAGACGCCATAATCGCAACCATTCGCGGCTTCATCGACAGCGTTGGTACCGAGGAGGAAGTCAGAGGAGCACGCACAATGAGGGATTTGGTCGACGAAATCCGGGCTTCTGTCGACTTGGACGGTCTTCTGGTCACACTTAGCGAATTGTTGGAAACCAACGCCAGTTTCCAAGAATTCTATGCACTTATCTCCAGCCCAGAAGCACGTGAACTTGTTCAATCTGTCCGCGCCACCGAAGAAGTTCAGCGCCTTGCTCAGGCTCTCCGTGACCTCAACATCGATGTTGATGCTCTTGTACAATTCGTCCAGGAACTCCTTGGCTGGGACTAATTTATGTAATTTTGTTTACTAATAAATATTTTGTAATAGAATATAATTCTTGTTTACATTTGCAACGAGTGGAACAATGTAGAATAGTGTCATCCAGAAGATAAAGCAAACTATCGCAATTGAAGATACAAGTAAAAATTGTGTGTCGAAAAATATAATCATAATGGGGAAATTATTTTATTAATATTGCTTACAATACAGATAGCAACACTAGGGAAACTAAGAGAAATAATTTATAAAATTAAATGCAAAGCTTTTATCAGACACTAATATCATAGCTCTAAATAATCACATCTCCTTTAATTCATTAACCAAACAAACATCAAATATTAGACGCTTCTTACTAAAGTAAATTTTAAGTTAATTTATGGAATTGTGTCAGCTTGCTCCACTACGGAGCGAGTTGATTATTACATTTACAGTTATGAGCAGAAGTACGTTAATTCCTTAACAAGTATATATGATCCGTCAAAATTTAATTTTTTATAGTAATATATGAAACCTGATATCTTTTTGTTGAAGACAAGACGATAAACGAAATCGAAGATCTAGTCCATGTGAATAGGCAACCCAATTGACTATATCTGCGAACCATTACTGAATATAGAATATGAGGAACGAGCATTAATATATACCTTTGATTGGAAAGGACTACTTATTTCCCTCATATTTTATGATTATCCGATATAATGGAGACCACTAATAATACTATAATAATATTACTAGATATGGCGTTGGAACATAGATGCCCGCATAATGCAGCTGCACCGTAGCCATTTTGATCTTACGAATCCCCACTCTTTGAAGCGTACACTTAATTACTATACAGATATCTGGCTTGTTCGATCTATTTCCTACTTACAGATAAAGCCAAAAAATAAATGTAATAAAAAGCGCTGATGTTTATGACAACGAGGTAACCATTGATTTTTAGAAAAATCCGAAAGCGTCTGCATCGTCTGTTTCTCAAATCTACCTCTTTCAGTGCAATATCTGAAGATAGGCACTCAGTGATTCATGTAAGGTTCTTTTCTTGTAACGACACCCTTTCTTTTTAATATTTGTTTACACATTCTACAACAATTGCAAGATCAGTTTATTGCTGGTATCATATCTAATACAGTAATAGACTCATAGATAATAACAGAAGCTAGGTTGTGTCTCTTTGGGAAAGCATACCTTTCAACAAAGCATAAAATTTTGGAAATAGATGCCTCTCTAATTAATCAATAGTCCGGCTAACTAATACTAAACGGTAATAGATTACAATTTGAACTAATTAACAATACTAAGTACTTATTTCAACACTTCAATCTAATTAATTTACCTATTATGCACGAAAGATCAGCACATAAAAAAAGTCATATTAAAAAACAAACATTTTTATATGAATATTTTATATTGGCCGGCTGATGGTCTAGTGACTTGCACGCTTGGCCATCAGTCGGGGGGTCCTCGGTTCGACCTCGACGGACTGCTCTCAGAGTGAGGTTTTCGCGGTTTTCCTCACTCCTTGGCGAATGCTGGGAGACAAACATCTTAAGTCGCTCCACGGGCGCAGGCGTAATAATAACTCAAGGCTAGACCGATGCCCCTGTGATTGACGAAAGCTTTTAGGGATGTCAAGGCATGAAGTATTATTATTATTCTTATTATTATTATTATCTGTTTATTTATTTATTTGTTGTGCTTGTTGGTCCCCTATTGAACCATTAATTGAAGTGTGGCCCTTATACACCAAAATATATAGCCCAGCATCGAAGTAATGTATTTAACGGTTCCGGGCTGGTGTCTAGGAGACGGGGTGTTTTTAGCTGGTAGTCTTCTTTGAAGGAATCCAGCACTCTCGTCCATAAAGTCAATTTTCACCTCCACAAAAAAATATATTAATAGTATTATAACTAGAGACTGGATTATATGCAAAGTGCATATATTTTATTTTTTGCATATATTTAATTATCTTCTACATGTAGACGTATCACACTAATTAAAGTGAATTAGCGCTAATTAGTGATTGCATATATTGCATGTTTAAGCTTTTTTCAGCTTTTCTATTAGTAAAAACTCCTAGTAATTCCTAATGTAGATCGACAACCGACAATTCTCAGAACGATAAATCTTTTACATTGGTTTCTCTAATACTTTTTCCAAGAACTGCACGTGTTTAATTTCGTCTAGCAGAAGAGATGTGGTAAATACGTTTTATTATTATTAATTCCCAAATAAACTATTTATTCATTGAATATCTTTGAGCGAAACAGCATGTAATTGTGTTACGTTTTTAAATACTGTGCGTACATACAATGAGTATAGCGAACAAAATTTCGTTATGCATTAAGCCATATCCTGAACTGGTAAAGGATGGTGGCAAAATATTTTGTCGAGCCTGCAGTAAACTGGTAAGTTTAATTTTACTAAAGGCTTTACGATTGTTTTTAAATTTTTTAACTTTTGATATAAAATGACAATTGTTGTTGTAGGTGTCTTCTGAGGGAAAATACCTGATTGATCAACACGCTAAAACTTTATCACATATTGGAAAATGTGAAAAACTAAAGCGATCCGCATGTGTACAGCAATCTATACGTCAATGTGTAGCATCAACTTCACGAAACTCAGAACAAAAAGAATATAATACGGATCTGTGTAACGCATTAATTTCGTCTAACATACCATTAGCAAGATTAAACAATGTTAATTTGAAATCATTTCTGCAAAAATATTGCAAACATAGTATACATGACGAAAGTACCTTACGAAAAAATTATGTCACATCTTGTTACCAGCAAACAATAACAGAAATTCAACAATTGGTAGGGAATATTTTTATTTATATCATGGTAGATGAAAGTACGGATAAGTGTGGGCGTTATTGCCAATTTGTTAATAAGAATTCTCATGAAGATATTGTAGGTAATCATATTTAATTTATTGTAAAGAACTTCAAAAATCAAATACCTAATGTGACAATTGCCCAATTCGTTCAAGAACATTTATCAAATTTCTTTTTACCTGGAAGTATATATTGTGTTTTACTAATGTTGTCCAACGCTGCACCATACATTATAAAAGGCGCGCAAAATTTAAAATTTTTTTATAGTAACATTATTCATACCACTTGTTTAGCTCATGGGTTTAATCGCGTAGCCGAAGACATTGGGAATCAATTCCCTTTGATTAATGATTTAATTAGCAATGTCAAAAAAGTATTTTTAAAAGCATCTTTACGAATCCAATTTTATAAGGAGGGACTTCCTGATGTTAAGTTTACTTCTGAACCCATTATTACGAGATGGGGTACATGGTTAGAGACTGCAATTTTTTTCGCCAATAATTTTGAAGGAATAAAAAATGTAATTCTTGAAATCACTGATGACTGCATTGCTCTAGAAAACTGTAAAAAGATGGTAAAAGCAACAGAATTACTACAAAACCTTTCGTATATTAAGTCAAATTATAGCTTTGTTTCAAGTTCCATTCGTAAACTGGAAACGCAAGGGATGTCGCTCTCGGAATCAGTCGAAATAGTAGACGAATTTAATATGCTATGTAAGAAGGTTAAGGGTACAATAGCTAATTCGATATACGATATACGATAAATTTAAAAAAGTGATAAATAAAAATGCGGGGCATTTGAAATTGAAGAAAGTTAAGAAAATTTTGGAAGGTGAAACAGTAAACGATTTCGACTTTAATTTTAGTTTAGAATGCATTGCAAAGGTAAAAAATGCACCAATTACATCTGTGGATGTTGAAAGAAGCTTTTCTATTTCGAAACATATGTATTCTGATAGAAGAAAAAACTTTCTTTTACACAATTTTGAAAAATATTTAATTATAAATTGTTTTAGAAATATGTTGTGAAAAATTTTGTGAAATAAAGGTAATGTTTAAATTTCTGCTCTTATTTATTTTATGTAAAAATTTTGCATATTTTCGCAATTCTTTTGCATATATATGCGCATATATTCCAGTTTTTCCTAGCATATAATCCGGTCTCTAATTATAACTAAGCTTATGCAGCTGAATTACTGATCACGCTTAGCTTTTAATTGAAACAAAAGATGTAATTAGATAATGCTGCCTAAACCTAAGCTTAAAACAAGAGCACCAAATTAACGCTGAAGTATAGTAACTGCTTTTTCCATTTTTTTTTAGACAGCCTGTAATCAATGTTTTAAATCTAATGCAACGGTTTTTGTGTTTTTTTTTTGTAATTAATGTTTTTCTTTTTTCTCTTGTAATAAAGAATAGAAATTGAACATGGAAAGTCATGTAGTGGTTAGTGACGCGTCACGCCTGTACTAGTTACATATCAACGATCATATGCACTCTGTAGGTTTTGACAACACTGAGACTGTAGCCAAATGTTCCAGCATTCAAACTTGGGTTGTAAAGAAAGTTATAGAAATAAACAAGCGTTCACCAAGTATGAACAAACTGGACGACAATCAGTGTCTGTCCTCGACGTAAAAACCGATTTCATTTAAAAGCCAGTCGCGTCATTAAACCCGACCCGATTCTAAGGGAGATAAGAAAAGCAACGAAGTAACTTACAGCAACCAAACAAAACCCACCTAATGGTTCAATCATAAGCAGGTAGATAGAAGTACAGACGTCGTCACAGCCACAACACACATTTGTCAGTAGTGGCAGTATTATGAGTGTGACACTTCTGCAGTTGAATCTATGAAAATAAGATAACACTGCTGTAAGTTCAAAATTTGATACTATTTTATGCTGTTATAGCCATTTTATGTACACATACAATTTAAAATTTCCCACACTAAACCATACTAAATCAATCATGTCAACTTGAACTTAAATCATAAACAAAAAAAATTCAAACAGTTGCAAAATGATGGCAGTCATTATTGAAAAGTTAAAACCACGAAGTTATCGCAGTTAAAAATATAAAAAATATTTAAATATTTAACATTAATCAAAGACTGTATCATTTCTCCATTATGATTGGGTACGGAACATTGTATCCTTTGTGAGTATGCCCAAACTTCGGATGTAAATTAAGGTTTACAAGGGGGGCCTTCCTCAGGATTTTTTAGGGAAATTGTAGTAGAAATGTCTCAAAAGATGGTTAGAAGTACCTATACGTCAAATTTTATATGTTGCGGGTATTGTATTGAAATGTTTTAGGCAAAATTTCAAATTGTAGGAGCGACCACCGACACAACCGGCGACCATTTCCTACCGCGGTCAAAGGAAGGATGGTGAATTAGTAATTTTGTTATTTGGCTCGACCGTTTACCGAAGATCATGAGTATATTGCTTCTAAACAGGGACTAAAATGGCTATTACATTCATTCTAGATTGAATCGTTTACCATTGAAAAAACGAAATAATAAAATAATAAATTAAAGAAACGTCCAAATATAAGATTAAGCAATAATGGTAATAATTTAATATTATATATGGCATTTTGCTTTAGTATGATTTATCATAATAGTTATAAGTAACAATTTATATTTGGCAAGTAAATGACGCAACTAGATATACACCTTGTTGTGCACAAAGTTGTAACATGTTTTCTATGTTTTAAAACGGTTTTAAATAAGTATTAGATGAGTGAAAATAGTTAAATTAAATAAATTAAGAAGTAAACAAGAGAAAAATAAATAATAAATAGATAAAAATTACAATAGTTTTAAAATTTTGAGAAACGTTAGAACAAAGCACAAAATAATAAATAAAAGTAACTGTAGGAACTAACACATGTTATTATTATATATAATATTGGTAGGCATACATGACTGAACCGAATTTTGTTTTAAAATGTTATGTATTGTTTAGTTATATACATTTCTTGGAAAAGCTTGGGATACTTAATAATTTTAGGAACAGACAGAGTAGAAAAGAAGAGGAATTTTTATATATAGATTTAATAGGAAAAAATTAAAAAAAAAGTGCTTAGAGCTCGCAAAATTAGAAAAAAGCGAGTATATGCTTTTGATGTTTTGAATTTTAATCTCTTAGACTATGAAGGCCATGTCCGAACGCGATCAATATCTGAAGTGATAGTATAGCTGGCACTAATTTAATTTTGAAACAATTACTAATTTCAGTGATTTTCTTTCTCTTCCAATTAGCCGTTTCTGTTTATTGGTTATTCAACAAACGAGCCTTTCACAACTTAACTAGCATGTTTTGAATGAAAAAAAGCATACTATACTTTGGGTTTTGGATCTTGAAAGTACACAACCTCTTTTCCATTTGGTCAACTAACTATACCATATACTTCCCGAGATCTCAATGGCTTGTTTCTTATTACTATTTACGCATTATTGCATCTAAAACGTTATCATTACTGCTTGCGTGTGATATTGAGCTATCAAAGTGAAACAAAGATTTGTATCTACTATTCAATCTAATTAATTTTGTTGCTAATTTTATTCCACTTCATATGCATTGAGAGATAAAAAATTGGTATAAATATTCGGCTATTCTTCTCCTAAATCATCATTCAGTTAGTGTAATCTGAACAATCAGCAAGGTAAGAAACAGTATGCTTATCTGTATTTTAGCGGTTTCATTATAATATTAATATAAATCAAGATAGTAATCGTAGTCGTTTCTTCTGTTGGTGCGAATGCCTGATCAATATTTATATGTATTTAGATGAAATTCTAAGCAATTATATGAAAACAATAGTATATGTTTATCAAAATAAGATGATCTTTTTTTTTTTGGTACAAATACCTGAATATTTGTATGCATTTTAGATGAAATTCTTCCTTGTATTCGTTGCCGTTTTGGGCTTGAGCTACGGCTGCTCAGAAAATCGCGATCCCGAAGTAGATGAGGCTCTTGATCAATTGAGGGAATTCGTCACCGCCGCCGATATAGCAGAGATTATAAGACGTCACTATGCCATCAGTGAGGAAGTCCAGAGAGCCATCGCATACTTGCAAGAAGAAGATGGTGAGTGGGCCGCTATTGTTGCTGGCGTTGCAGGCAGAGAAGAATGGCAAAGAGCTAAAGAACGAATTTGCGAAATGGGTCTCGACGTAGACGCCATAATCGCAACCATTCGCGGCTTCATCGACAGCGTTGGTACCGAGGAGGAAGTCAGAGGAGCACGCACAATGAGGGATTTGGTCGACGAAATCCGGGCTTCTGTCGATTTGGACGGTCTTCTGGTCACACTTAGCGAATTGTTGGAAACCAACGCCAGTTTCCAAGAATTCTATGCACTTATCTCCAGCCCAGAAGCACGTGAACTTGTTCAATCTGTCCGCGCCACCGAAGAAGTTCAGCGCCTTGCTCAGGCTCTTCGTGACCTCAACATCGATGTTGATGCTCTTGTACAATTCGTCCAGGAACTCCTTGGCTGGGACTAATTTATTAAGATTTTCGCATATGTAAAAACAATACCGACATAATGAAATAAACTAATAGAATATAAAAAAGACGTTTTTTGAACATTGTCTCACATTCAAATAATTGATTAATTTACACAATTTAGAGATATTTTATATATTATATGTATTTTGGGAGTAATTCGTTAGTATGAAGTGTCAGTGAGCCAGCTATTTTGAACATTGTATTATTTCCTTGTTTTATGGAAATTAGATGCGGTAACATTTCTTATGGCCTTCATTATTAATAACAGCTAGCGGAAAAAATAGGTGCAATATCATTAAATTGGACATTGTGTTTCAAGTATAAATATTAGCAGTGGTGGGTATAATCGAATGATTTCAATATCGAATGATCCAGAATTCGGCAGTGCAATATGTTATCGGACATTTTTTTACGTCAGTACATTTCGTTTTATAATATATTATTCTTAGTTTCCATTGAGAGAACCGTTTAATGAAATGAAATTATCTATCGTTTAATATAATCGAATTATCATTCATAATCTAAACGCCATAATCGACTTCTTGAATAATTCCTTTTCAGTGATTCGATTATGCCCATTAGTAGGTACATTTTAGTTGCTTAACTTATAACAAAACGGTAACAGATATTGATAGAAAAATAGTTATTTACAGTAGAGTGTGATAAATGTCATTTCAAGTGCGAGAAAACTCGTAATAATATGTTGCATGCAACATAGGCTTAATATTAAGAACAGATACGTTGAGGGATATGCATTTGCTAATCATTTTATTAGTATGAGACGTACTACAGACATAGTTTAGTAATCTATTATGTTAGCTTTTAAAAATTGTTAAATCATTTAAGAAGTACTTTATATATATAAACTGTGCAACACTATAATCCCAACCCGCAAAAGTACCACATCTCAGGTTATCGTTGCAGTTGAAAATTTCGGAATTTTTATTTTTTGTCTTTCATCAAAAGTAAATATTTGAAAGAGATTAATAGCAAAAAAAAAGTTGTTCACTGTCCAATACCAAGCTAGGGCTTTTACTTACCTGAAGATGGCATAGTCCGAAAGCGGTACTAAAATATAATAGAAATGAAGGAATGACCACTGAACAGCGTTTTTTTTTTTGCTATTAATCTTTTCTAAATTAACTCTACCAATCTAGAACTTACAATAATTAAAAGTAAATATTTTTATCAAGTGTAGTTAATAAAGTGGCGACATCTGCTATTCCTTTTGCAAGTTTGAAACCCCGACTTGCCTTATAAATGGAATACTCTGAGTTTCGATTTCAGGCTTCGCGTCAGTAGCAGTTCACGACCGCTTAAAGGCGTCAAGATTACGATTATATCGATTTTATCAAATAAAATATAAATATATATATATATATATATGGGCAAAGAATAGTTCCGCTGGCGTACTATAGATGTCCCAGCTAGGCTGATTTTAGAAAAATGTACGACCAAACAAATATTAAATATGATCTGACGTGATTAAATGTAAGTGGAATTTTCCGTTGCACAAACGCGTAAAAATATAAGATACCGAAGAGTCGGTGCGAGACGAATGAAAGTGATTTAACTGCGCGCGCAGCGAAGGGGTAGAGCATTCATAAATAAATTGTCATTTCGCAAAATTGTTATGAAATTAATATTAAAGGAGTCAAAACAAATAACAGTTTAGTAAATAAAACAAAAACCAAAACACACATATTGGCTCAATGGATTAATATTCGTTTCATAATGAAATTAAAATATATTTTTGTGTTAAAGCGAAGCTACACACGGAATATTTGCTTTTATTTATTTCGTCAAATGCCTATTAACTTTTTCATAGTACATATTATATCTTATTTTCACCACTATTGATTTATTTGCGGTGATAAAATATTTGTTTTTAGTGGACTAGTAGACATTTAAAATAATCTTTGTTTCTTGATATATAAATTTTTTTTTTTTGCTAATCTTGTCAATATATCTGCAGTTAACAGCGAAAGAATGTTATCTTGCTAAGACTGAAACAAAAATATCAGAAAAAATTTAAAAAAGTGTATCTAAAATTATATTTTTTCTTTTTTTTTAAAATTATTCAGAAATACCATGATGTTTGAAAAACATAAGCTCATGTTTGTTTCCAAAATCATTGTTTACTGTTTTCATAGGGTAGTTGATGACGAATCGAACAAGAATTTTTTTATCATTTTGCTTAAAATGTAACTTAAAACATTACAGTATAAGTTTCAATCGCAGCCCAGTAAGCAAAATTTAACTTAAAGGTATTCAAATAGCCATTAATGTAATACAAAATCGTAGGTAATTTCATGCTTTAATGTTAAAGTTTACTCAAAATAATTGCGCGAAATTTGAATTTGGTTTACTGGGAGGGGTCTAAAACTATGCAACATTGTTATTATCTGGTTGCACTTTTCAGGTATTTTCCTCAATTATGTTTTTATCAAAGTGTATCAGTACAAGTACGCTAGCATCAGATCATAAGCTTTTGTCGCTCTTGAACTTTTTCTTTTTCGTTGTTTGTAGAATCAATCTAGAAAATATAATTGTTGGACATTATATTATTGTACATATTTTATAATGGATAGAACTGTCAAACTATATATTTGTAACAAATAAAATGATCAAATACAGAAAAAAGGTAGAAAATTAGCAGAATTCAAATTTCCCACATTTATTTCTAGGAAAAATTTTCCTTTTTTTTTCGTTAGCTGCTTTTAGGAAATCTCAGATTGCTTTTGGAAATGAGACATAATACTAGAAAATTTTATAGGTATGCAACCAAGTGCAAATGCAGACTTTTATAATAAATCATAAAATTGGAATTTTTAAATCATTAATAAAAATCATCGATTATAGTGTATCTCTGTTTAGTACGTTAATTAAATATCAATAGATGGATTCATAAAGAACAACTCTGCAAGCCTACATTCATTCTGTAAAATAACTTGGGATAATATATATAAACCGCAGAACTAACACCTAACATCCGATCCTCAGACCATTCACTTATTAATATCCCAGGTGGTAGAATTCATATTTGCCGCAAATTATTTAATTATAGTTATTTAATATATTATAATATAATACAAAATCGTTGGTAATTCAGACTTGAATGTTTTAAGTTAGTGAAAATTATGGTGGGAAATTTGAATTTTGCCGATAGGAATAGATTTCTGAATTATCCACACTGTAATACTCAAGTGCTTCCATATCAAGTACATAGTTCGCTTGGTCCAATGCTTATTTTCGTTGTGCTCTTCCCCGCCGCTTTTTAACTGCCACCGCGAAGAAGCTACAGTGGCGCCGCTCTATAGTACGCCAGCGGAACTATACGCCTTTGACCATATGATTTTATATGCGCCAAGAAGTTTTTGCTGAACGGCGGATGTAGATCCCTGTTACTCTGGGCATATAAAGCATTATTAAGGAGGAAGACTAGCTCAACTACAACATGCTAGAGGACGCTTCGTCACCGAAATTATATTTACGTACTTTTATTCTATTTGTAAAATAAAAATTAACTATCTGTAGCTATTCAACAAGGTAATTTGTAAATCAACTCATAGCATTAACATAAACTATATAATTTTGAGAAATTCGTGATAAAGTTTAATGTTTGTACTTTTATCATGGTGGAGATAGGTACAATGTATTGGAATAGTAATTTATGTGTATTTGAGGACGGATAGATTTATCTATTATTTTATCCATTTATTTATCCGTAAACAACAAATTTGAAAAAGATATATATTTATTTGGATAATTAATTGCAGAAAGTTTGTCGGATTTTCACGTAATCAAGCAGGCATTCTGCACAGAAATAGATGTGTCATATATATATTTAGTGGAAAAGTAAAAATAAATTGCTATATAAGAACTCAAATAGTACATGTACCTCACTAATATCGCCTAGTTGTTCATTGGTGTTACACCAATTACACTTGTTCGTTGGTGTTACACCAATTACACTAGCACATATTTTATCTTTCTCATGTACATAAAGAATCTTTTTCTGTCCGGTTTAATCAGAAACCAGTATAGAAAGTGTATAGCGCCAACGAACAAACCTAATATTACAATATTTGTTTAAAAAATTGGTGATGTAATAGAACACAAATTGTATCTTTGTCTAATAGAACAAGTAATCCCTTAGTAATTAAACGTGGGGTTCAACAAGGATCCATATTGCGCCCTTTTTTGTTCATATTTTATATGAATGACCTACCGATACATATATACAATAGAGTGGTGGAACAATAATTTTTTGACTCTCCCCAAAATATAATTTTGCCTTCTATGGAAAAAGAACAACTTACATGTGGTGTGTTTTTTATTCCAAATTTTCTGCGATACATTTTTAGCAATTCTTAGTCTTAGTATTACATATTAAAAATAGTGGTTAAATTCTTTTTTGTCCAAAACGTAATTAAAACGTATGTAAAGAGTCAAAAAGCTCACACATGGCATGAAGTCGACGATTTATAAGGTAAATATTTTTGACATTTTTAAAAATTTCTGTACTTTTTTTAGACACTTTGTTCTGATTTTTTTTTCATTCCATTAGAAATTTTTGCTTCTATTGCTAAAAGAGGTAAATTGTGTCCACGGTAATTGATAAAAACAAAGCGGTAACATCAGAAAAGCTTGACATATTTAACTATCCAAAAACTCCACAAATTCTTTTATTTAAAATTGTAATAATTTCTTCCCTCAGCATACCACATATCATTAGTAACTGCATAGAAAAATTATTTGCCAAATCATCTGGATAATTTAATTGGAGCAGATTTAAAATTTCTCTCCTCACTTAATTCTACTAATTTTGCAGGGAGCTGAATCAAAAATAAGTTTATCACATCATTTATCCCTTTGAACCTTATTTTGATTTGATTAATAACTACATCTGAAACCTTTAGAAAGAAATTTACCCGGAAAAGATCATCCTCCATATTAAATCGATGATCGTTTGACAATTCGTCAAAATGTGTTCAAATTTTGTCTTTTCCAAAAAAAAAGTTGGAGTAATATTCCATTTAGCTGCGATATGAACTGCTGCTTTTTTTTCAGAACTGTACATATTTCTAAGTTGTTGCAAGTTCTTACTTGCTCTTCGTAACCACTTTGCAGTCATAAGGTCTACACTTTATTTGATTGTAATAACTTAGAATTAGAAGGGCAATTTGTTTCACTCAATACTTTTAATAAAATTACACAAAGGAAAACAGATTCAAATCTACTCATTTTTTTTATAAGTCTAGATGCTTTTAATACATCAACATAACGTAATTTAATTGTTGCAAGTGAAGTATATCTTCCAGCCCAACGTGTGGGATTTCGTTTTTTTAATGTAATTTGTGACTCTCCTGTACATTCGATACAGCCCCACCTTTTTATATTATTACCTCAAAATGTATAAATATTGTCTACAGATGTAAAAAAAATCATAAACTTCATTACAACTTTTGGCAGCATCATTAATAACTAATTAATTATTGAGATACACAATGAATGTAGATAGCATTAAGTTGATTCTTTTCACGAAGAGTTTGGACTTCGTGATATGCTCCATCATATCCTTGTCCCTTACATTCGCTTAATTTTATGTTGTCTTTTAGAAAATTTTATGTTCCGTCATATAGACCAGAAGCTGAATGATCATGAAAAACCTAAGAAATTTTCTCTTATTTCAATTGCAGTTTCTTCGTCTCTTAGGCAAATGTATTACCTTTTCTAGGAATCTACTACCTTTTAACAAAACTCTATTATAAATAAACTTAACCCAGTGGTAAGCATTACCGACTTTATTGTATACCATTGTAAACAACATGGTATACTTTATTTTAACTACTCCAGCAGGTGTAGACAGTTCTGTTTCTCTTAAATTCGCTTTGATTGATTGATTTGACTTTTTATGTATGCGATTTCATTTTTCGTTATATCCTTTGATTCGTGGATAAAGCACATACGTATGGGTCTGCAGAATCTAACAGAGGAATGGACTGGATTTTGCCATATAATTTTATTTTGTTTTGCAATCAATTATAGCAATCAATTTTAATGGAACAAGTGAACTTTGAAAAATATTTGCGTCACTGTCGGCTCTACTTTGAATTTTTTGCTTAAATTGAGTCAATTGAGATCCGTCACAGCCCCATTTCAATATTATAGCTATGTTGTGCTTCTCTTCCCCTGAACAAGTTTCTAGAACCTCTGCTACATATTTACACAGACGCAATACAGTGTGGTTAAGTAATGCTTGTAATTGAGTCTCAGGACAGATCTCAGTCACCCATATTGAATCCTTTTCGGGATAACATTCCTGTTTTGCCTTTTGCATAAATGAATAGCATGGGTAGATTTACTTATTAGCCGGCGTGTATCACTTCCCACTGTCTTCGTCTGAAGTCGCCTTCTACAAAGATTGCCAACGTCTTTTTGGGTGTATGCTTCTTAAGAAGTGTTTGCTTTTCAACGGAAACAATCACTTTGCTAATTTTCTTAGCTCTGGTTGGTGAGGGTGTTATTTCTTTTATTAACGTTGATGCGTCTTTATTCTTTGAAGTGCGTTGACTCATCTCAACTGCATACATTAACTCTTCAACAGGTACTTGCTGCCGTAGCTTTTTTGTTTTTCGACGCTTACTGCGGTCACCTAATTCTGAGAATGTTTTAAGTGCTTTGTGAACAGGTGAACAGTTAGCCCAGTCCGGCACTTCAATCGAAGATGTGAGCCATAATTCATTATTTTTAAAAACATTCATCTTTATAACTAGCGGCTGCCCATTTCTTCTTGAAATACCACAAAGCTCAACTTAAAATCATTTTTTGATTAGGTGGACATTCTGTGACATTTGCAAGTTTCTCTTCCATTAACGAAATCTTTTCATCAATGTTCATCCCTTTATATTCTTTCAGGATGTCATACAATTCTTTTCTGGTAAATGTCTTGACCGCATGCGAAAAAACTAGAAAGGAAATAACAAAACTACCATGGTGAAATAGTTTAACCTTTTATTCGTTAACTTTGAATGAATAAAACACAAAACGGCGGATGGGCGTGAAAACTTTTATTGCAATATATAATTATCAGTTCAGATTTCATGTTTGCGAAAGAAATATAACTCGACTAGTGGGGACACTTAACAAAAATTACTGATATTTCAAAAATGCACTAGTAAAAATTTCCCAAAGAAACATTGCTTGTAAACGTACAATGTTAACAATAACATAATTAAATAATGCTATATAATAATGTAAGTACATACCTCTCACATTCATATTCAACAGGGTATTTTTATTAAACATATGCACGATATCCAAAAACACGCAAATGTCACCAACGAAAGCGTTGCGAATAAAAGTATGCTATTCTGACAGTGACAGTTCCAACTAATTCTATCTCAAAAGACAAGAGTGGGTGAATTTCTAAGACTGCTTAGTGATAAATCGATTATCTAGCTTTAGAAAAACAGAATTGAAGTGTTTTTAAACTCATTTTTTGATTGTATCTTTTGGCCGATTATAAGATACAAATACCCCTATTATGTGTGCTTCGAAGTAAGTTTCGATCTCCTCTTTCATTACTTAATAAACTACAACGGCTAGAACTTAAAGAATGTAAATCTGAATTCATTAAAAAGTGTGCATTTTTACAAACTAAATGGTTTTTTTTTTTTTACAGAGAAAAATAAAGTAATCGAAATAGGAAATTACGATTAGATGACGGAACCTTTGCTAAATTATCTAAATATTTAGTTTATTTATACATTCGCTTTAGATGACGTATAATTAGATGATTTAACTACAAAAATCTCTAATATAATTAAACTTAAGTTTTTATACGTTAATCTAATAACCTCTATATAAGGCTCCTATTAGTATAAGTATTTTATCCACAACACATTTAGACAATTCAACTACAAAATAGAATTATTATCTGAATAGCCGGGAATATCCAGATACTTTGTTGCGATAAATCAACTATATTAAATACAAAAAAACAAAAAAGAGCCTGCATTTATAGTTTTTGCTTATGTGTATTTACTTTTCTCGTGCACATCTCCGAACTTGCACTCATTTTAGTTCAGCTTATTCCTCCAAATCAGTGCTTTCCTGTGCTGTTAAAGTTAGTGGCGGTTATAAATTGTGAAGAAAGGTATTCATGGCAATGTGCTATACATAGCTTATTACAAGATTGAACATTACCTTATTTAATGAAATATTTCGAAGATAAGTGACAAAGTGCACACAAAAAACATTACGGGGTAAGTTTTATATAGTTAAATTGTATACTAAATGTAACTATAAAAGCAAGCACATAAAACCTTTTTAGGAGATAGGTACCAAGTTTAATTGGTTATTTTGTTTTAATATTTTACTTTGTTCTCACCCTAGGAGTAACTTATAGTAGCTAAGACATTGCGGAGTAATATTGCATATAAATATGTTACTTATCACCCCAAATTAACTTTTTATTAATTTTAAATTATCTCTGAGAAGGCTAAAATTAACATTTTTTTTTTTAGTTGATAGAACACTTCGAATATTCCATATAAAGCACCTGTCCACTCGAGCACTAGAATCAAGTATTAGACTCCAGTCTGGGAACTCGAGTATTAGAATCGAGTCTACATACTCGGGCATGGACTCGAGTCTTTTGCCAACCGAGTACGAGTTACTCGATTCTCAAAAATACGTACTCGTCGTATCACTAAATTTTAGGGTAACTTAAATACTCTTCTATACATTCAGTTCAGTGTTTCTGCTGATGATAGCTTTGCTATCGAAACGTACGTCCAGTTTAGTGTAGTTTGTGGTGAGGGGTCTGGGAGAAGTTTGCAACTCTTCTATACTATTAGAAGTTGATAAGTTTACACTTCCACAAAATCGCTCCGACATTGGAGTGGTCAAGGAACAAATTTCGGTGTTCCTGAAGACCAAATGTGTTGATTTTAAATACTTTTTTTTTCATGTGTAAGGAGCTGAAAATTAAAATAATCCTCTAACTTTTAAAGGACATATAACTCCATTGGCGTCTGTCGACACAGAAATATCTTAAACAGTTGGCGACATACCGTACTAATGGTTGCAGATAAAGTGGATTTAGAGGGTACAAGGAAAAGTTCGTAAGATATTTTTTTTTAATTAAGTTAAGATTTTCAGAAGCCTTTTATAATGAAACGTTGAAGTTATCTTTCTTTAAAAAAAATATAATCTCTTTGTTTTTTTTGTTGATTTTGTTTATAGCGTACTAATTTTCCTTTGTCAGGGCTAGTACGTTTTAAGAGAGTTTAATTAGGACTTACTTTGGTTACTAAACAATATTATGATTGGAAAATTTACATTGTAAAACTACAGTGCAGAAGGTTTCGCTAAACAGCTGCGGAAAAGTATAAAAACTATAATTGCTGAACTTTGGCCTAACAGTAATATTTCATTGACCTCCAACTTGTACGAACAGGCAGTAGTAATATCCTGCTAAAAGTGAGGTAAGTTACATGTGATAATTTTCTTTCATCCCGTTACAAGCTACAACACTAAAATTACGAATATTGTAACTTGTGATACTAAATGCACTTGTTCAATTATTTTATTTGATAAGTCATTTCTTGTTAAATTGAAACTTCCGTCTGTGAATGCTTGAAAAAAGTAAAATTTCTGGGAACATAGTGGATTCTATGTTTCTTAATCTCCTTGTATGCAGCCATATTTCAAAATATTTATGGCAAACATAATGTTAATAATGTTAAGTAATTAAGCGTTCAAAGGATCATGACAGAGCGGTCAAAATTTAATAAATGAAACCCCTTACCTCAATTTAGCTTTCTCTAAATTTATTAACTTTAGCATAGTATTATAATGTCACTTATACTCTGATAAAGCTAGTCAATTTTGCGAGAGCTCAGGATTGAGATAAGAAGTTTTATTCTCGACAGGTTTCACTGCTTTTTGTTGGTATATTCCTCTAACTAGTTTTTATATTTGCAACTCTTGATTTTTTAATATGTTTAATCGTTGATTTTTATCAGTTTCCAAAGTTATCATTCAGATTTTTCTTTTCTTTATCAACTTTTCTCAGGTTTCTTCGAATCTGATGGTAGGTATTTTAGAATATCACAAGCTGTATGCAAATCATCCTCTATCATTGCTCTAAAATGTGAAAAAGCAATGGTGCGAAAAAGTAGAACTGTTGAATTCTGAATTTATTTTTGCACTTTTGGTGCCCTAATTTTTTTGAAACTACTAGAAGAAAGTAAGATTGGATTTTCTTTTTCAATTTTAAAATTATTTAAAAACCGCAACGGGCTCATTGCGGTTTCATTAAGGTTGAGTTTCCAGAGGGCCGAAGGAAGTTAAAGGGGTTGCAAAACAGCAGTTTCCAAACCATTTTAATTACATATAATGACCGAAAATTAAAATTTAATAGGTAAAAAATACCTGGATTTTCACTAAATTTTTTGTTTAATACAAGTAATGTTTGTTTACAGGAGATGTAGGCTGTACTTCGTATGTCTTTTCTCCATGTGGTCCTAATTTTTTTTCCTATTGATAAACTTGAACGAAAACAATGCAGTTTCTCTACCATTTTAATCTTTCAGTGCAGTATATTCGTCTTGGTGTACAACAATACTCACTTATTATTTTCAATACATTTCAGTACAGTATTTTACTATAAATAATTTCATTCAATTATCCTATATTTTCTCCCTGGATTATAATAAATTACAACAATCGTCACTGTTTTATACAACTAGTAAGACGAGCTTGCAAAATTCTTTGTTCTTTTGTGATCCGTTTTCAATGACCTTCAAGCCTATCCTATAAAGTTGTTCCCGGGAATTTGCGAACGTGTGGAGTAATTTATATTTTAAAGGAAGTACTAAAATATTAGAGAAATCCACAAAATTATGCGTTTTTTATTCTGATTTTATTGCAAATATTTCTGATAGCTCAGAGGTATTTACATATACAATAATTACACCTACCTTGGGTTGCGGCGGGTCGCAGGGGCAGAAATCAACCTAAGACCAATACACTTAAGTTCTTTATTAACAGAGTCTTCAAGAGGAATACCTCATGCAGTCTCCTATCGGCGCGCCTCCTCTCGGAGTGTCTTCTTCACAGAGAGTTCTTTTAACTATCATTACAATAATTATATATCTTAGCGCTATCCCCACTCTTGAAGGCCGATTCGTGGCAATATAACATATGTGGCAAAAATACTCCAAACTGTGGTACTGGTAATGCTGCAAACTTCTCCTAGACTTCTCACCACAAACTGCACTAAGCTAGACGTACTGCTGTGGCCTGGCACCCCGGTTTTCTTACGAAAACCGGTAGTAAAATGAAAACACTGAATT
Organism: Protaetia brevitarsis; assembly: GCA_004143645.1. Classification (NCBI taxonomy): domain Eukaryota; kingdom Metazoa; phylum Arthropoda; class Insecta; order Coleoptera; family Scarabaeidae; genus Protaetia; species Protaetia brevitarsis. The sequence goes on along the minus strand of RXPK01000054.1, from coordinate 2,975,860 downwards.
TAGATTCAGTGTTTTCATTTTACTCCGATCTGTCTTTATCAATGTTTCGGGCAAATTTTCTCAGAAATGTTAAATTTTATTTATTAAAATTTAGTTACTGAGTTAATTGTTTAATTTATTTATTTGAATGTTCAGTTGTTTAAATGAATTTCACTCTGTAATATATTTTTATTTGCTTATGTTAGTTTATGTCCTTTCTTATATATTCTTCTTCGATGATCTGTGCGTTAGGCGTAGCGCACGCAGCTGTTTATATGTATACGATTGTTTAACCTTGAAAGACTCAGTTCCGAGATTGACACAAAAGTAAGTAGATGTAAATTTGTATTTCATTGCTGCCATTTTGTGATTTCATATGATTTAAAGATTTGTTTCGCTAATTTGATTTTATCTCGTTCATCAAGGAACTCGATTAATAATAATTGTTATTATATAATAATAAGAATATTCTTGTGTACACAAATTAGATATAAGATCATTTATTATTTCGTGCAGGAAGGTAGATATTTTAGTTTAAGAGTTAATTTTTCGTTTTTTTTTTAATTTTACTGTTTTATAATTATTTTTAATCACCTCGGGTTGGGTGAATAGAAGCTTGTGCTTGCTTTTAGTTTTCATTTATGTAAATTTACTTGAATTGTCCACGTTTAATTCAGTTTGTTTTAATTTTGGAACCACGTGGATTGATTGATATAAAAAAGGACTATCTTCCTGAACTAATTTGTTCTTTTGCTTTGTTAGAGGATTTAGCATTGTCCTTTTGTAATTTAGATTCGAGCAGTTTTTTGATTTCGACCAGGACCTTTTGTCCAAGGTTTTTTTCTGCATAATTGTTATTAACAATTTTTTTTTTCTTTTTTTTTATAATAAAAATTTCTGATTATTGATTAACGTCATTCTAAATTCTGTTCTTTTATTTTTGATTAAACCTTTTCAATTTTTGGAATATTTAAAGAAAGTCGGATTTCTTTCACCCACAATTTATTTTTCGTGATTAGTTTTGAGTTGCAAGGGTAACCCTGAGTTTAATTGTTCTTTTGCGCCCTTTTAAAATTTTATCCGTTGAGCTAGTTAATTTAATTTTTCATTTTTAATATTCATTTTTCATTTTCTTTTGTACATTCAGTACACAGCAGTACGTTTCGATAACAAAGCTATCATCATCAGCAGAAACACTGAACTCAGAACTGAACAGAGTTCAGCGTAATAATTGAGTTCAAATTCTTTCCTTTTTGTGAAACTAAATCTTTATTTATATATTTTATAGTATAAAATATTCTTCCAGGAATAAATATGTATGTGGTCTTTTTCAAATAAATTAATAAAGATGCAAAGACTTCGGTGGAAGTCATGCGGTCATGTGTCATTGTAGACTTTCAAATTTCTGACACGAACACACACCAACTTATAATTAGGGTTCAAGAGTTATGATTATATAGTCCTGTGTAATACAAAGCCTGTTCCTTTTTAGTGGACTAATTCATTTCTAACATCCGACCCTGCAGTAGTTTGTCAACAATGATGTCCGAGGGTGCACAAATGCATAGAGTTTCAGACGTAGACTAAATAATGTCGAGTTGTCTGTGTGTGAATGTGAATAAAGGTGAAATGTGAGAATTAAGATTTATACTGGTATAATGCAGTTAGACCAAAATCACATTATTTTAAAAAGTGATAAAATAGCGATATAGTTTAAAATGAGTATCTAACAAACGAATTGATTTAATGTGATCTAGGAACTCTGCACAACGACAATAGTTCTTCTTATCCATGTACTTTCTTAATTATTGTCCTGTTGTATATAATAGATTCATTCGGAAACCCAAAGAAACTGCGACCATCATTAATATCAGAATTTATCTTGCAAGAGCGAATGGCACAATAGCATGATGCCCATTGGCGTTTTCTTTCACGGCTATTTCGCTTAAACCTGACTATATAATATATAACATGCACAATGTAATAATAATATACATGCACCTTATCAAGGTACGTTGATTGTTTTTAAAACTGCATGGGCAATTTAAAACTAATAAAATACTAAAATAAATAAATAATCAAGTAAATCATGTAGACTAAACGCATCAGTAAACTAATTTACCTAGGTACCAGTGCAAACAATAACAAATTGCCATATTGGCAGGCTGTTGTTTGAAGTGAAGTTAGGCTTAGAAATTCAGATCCCGATGTCTCATCTATTATCCTTACTGTTTATAGTGTAATAATAACTACTAAAAGAATTCACAATATTTATTGTGAAATTTCATTAGAAGAATGGCTGTGGACACAGTGAAGGAAACATTTTGGTTTGTTCGTTTAGTTAGTTCACTTTTAGAAACCTAAGAAAAGAGAATTAAGTAAAAAAAAAAACTAGCAGGTAGTAAATAAGACTTAATCGATAATGGGACGCTGTTGAAAGCAAGGGGCGAGCGCCCTTATCTCAAAATATATTGGGGAGATACAAGCAGGTATGCGGGGACATTCAGTAGCTCCGAACGTGTCTAATTTATAGTCGAGATTAAAGTGCGATATTACTGAACTTTTCCAGCACCGAAATAATTTCGCACAACATCGTGGCTGAACTGTGGTACCGCGCGGAAAATTTATTGTGTGAGATTTCTACTGCACAGATAATGGAAGCGATCGTTTCGACCTAAAATTGAGACTTCAACCGTAAAAAGACGGAAACGCCCTCTATTTGATTTTACGATTTTATTTACACGGTTATTCGTGTATGGGATATCTTCATTATGTTCGCTTATTCAACGAAATCGCTTGGGCTCGTTTGATTTTGCCTCTGTTTTGGTTAACACGTTAAAGTCGTTCTACTATCTGTATTGTAATTATTTTTTTTTAATTTAAGCTGTGCTTAGTTCTTTTATTAATTACTGAGAAATGCATGACGTAATAGAATTTTAGAGGAGGACTTTTTGAACAAATGCAAAACGAGATATTGTTTTAGTTTTACACGTTAATATTCTGTTTTAAAAAATAAAGCTTTTCAAGTTTGCTTGGTACATTTTTTAAATTATATCTTGTAAAGGATATAATAAAATAAACAACAGTATCAAAAAAAAATGCATTGCAGTGTAAAAAAAATTATGTTGACATCGTTATTTATTAGAGGACAGGCACTGACGCCTCTTATAAAAGTAAAAGTAATGTGTTTGAAAATTTATATATTGTTATATTATACTCCAGCAATACAAAACGTTATTCGGATTATCAATCTTGTATTCACAATTTTTTCTATAACATATCTTAATTGACAAATCGACATAATAATTTCAAAACATCTGTAGAGCTAGTTCACTTACTAGATACGAATATAATAGGTTTGTTCGAACATGCACTTCGCGAGCGGTTTACGATCATGTGAACCAATTAGACAACGCATTCCAGTTCCCGAGAACTCCAATCTGTTCTCTGATTGGTTCACGTGGTCACGAACCGTTCGCGAACTGCATGTTTGAACAGCCCTTATATTGTATAAATTAATTCCGACATGTAAACACGTCAAAAAGGCCACTTATAATTTTGGTTTATAAAACCTTGTTTTATGAATCTTGGCGGTATGGAAACGTCATTTATTCTCCAAAATAAAAATTTAATAAATTTTGTCAATAATTAAATTTTAATTTTTCTTTTTCAATTCGCAAATGAACACATGTTAGCTTCTTCCAATCCTACCTTAATTCATCCATTTTTACTGTCCAAATTGGTACCATTCTGTTTTAAATCTGATAAAATCAATTTCCAACCTCAATTCTTCATAATAATAATAGTAATGAATACTTTTTCCACTATTAACATTTGCATCTTTATCATTTTCACTGTCAGTGCCATTTTCCTTAAGAGGTTTAGTATCCACATTTCACTGTGCTGCTAAATTAATACTACTCATACCTTTCTTATTTTCCTCTGTAAATGCATGCTTTCTTTCGAATCGTTCTTCCTGCTAAATTTCCAGCGTTCCGTTCTCTTTCTTTGAAATATCGGATATGATTCCTTTAGGTTCAGATCTTGATTTAATCTCTTCTCTCATTCGTCTCAGCCCCGCTATTAATTTCTATCTCTTCCTAAATAGGAAGGATAAACATCCTGCACATATATCTGATCCATTTCGATTTTGCTGGTAAATTTACCCAACACTTTACAAACGCCAGTAAATCTTACTACTAATTACAAAGTTTGTACCCTGATCTATAGTATTTTATTCACACAATTTTTCTTGTACGATATATCTTATAAAAAAATGATTAAAAATTGATTAAACTTAAATACCGCAAATGTCTGCTATTAAGATATTCATCCATAAATAAATTCCCAGATATTTCTTGCGATTATTTTGTTCTAGAGTTTGTAGGAATTTTGGTTTAAATAACTTCATTTTGCTCTTTCTAACGCATTGCCGAATATTTTCGATTGACATATTTACATTGAGACTAGTCTTAGATTACCACTTGAGTTATTTCGAAGGTACTCTAGTGTAGTGTGACACTGTCTATTTTTCTTCATGAAGTATTTCTTTAACTATATTTAGTTTACTGCTCCAGTTTCATTAAATACTTTTTAATTTAATTAATTATGCTATTATTAACGAAAGGATGTTTAGATGTAAATGAAATACCCTACTTCTTTCTCTTTCACTTGGGTCATTTCAATTTCATAATTTCTAGTAATGAGGCATTATCATAATTCTATTCATTATTCAACTGTATTAATGAAGTTAATAAATAATTTTATAGTAACCTACCAATGTCACAGCCTTCGTGTCATATAACCTACTTTCAGTATTATTTAAGTTGGTAATTTATATGTTAAATACAAAAATGCACTACCTAAATAAAGACAAAACAAGATTATTAAAGAAAAATCAATGTGGGAAATAGATAAACTTTAGTATTTGGTAAATGTATCTATTTAACTTTCTTAATGTTTGATTTTATAAAATATATATTAATTAGTATATTTGCAACATCTTTTTTAAAAATTTTAATTATGGTTAGTAGATTTTGCAAGAAGAGGATTATGAAGCTAGGCATAATAAATTTGTAAAAATGATTTTCTCATATATTTTTTTTATTGATAAACGTATTTGATTGGAATTCAATGGTGCAGTCAGGTTTTTAATAAAAAAGACATCTGATACCATTTTACTATTTTCAAACAAGAAAAGAAGCGTGTCTATTTTTACCTGACATATACAGATATTTTGATCTACTATATAAGTATTTAAAAAGCTTGGTTCAATTTTAATGTGAAATATAAATCCTAAAGAGCGCTTCTATTTCAAATGAATCAAGGTCAATCAGAATATAAAGAAATATAATTTCATTCTCTACAATTACCAGAAATAATACTACTGGGTTTTAGTAGGCTATGATCATCACCATAAAAGTCAAAACTTTCAAAAGGTAATTCAGTGTATGTAATACATGTTCCTTCTTGAAGCTTATAATTTGTTTATTTCCTCTTCCATTTTATTGTGTATGAATTTAAAAATATCCATGCAAATTATATAAAACATTCGTAGAAAAGATTGATAGGGTCGGGTTTAAAATGAATTTAAAAAATGATAAATTTCAAATTATGTCCTGAAGTCGTCACAAATGTTGTGACCACTAAAAAACTGGCGATTTGTCGCACGCACTGTGTCATATATTTTTGATATTACTGACGTAATAATTGTGATTATATTAAACATAAACTAGTATTAAATAATCTGTAAAAACTCTCAGCTAACTTTTATAAGACCATTATTCATATGGGTTATTTTAAAAATTTACCACCTACTGATGACATTACAATTATACAATATTTTCGAACAAATTCAGATTTTGGGGATGATGTTTTTGTAAAAACAAAAGCTAATAAATGTAATTCCCACGATTTGCTTGATGACTGCTTTCTACAGCCTGTCGAATTATGAGTTGCACGTGTTCACCGCTGGTGCCACTTACCGGACTTTTTTGGAAATATTGCTTACCCTTTGGTTGCAGGATTGTGACAGCAAAATGTCAATCTAATTTAAATGAATGTCACATTGACAAGTACATGTTTGCTTCGTTAAAAACCGACCTATTAAGGTTTTTAAAGTTGTATTTCACATGTCATTAGTTGTATAATTATTTGGTTAATAGTTTTGATCTAAATTCGTTTAATAGTTTTGTTCTATTTTAGTTTTAATATAAACCAGGTTGTAATCAGCTGTGTCCTCCATTACTATCACTTTGACGTGTTAAGAAAGTAGTTCTCATGTTCTCAAACGTCATGCAGATGTCGCTACTCACCAGAATCACCGGTGCAACATTGAATTCCATATAAATTTGGATGATTCGACAGGCGGTATAAAGCAAACTGTCTAAGCACGTCGTGGTAATTCCTATCAAGCACAATGTTATAATTGCAAATTTGACACATTAATAGATAGAGCTGACGGAGACACAAATTATGCAATTGGCGAATGCAAAACCGCTAATCTTTTTATTGGGAGGAACAGTTATGAGGTAATACTAAAATTTCTTAAAAATATTCATTTTCAAACTTTTTTTTTTAAAAAATAATCTCAAACAAAAAACCTATAAATGTGTAATAATTTAAAACTTATTTCCACTAAAAAAATACAAAAAAAAATGTTTCCCAACCCTATTTATGAAATATTCACCCTAATAAAAAAAAAAAATTAACGCATTGATATTATTTGTTATAATTTTATTTAAATATATTATAAATCATTTCTTGTATGTACACTTAGCAATAAGACCTTAGCTAGCAATCACAAGTTCACAATACATATCCTTATAAGAAATAAAGAATACTAGAATGGAACAGACATTTAAAATTATATCGTCTAGATTTTATCTAAAAGTAAACTGTTAACAATTGCACATATCTCCTGCCTACTTTACAAGAACATATATCTCCAAATGGTAAAACCAAACAGTGTTACTTTACATCTAATATAAATTATGATTTGAAGTGTTGTTTGGAAAACTAACTTTACAAAGGTCATATGTATGCAAATATAATATTTATATCACTATATCGAAAGGAACATTTTTGCAGAGTGGTGTCCTCTTCTGATTATTTACACGATCAATATATGTCGCCGAAATTCAATGTCTGATTATTTTTGTGAATGTATGTGATGGTGGAGATCATCAATTGGTGATTGATGCGACAACGCACCGTCGCTTAATATTGTGGTACCAGGTGGTGACGGACCATTTGGTAATTGGTTGGAATTGTTGGAACTCACTTGACCGCCTTCTTGACGCATCAAGTTTCTTCGCCACTTTGCTCTAGCATTTTGGAACCATACCTGATTGTATGCAAAAGAACTTATTAGTAACATAAATAGTACAGAATTGCCCAAAAGGATGTAAGAGGCTATTTATTTTATTATTTTAAAGAAATTAGTGTAGGAAATATGTTGCAAACTATATATTGCTTAGTTTCAGCGTTGGAACCGCTCTTCCTAAAACTGCTCCTGGCTACTGTTAAGCACGAAATGTCGATGTCGGCCAGGAGCAGTTACAGGATGCGGTTCTATCCGGAAGCTAAGCAGTATACCAGGTAAATTTGGAAGCAGTCAATTTTATTAAAACAAAAAGTTTCAAGTAAAAGTTTTAGTATGAGAAGAGACCCAGCTTATGGTTACACAATCATAGCGCTAGGTAAGCGCGTGATTGTCATACGAAGGTCAAGTGATTTTTTCTTTAATGGAACATTTTTTAACGAATATAAAAAGAGGTTCAATTTTGAACAGAAATTTCTTAAACTTTATATAGCCTAAAATAAACATTAAGGATATTCAAGAAAATTAAAAAGCTGGTCTATTTATCATGGCCTTCCCTAATTTGGAAGTAGTCAGTTTTATGAAAAAAGTTCAAGCAAATGTTTATACCCATAGTTAAAGGATAACACTTAGAGGTCATAAGAAGGTTAGTTTATTCAAGGGTTAATTCCGAGTAGAAAAGTACTAATCACATTCTCCACCGCTCTTTCACAGATTACACATCTCTCTCTCTCTCTCTCTCTCTCTCTGTCTCCATGAATTATTTTTCACCTATTATTATTACCTCAACATTTATAATATTTTTCACTTATTTTGCTTTTATTTTACTACTGACAAACTTATCTGATAATGGCGTCACGTCATGTTGTAATTATTTCAAATTAAAGTGAATGGAAAGGATATTTATATTTTATTGATTTATATCTACACCATTCAAACAGCATTTTATTCAATCAAAAGTACTAAAGTTCATATGGGCTAAAATTAACATTAAAGAGAATAATAAGGAAAACTTAAAAAAGATAACTTAAGTTAAAGTTACAGGTTATGGAGAGTCGGCATTTAGAAACTTAGAATAAAATAAACTGTCTTGGCGTGCCTTCCATATCTGCATTGGATAAATTAATTAACTATTTTAAATTTGAAACAATAATCATCCAGTGGTTAGTATATTAAATTAAATAATTGTAGGTAAGATTATTTGGAAGTCATGAAGAGATTACAATACAATAGGATTAAATCTAAATAATACTTGAAATACGGAAAATACTTAATTATAAAGAGATAAAATTCAAATAATTTTGTTGTTTGGTACCATTTAATTCGTGAAATATTCTATAAGGTAATTAATTTTTTGTATTTGTAAATAGTTTCTATCAATTCCTGGGATTATTACCTTATATCACACCTTTGAATAACCTTAAAGCGCTCTTCTAGAACTGGAAGTGGAACCATTTTGAACTCCACTTGAAACTCTTTCTCATAAAACTGATTGCTTCAAATTTTGGGAAGGCCATGATAAATAGACCAGTTTCAGTTGTTCTTAAACATCTCGCTTAATGTTCATTTTAGGCCAAATAAGTTTTAGTACCCAGTTCTGTACTTCGAATTGAAGAGAATTTTGAGAATTTGTTAAAAAATACTATGTTCCGTAAAAGAAAAAAACAATTTGCTTTCTTGTGGTCTCCAAACGTTTGGTTAGGGCTATGATTATAATAGAGATGTGCCTGTATTTGATACTTCACCATCCGATACATGGAGAGATCAATAGTATCGGATACTAAAGATAAAATTTCAAAATGTTTCATTCATTTTATTTTAGTAGACGCAGCAGAAAGTATCGCGAGGTGTAAGTGATTCGATACTCAAAAGTATCTAATGCGAACGCTACTGATATGTATGCACGTGTTAAAATTAGATAAATAGCACCCTTATAAATTATATTTCTTATTTGATAAATAACCGAAGGAAACTGCCATTGATTTGGCGATTATTTGCTTATTTAAAAGAAACATTTCACTTTGAACAGCAACAAACACCGTTCAAAGTCGATTTGATATATATTAATTAATTTAAAAAAAATGCCCAGTAATATGGGTTAAATTCTCTATCAAAATGAATTACCGTCTCATTTCTATGTACATTTATGCTGGAACTTTTTATTGTAAAATTATATTTTAATCATTGATAATAACAACAAAAATGTGTATTTCTTATGTAAATATATTTTTGTACGCGTGTACTGTTTACATTAGTTTGTTTAGAATTTTAACATCTATATATGCAGTACAACTCATGCGCACAGGTCAAACGGGTTTTGCTAATAAATCGATGAGTTTCTTTGAAAGCATCGAATGCAAAGTATCGCGTACGAACACAAAAAGTCTGGTGTCTACCTGATACTCAAAAGTATATATTATGAGCACCACTACTGCATTATCATTAGTCGGATATCTTCTTGTGTTAAAATTTTTAAACTAAAACTGACTGCTTCCAAATTTTGCGGGGACCAACCGTCTTCGTGTAAGTTAAATAAATTGAAAAATTTGTTAAAATTCAGTGGAAGCGAAAGGAAAGCAATGGTAATTGAGTGTTTCATGCAAATTCAATATTTGTCCAGAAATACATACCTGCAAAACGCGTTTAGATAGACCGGTTTTTTGGGCCAGTTGCTTAAGATCTTTAGCATCAGGGTTTTGGTTGATCGCGAAGTATGTCTTCATAGTTCTTAATTGATGGTGCTTGAATGATGTCCTCATTCTTTTCGTTCTTTGGGATTGTTGTCCTGTACTCGATGCAGGTGACGTTACCGAAGAATCGTAGGATAATGAATCCATTGACGATGATAGTTCCCCTTGTTGTAGCATTTCTGAAATGGTAATTGAAGTTATTGAATTATGCAGTAACTTTCCAGCGAAAAAGCTAGAATTATATAAAATATGAATAATAGAAGTGATAAAATAATAGTACATTAAAGCACTGATGTTACAATGACGTTCGTTGTAATCAATGTACGAGTATTACAACAAGTCATTGATGTGTAACACGTGTGTTTATACTATTTCTTCTACTGCGCATTAATTTACGTTTATTTACTATTAAAAATGGGATTTCTTATCCGTGCATGGAATTTTAATTTTTCCACACACAATTCTTGCAATTCCGTGGAAGAGCCTACATAAAAATGTCAATTGTGAAATGTCAAACCACGAGTCGCACCACCAACCTCACATTAAATGTAACACAAACAGTAACAAAGTGGAAAAACAGTTACACAAAGTGCTCATTGTATGTGCGAAACAGAAAAAAAATATTTATTTCATCACTTCTACTATTCATTCAACTCAGTCACAAGGTTCGAACTTTGTGGGGGTAGTTTATTTCTTGGATTTCTTGGGCAGCTAAGAATATATTAGGTATTCTCACTAAAGCAATATTATTGTCATTAACAGAAATGTGAGCAAAATGCTTACGTACTTGTCAACCAATGCTGGGTTAAATTCGATTAGAAAATTAGAAATAAGAAAAATCTGATGCCGTTATCCAAAAAGAGAAACCTTTTAAAAATCAAATATAATTGCAGGAGTGATATAGAACCATGTCATTATAGAAATCATGCGGTTAATATTTTATTTATTGCCAGTATTTGAAAACAATTCAAGTCATGGCATTTGAGTAAACAATATCGGGAAAACTCTATTCATTTCTGAATCACAACCAACTAGAACATGCATGTAGTTGGTAGCTTGAACAATAGCAAAAGACAAAGCACATGCACCCTTTGTAGGCGATATTTATGTTTTCATTGTATGTTTCAAACTTTTGTTGAGCACCGGGGGACAATTGTAATATATGCTGCAGTTACTGCTGGTCAAATTTACAGTACTTGGATATTACTAGGAACACAATACCTTCCTTTTGGTTGTATTTACAATGTGATAAGGGCTGATACACAGAATGTATATGAAGAAAGGTATATTTGTGATATAAAACATATGCTTAGTTACAACTAACAAAACGGAAATAAAGTCGTATGGTGAGGCAAAGAATTCAAACAAGTCTTAACAACTCGATTTCCAAATTAGTAAGCAACGATACCTGTTATTTCAATTATTTAATGTTCAGTAGTGGAAGACAAGCACTGGTTAGAAATTTATACACATGCATCCGTGTAATAATATAATTAGTAATAAATAATCGTTACTCAATATTATCACCAGTTTAATAAAATGATCATAAGATTATATATTCACATCAGACGAAGCATACTTCCATTTTTTCAGGCTATATCAACAGATACAATGAAGAACAGCATTGAGAGAGAAAAAATGGTTCAGTTAACCATTTATGATTTTAACACTGTTTTCGTTTTAAATACGACCAATGCCCTTCTAAACTTTAAATTAACATTACAAACATTGTTAACGTTTCACTGCTGATCCAACGAAACACAATAATATTTATGATACAATTTGGGAAGGACTATGGTTACCTTTGATGTGTTGAAAGTGCGTTAAATGCGACAACTCATCTAATCCCAGGTAGTCAAATTGGCGAATGCATACTTAATAAGTATGGTAAATAAAATCATCTACTTTTGAATAGAGTAATGTAATTGCATATTTCTAGTCGGTAATGTAGATAACTATAGTTGTACCTATATGTATATTTCAGTATTCTTATATTTACATAAATATGTATTTTCTCAATACTGCGGGATAAATGAATAATTGAACCAAAGCCTATATACATTACACATGCATAATACGCTATATTCGGCTCACGTTAATGACTACATAGTGTATTTATCGTTTAGATTTCTGTTTCGTATCTTTTTAGGTTATAGATCATGACAGCATAAAACATGTTACAAATACATATAGGTACACTGAACAGCATAAGTAAAAAAATAACATTATACAATCATCATCACCTAAATTGTAGAATTTTTGTTAAAACTCCAATGTTGTCGTTTTAAATACTTAGATTTCTATGAAAAGTAGCTGCTTCTTTTAAGCAAGTGTACTGCATCAAATTTACCATTTAATATATAGATATTAGGTACATGTTTAAAACTGCAAAAATCGTTAAAATCGACATTTCTGTCATTGGGAACATGGGCAATACCATGGTGCAACTATATAAGGTATGCTCGCGTACCATGGGCAATACGAAATTCATAATTTTGTAGAAACCGCTTTACATCCAGAAAAAAAAAGCGGAGTGTGGACAGCAATATTGAGACGGCGCACAATTAGTGCAATAACTTTAGTGAAATATCAGTGCCGAAAGATATTGAATTAAAATTTTGGAGTGTTTATAATCTAGTTATATGACAATGAATTGGAAATAATATGGGGTATCGATATCGAAAATATTATTTTGGTCCGATCCGGAAAAATGCTTTGATCCGAATGGTGCTTTTAGGACCAATTTTTTAGTTAATGTAAAACTTTTTTTCTAGATTTCAATTGTGACTGTATTTATGTCATTCGTAATTTGACGTCTGATTGAAATATATTCTAAATACATACACTGAAATACAAAATTCGCGGCTCCCTAAAATTTCTTCATGAGCGAATAATATGTCTATAATTTAAATATATAAACATATTTGAGGCAGCACTCTACGAAAATTTGAGCACTTAATGAAGCAAGGTCCACATTCTAAGCCAACACAGAGAAACATTATATTCATAAAATAGAAAGAAATAATATTTTAGGGAATTGTTTACCCATTACAAATAAAAAATCATGAAAATTTACTCTGTCTAAATGTTTAAATAGTATGTTTCCAACCAAGGGAGGAAAGTGCTCTATTGCAGGTCGCGGGCAAATATTACAAATCGAGCCGAAGTATTTTTTCCCAGCCAGTCCAATTTAAATGTAAATGTCCAAAAATAATAAAGACATATCTGTGAGTGACATGACAGATAGTAGGCGTGATCTGTCAAATATTTTTTAAGAACTGTCAAGTTAGCGTCGTTTTAAAAGTATTTAATAATAGTTTAATTGAAATTTAATACCTAATAATTTAGCAATTATCTCATAAATGTACTAATGTCTTCTATCAATAATGTCGCATATTATAAGATGTACAGTTTCATCATGTCAATGTCACTAGGGAGGAAAAGTACAACTTTTCTCCCTCAAGTGAGGGAGGAAAGTGGACACTTTCCTTCCTGCTGGGAATTTTTTTTTGTTTAGGTCTCCGTCTAGAAACACTCATTTTGCATTACTGCAAAGGGCAGGCAAAAATGTTACTAAGGGTTAGTACACTACATTCAATATGTGCAATAAATTGTCATTAAGCTACTGTGCAACCTTACTAAGATGAACTGATGTCTCCATTGCACTTATTATTGGTAAATAGATATTAAACTGAAAAAAAAAAAAATACAGAAAAAGACTTATTCTCGGAAATGTCAAAATACTAAGGTATGTCAACCTGTATTGTTAATTCCCTAGAGTCAAAATTTGTTTTCTATTTTCAATTCAAAACCAAGATTTGTCGGTTCAAAAAATAGAGTGTATCACATGGCCAGAAACTCTTTTGCGAGTAACTCATACTCGCAAAACTGCAGTTTCTGGCCTAGTGATACAAGTAACTATTTTTCTTAACTTGAAGGTAAAGCTTTCGAGCTTTAATCAGCTTATTAATATCAAAATGACGTCTCGATAAATTGACACAAAAACACACTCGAAATTTAGATGCAATAAAAATAGTTGACTATTTATCAAGGTCTTGTTATATTATTACTGATTATCTAACAATATTAAGACGAATTATATTTGGAATTTGTGGTGGTCACTTCGAACATGCCTTATATTGAATAACCTGTAATCAAATTTACAAAAACAATTTGTTTTACTTTAAATATGCTGCATAAACTTTAGATACTTGCTGAAACATAAATGTATCTTAAATAATCTCTTTTCCGTGGTAGTTTTTATAATATTAGGTTCATTTTCCGTATTGAAAAATAGTATAAAATTTACTTTTTGGGATATCCAAGAAGTTACAGCAAATCACCAACCTAACAAAAATTTAGGAAGACGGTGAATTCAAACCATCATAAGCCATTTAAATCAGTCTGTATGTGACTCCTTCTATGTTCATTAAATATGTAGATTTTTGCTTCACATGACATGGTATAGAGTGTACTATAGTTTAGAAGGTTGTATAATAAAATAAACAGTGTCTGAGTTTGCTGTAAGATTTGCCTAAACGGAGCCACGTGGTTTTATAGTTCGGGACGACAATATGGGATGCGATTCTTGAAATTATTAGTAGATGTCCAAAGGCAAAAGGCTAGACGATGTTTGCCTTTTTAATCTAGAGACACTATAACACCGTATAACTGATTCTAAAGTAAAATGATAGAAATTGTGATAACATGCCCGCATTCTTGCTTTATTTAATTCAATTTGTTTCTGTCTTGACATTCTGAAATAACTCACTCATATACTATACATACATAATCTAGTGCACGTCTCGCGTACACATGGTAGCGCACCGACTGCTAAAATAATCGAAATCAATAAGCGCGTTCGCATTGACATGAAAGGGAATAAACACAAACAGGACACTTGAGCACGTATGTAGGGTTGTTCAAGTTGGCAGTGGCAAGTGCGCCCCCGTGAGATCCTCGATCCACCGACGCTGCCACCTATGTATATTACGAGTGCGCACTTCAGTTTGCCGTATGCACAAAACTAAGTAAATAATGTTAATGGGGTAGGTACGTTACCCCATCGTTATTTAAGGTCGTGTGATATTACTGTTCACGAGTATGTTTTACAAGCGAGGAATGTTAATGCAGCCACTATGAAACTTTTATAATATAGCAAACGCTCTGTATGGAAGTACGGATGCGAATTCTAGATTTAACGAAACGAAGCCTGTTCTTTAGATACTTGCTTTGCGCATGTTGGAATGATACGAACACAACGAATTTTTATTCCCTCGTACGAAGAATATTTTTTTTTTGCAATTAGAAATTTAATATACAGACGTTTTTGACATTAATATAGAGTCACAATTATATCCCACATGTAATTTAGAAATATATATGGGAGCGCCCTATTTGTTCGTAAATCATATTCTACGACCAATTGCGTTTCACAAATTACCACTATAACTAATGCTGTGAAACTAAATGTTTCAGAAGAAACACTTCCTAGTGGGTGGTGTGCCTAAACCTAATCCAAGTGTTTCACCTTGATTTTCGATTCACCATAATATAGTGGAGTGATTACCCTCCGTTTAGCACATGGGTCCAGCCTGAGGTTTCATGATTTTTCCTAAAGTTGAATTAGCTACAATTTCGGAACAAATTAGGAGGATACCTCGCATTCGAGGATAACTACAAGAATATTTCAATGTACGATATCGACCACATGAGATATGAATGATATCGTATCTCATGTGGTCTGTCCAGACTCTATGTATTTTACATTTACCTCGCTTCATTTTACTTTGTTTTGGTAATTTTCAATTCGGACTGATTCTTATATTCTAGCATATCATAGCATTGTGCACACATAAGCATTAGTAATCGCCCGTACGTTGTAATAATAACATGTTCATTCTTGTTTTCTCGCGTTAGTCTTTGCCTATTAGATTTGCTTTTCTGGCCAGTCAGTTAGTGAACGTTGAACGTATAACATTAGTGCTACTGAGACACATTCCACACAAAATTGTTCTAATTCTTCGGTTCCTTAAAAATGAGTGATGAAGTGGAATTTGTGTATAATACTCGATCACGAAAGTAAAGTGCGGATATGGATTTTTATACACGATTGGCAGCGGCTTTAGCCAAAGATATAGAATGTGAAAAAAACTAAGGAAGAGCCAGATGAAATTGATTCATTTGTAGACAATGACAATGATCACGATATGGATTATGTGCCTGATGATCATGCATCTGATATTGAAGAGGAGAAGATAATTGAAGCGAACGATATTTCTGATAGTGACGACAAAGAAGAAGAGAGAAGAATGCATGCTGGAAATAAAGAACAGTGTGCGACCGATGATTCTCTCTATGGAAAGGACGGCACACAAAATGGAATAAAAATGTACCTGCTGCTGTTGGTTGTTTGCGTCATTACAATATTGTGTGTTTTCGAGCTGAACCCAAGGAACGACATTCGATTCCGATCGAGGTACTCAAGAAATTTTTTACACCACACATATCATTCATCAAAATTATATACAGGCCGAGAAGAAAGAGAAGCACGCGAATTCAAATAAGGTGAAAATGTATTGCTCCAGCTCTTGAATCGGTACAGTAACAGCGGCCGTACAGCTATTACCGACAATTTTTAAAAACGTTGGAAGGAGCTAAGCCACTTGCTGAAATCGCTGGCACTATTTGATTGTAATAAAAAATGTGTTCCTGACGAAATGAGAAACAGTTTCTCTCGTCCTGCTCTTTCGACTCATTCTGGATTTCATGAGAACTTAGTTTCAATCTGCAGCTACGTGTCAAAAAAGAATAAGGCCGCAAACTTACTTCCTACCGTGCACTATACAAAAAACTGTGAGGGCGAAGCAATAAAATGAAACCAGAAGCGATCTTGTTTTACAATGCGAACAAGGCCGGCGTCGATTGCATGGATCAAATGGTTACGCATTCCACATCGATACGTTTAGCTAAGCGATGGACTTTTTGCCTTTTTCTACAACATGTTGCATTTTGGATTTGGATTTGCAAAGCAGTCGATGGCCTCGACAAATCTGATTCGAGACGCAATTTCCTATCCACACTATCGAAATCGTTGGTTCTCTCAAATATTGAAAAACGAATTAGCAACGTTCACATTGTCAAGCGATTTTCTACTCGTTCTTCGGCAGACCAATGACCGTAAGTATCCTAGTTCAATTGAAATTGCATTTGCGGCTGGTTCGTATTTCACTTCCAATTCGTGTTCGCTTTCATTTCGACTGCACCGCGTTTCATTCTATGCGTTTTCGGGAAAACATAGTATTTCAATCGCCCTTTATCTCCTTCTCGTTACTCCATTTCAGATTCCGACACTTCTTTTCGAGTGTATTAGGGCCGCTTTCGTCTTCCAATACAATTATTAGAAGATTAATACACACGAGAAGAAGAGAGGTTGCAAACTTTGCTCACGAGACTCGTTTCTTTTGTGTGCAATGTTTTGACCCAGTATGCCAATAACACTCCAAAGTTGATTATATTTGTTTCAGTTGTATAAATCAAAATGAATAACAGACTTTCTATGGTATACCATTACAAGGAGTCGTTTATATTGATAATAAACTACTTTTTGCTTTTGAAATATTTTTTTTCGGCCAATCTCCTCTGAACAAATAGTTCAACGTGTTCAAAAGCTACTGAGAACCGGAAATAAAATCCGGAAATATATACTTTCATGGATATAAATACGATGTAATTCCTATAACTCAATATATCGATACGAATACATGAAAATACACAGGGGTCTGGCCAGACTACATGTGTCAAACCGAAGGTTATCGGAGCATGTGCCAAACAGAGGTTTATGTCTGAGCAATTTCTACAAAAGAAGCACCGAAGAAAGATAATTGTTTGTAAATTTGTAAATGTTTTATTTCACAAACACTATTAGTCCTATTTAAAATTATGTTACGTAAATCACGTTCTTGTCGCTATTTTACAAAATAGATTTGATATGATGAATCCGTCGTCATTTTCGAATTCAGCACTCCAAATATACACAAAATCAACTGAAAAACTTTATGCATTAAAATATATTTTGGCCAATGTTAATATATAAAAACAATAAATGCAAAGGTGCTCAAACTCAAAAGAACAAATATTATATATAACAAATACTTTTTTTATCTAGCAAAACTCAAAATCTGCGACTTTCATTTTAGAAGCAAAGATCTTAAAAACTAAAAGTCAAGGAATGTAATTAGAAGAGTTGAAACAAATAAGGTTGGTGTAACCTTACCAATGGTTCACCTAGTAAACCACCCCAAACATTTAAAACAAAACGATGTTGAGGATTTCTAAGCATAGTTAAATGTAGATTCTCATAACTCCAATGATGTTGATTATGAATATTGAAAATAGCATTTTGGATAAATAAACATTCACCTGCCCATAGAATGGAATCTTGGAATGTTTATGGCGTAGTTTAAAAACTATTCACAGAACGCTTGCCGAAGTGGACCGTCATTTTCTTTCTAATTCACGAACTTGAATTAGTCTCAATTCTTTCGCAAGGCACCTAGTACTCTTGAAGGATTGTTTCTCATTAAATCTTCATGTAAACGAGGACGGCTAGCATTTATACGTGGTTGTATTGTAAGCCACCCGGTGAAGAGAAATCTGTCTTCTAGTCTTCTAAAGACATTACCATTTCGCGAACGTAGCCTAGGAAATCAAATCGCATACAATCGCGCTGTTTGACCTGCATTATTATTTGAAGCACCAAG
The DNA here is from genome assembly GCA_004143645.1 of Protaetia brevitarsis. NCBI lineage: Eukaryota > Metazoa > Arthropoda > Insecta > Coleoptera > Scarabaeidae > Protaetia > Protaetia brevitarsis. The sequence continues at coordinate 2,957,108 of RXPK01000054.1, read as the reverse complement.
GGTCATCAGCACGAAGGATACGCATAGCGCCGGCCTGGATAATGCCCCCTGCCATTTGCTACGTTGTGTGGCCCCCTTATTGGGTCAAGCCCTAACGCAGCTCATTAATTTGCCTTTTGGCTGTGGAGTTTTTTCCTAAAATCTTGAAAACATCGGTTATCAACTCAATTCATAAAAAGAATTGTAGGCACAATATCGCAATTATCGCTCAATTGCTTTAAATTCTAGTTTTTCAAAAGTTTTCGAATATGCCATGCGTGACAAGTTACTGGGCCATTTAATTTGTAACAATATAGTGTCGGATGGTCAACATGTCTTTAGGCGAAGGCACTCAACCATTACTGCTGCTCATTCATTTCTGAACGAAGTTATTAATTGTTTAGACGCTGGTGAGTGTCCAGCGGGTGTATTCTGTGACTTAACACGGGCTTTTGACTGCGTTGACCATAGGATATTGATGGGGGAGCTTAAGTGTTATGGCGTGAGGGAGGTTGTTGCCAATTGGTTTCGATCATTTCTGCCTGACCGTGCGCAGTATGTTACAGTTTCTTTTAGATCAAGAAATGTCAACAAGCATTTTTATTCTTCTGTTCTACCGACGTGTTTGGGAGCACCTCAAGGTTCGGTTCTGGGTCCAGTACTGTTTTTAATTTTTATTAATGCCATAGTGGAATTCATTGACTTTTCTTTATTACAAACATTAAAAAGATTTAAATCTGCTTTGCGAAATCTTTTGCTAGGAAATTGCGTTTACTGGCTTGACGAATATTTGGTTATCCCAGGAGTACAATAATGTTTAGTGTCTTTTCATATTAATCTTAATTCTGTTTAATCTAATTTTACGACTTATCTGTATTAAACTCCATAATATGTATGTATACATTGACATATCTACTATACTTTTTGTATTTTTTTTGGACAAATATCTATTTATTTATCTATCTATCTATCATAATACGATTTGAGTAATTGGGAGTCATTTTTTTCGAAAGTTAAAATACCGTATCTATCCTTTGAATGATAAGAATATAAATGTCAAATAGGTATTTACGCACCACATTTATGTACGTATAAATAATTGCAGAGCCCTCTTGCATCATGTTTAGTCATTACTGGAGGACAATATGAACTAATGTTATAAAGTGTTCTGTGTTATCATTATTCAGCTATCTAGTTTTAAGAAGTTTTACGCATTTGCTCTTTATTTTTTTCAAATTGTTTTTAATTAGAAAATATTGGTCAAAATTAAAAAACGGTGGAGGAATATTTGGTTTAATTTTTTAACGTCATTCTTGTTCGCGAATTTTGAACGCATTTATTAACTAAAAGTGAAGACTTGCGCTAGATCATTACTTCCATCTTGAAATGAATATTTAAAGTTAAGATTAATGTGCGTATTGCTAGAATACACACTGGTAGAAATGATTTCTTGAAATAAGTAAATGTATTATTTTAAAAAATCCGTTTTATTTCAAAACAAAAAATATTAAATGAAAACAGAACCTGATATTATTTTAAGAAAATGTTTTTCTTAAAAATCCGTTTTGTTTGAAAAGAAAAAGTATTGAATCAAAACAGAACGTGATATTATTTTAAGAAAATATCTTTCTTAAAGTGTATTCTAAAACCGTTGCCTTGTGGAAGTAGGTAAATTACGAGTTTATAAATCAACTCGGACTTGAAATTCTATTCTATTGTGTTAGTTGTCACTAAAATTACTAGTATATTAGTGGCGTAAAATTTGCGCAATAAAATAAACAATATGTGCAATAGGTAATAGAATATATGATTGAAGCCGCATAGATCAGGATCGGTTTGGATCGTACTATTTTGATTCAAAATCTCTTATTTGGACATTTCTTTACACCATGGGTAGTATTTTAGCCAATCAAAATTTCACCCGCGCATTCCTACGCGGAACGTCATTTCTACGCCCCAAACGCGAATTATGCATTAGTCGGCATTAGCGCAAGCACGTCCAGCAGAACCGCAACAACACTTGAATTGTCGTCGCTTATTTATTAAAATGGATACTTTTGTAAAAAACAAATTAAGTGACTGGAATCTACAGTGTTTAGAAATATCTTTTGAAGGTATGGGCGAGGAAAATTTTGTGTTTTTTAACGACTACATTGTTTGAAAGAGTATTCCTCTTTTTTTATACAGTTATGTGTGCTGAAATTGTTTTTTGTTTATAGTTACCTAAAATAAAATATTTTTTAAATAAGATACCACTGTTTTTCAATCTACCCTGTAGTTTTATTGACCTGAGAAAACCTACATTTTAAAAAAGTATCATTACAAAACTAGATTATTTTACATTAGGAAAAAAGTACATGGTATTAGAGTATTGCATTAAATAACTGGTATCTTAATTGTATAAGATAATTTTCTAGTTTCAAATAATCGTTTGTTTTAATAAAGAAACATACATTTGGAAAGAGTATTATTACAAGAACTACATTATTTTACAATAAGAAAAAGCATAAGTATATCGAAGTTTTGTTTTAAATAATTTCTGTCTTAACTTTATAAAATATTTTTTGATTCAAATTGTCATTTACTTACATTAATACATTACAATTGTCTAGCACTAAAAACACAATTGTATCCAGATAATAAAATATTTTTAAGAATATAATTTGCTTGATTCAAAACAATAATTCTATTGTGGGATATGAAAACTACGGCCGTCTTGGATTAAAACAGACACTCTTGTCCCAAGTAAACACTTCTGCCAGTGCACATACATTGATTATTAGGGAATATGAGAAAGAAAAGGTGAAAAGAAAATATGTTAAGAATTCTTATAATAAAGATTATAACTATTCCAACGCTGCGCAACACACCAATAGAAATCGTCGATGATAGAACGTCTGCACAATAAGGGAATAATCATAAAAGAAAGAATACGATTCCGTGCAGCCTGGAGGACGGCCAAACGAAATGACATGAAATATGTCGGGCATTTTTGCGAATGTTCGCCGGAATCGTCGAAAAAACCCGTCCGAGTCATTCTGGTAACCGGTACTCGCGGAAATTGTTTTGATTGGACTTGCAAAAATAAAGCAGCTGGACGAAAGCGGACGAACGGTCGACTTTGTGTGCGTGCCTGTGACAATCGGCATCAGCGCATTCTGTCGAACGCTTCCCGAATTATTGATTGATTTAGTGAGAGTTAATTAGCATCGGTATCATTAGTGACTCCAGGTCGGAAGCAGAAATTTTAACGAGGTTTGTACGTTTCTGCGTACGGAAGATCGCAAAGCAATGATGCGTGTTTTCGAAATGTCGTGAGTTATTATGAGAAAAAGCAGACGTAAAAGAAAAATACTTAGTTTTCACGTTTGAGGAAATATCAAGAACTTTTACACGCACAAGGAACTCATAGACATATGCTGTTGCAATAGTTTATAAAAGAGTTTTTCTATGTATCACGCAAACTACCTAAGCAACACAACAGGAAAAACATTTCATTTAGGTTTATGCAGTTAAAATGCCGCGCCGTGAACTTTGAGTAATGGTTTATAAAGCACAAAATACTTGAATGAACGATCAGTATTAGTTTATACCTAATAGACTTGAAGACAAAATATCCGAACGATTGAAGACTGAGCGAGCAAGAGAGAAAATATCGGTACCTAGTAATGGAAGAGGTCCGATATTTTCTCTCTCGCTCAATGTAAAATGTAAAAATAATATATATAATAATAATGTAAAAATTGTATAAAAATTCGGCTAAAATACCGTTTATCATACACTAATAATATATATACATATATATGATAAACCGTTTTAAACTATAAACACTCAACAAAACAAAAGATACGCATAGAAATACATATTGCTAAAATGTTGTATCTGAAAAAAGAAATCTTAAGAGGTACTACAACTTAGTAGGGGATATAACCGAATGATTTCAATAATCGAATGATTGCTTTGTCTGCTTAATTTTTAAGAAAAGAGGTTAGTGCGTGGATTAAACAAGAGTTGAATGATTTAAAGCATATCGTAGAGAGGGCAAAGAAACACGAAAATTCCGTTTCTCACATGAATGCATACATGGATTTTAATGTTCTAGGCAAAGTAGACATACGTGAATAGTTAGACAGTGCTTATTTGCGACATAAAATTAAGTACAATGGAGATGTGGAAAAAATGGTCATATTTTGCGCCGGTTAATTATGTGTATAAAATTTTGCAAAATTCTCCTAAATTTTATGTACAAAAAATAGGTACGTTTTTATTTTGTATGTTTGATAGTCCATAATTAGGTGAGAAGTAATAGATAAATAAATGAAATTCGAAAGTGTACTTCTTAATTCTTTTATTAATATACCTACTATAGGATCAAATTGTTTTGGCTATTAGTTTCGACATATGGTAGTAATTATCTTCTTCAGGCCTCAGCATGATCCCATAATACTTTACTGCGGCCGGTATCATATAGCTATCATCCAATTTTAACACTCTGTTTCCTAAGTTTTTTTTAATCCGTTGACTATTATGGGATCATGCTGAGGCATGAAGAAGACAATTACTACCATATGCAGAAACTAGTAGCCAAAACAATTTGATCCTGTAGAAGTATATTAATGAAAGAATTAGGAAGTACACTTTCGAATTTAATTTATTTATCTATTTTTATCTTGTGCCCACCCTCTTTCATAACTCACGAGCCGCCACTGCCTTTCTTATTGTTTTATTTATTTGCAGGGGTAATTTTATACAAATTACCTGTCCGTTCATTTCTTAGAATGTTTCCTTGGAAACGTAATTACAAATTTACCTGCATTATTATCAACAAGTGTTACAAAATTCATATCATATAAATTATATTTATGGAATACTAGGAATCTTAATCTCTTTTACCTCATAACCGCAAATAATAGATACTCAATAACAAAAAAAATAATACAATGCACCATTTACAAATACATAATTCTGAGGCATCGCACCACAAATGTCGTAGGGACCTCGTTTGCTTACCAGGTTATGAATTTACAGTTGACCAATTTTGTATGCCATATATACAAGTGTACGGCGTCCCCCTTCCGTATAGCCAGAAAGGATTATGAAATTCTAGAACGGTGTCCTTTTAGGAGATCGTAGCTGTACCTATGAAATTGAATATGAAGTTGTGGATCGGTGGTTTGAATCGAATTTTTTGAAATAATGTAATTATGTAATAGCTGGGAAAAGGAGAAAGTGCAGAGCAGTTAAAGTAGTGAAAACAAATAGTAAAGATAATAGAAGTGAAAACCATCTATTTTCTATTTCTAATACGTTTTCTGTTTTTGTCCTTAGCTTGTTGCTTTTTGAATAAATGTTAAATATATTGTTTCTTCCTTTTTCTCTTCTATTCTTTCCACTGTGGGATATCTTTCATTTGTCAATTCCACCGCTGTATTCTGTTTATTTTCACTACTCATTTTTCCACACAGCTATATTTTGTTGTATGAATAATTTCTCAAAATATTCCCCATTTTTTCCCGTCTAATTCCTATTTAATGCACCTTTCCCATTTTTTTTTTGTGAAATAATAAATAATTGATAAATTTTTGCTTTTAAAATTGCTTATCAAATAATTTCAGTTTACTCCGCAGAGATTTAATCGCACCTGATAAATGTCTTTCCTTAAATTTTGCAAACATAAGCATATACGTATACATATTTGGAATATTGCATCACGTCGTGAATTTATTTGGTTGAAATAAGAAGAAATAAACTGGTTTTATCGGTCGAATTACAAATCGATCTTTCTTGGAAAAACGAGGACGGTGCAGGAGCGATCAAGAGATCGAAAAACATAAGATCACAACACCCAATTAACGGTACACATAAAGAATGCCAACTTATAAGAGTCAACCTTCCAATTTCTAGCAACACTATTCGACTGCTACCTGTACACCAAGAGCAGAACGACGAAGGGAGAAGCAAAAACGGTGCTTCGGTTTTATTTTATTCCCGAAAAACGGGTTGGAAAACGAATCGGTTTCTAAAATATCGACACCAACGCACAGGACCGGGTTTAGGTTCGTTACAGATATAGAGTTGCATCTGTTTTGTTTAACTTGATTGATATAAAAGTGACTGTGTCCTTGCTAGATAATGCAATTCTATGTATCTATGTTTTGATACACAGGATAACACATACGTGTCCCTTATTTGCATAAGTTTATATACTTACTTACTATTTCCTGGTTTTTTGAATTCACTTTGACATAGGTTTAAAATGGAGTTAAGTTGTCAAAACCCAGTGGTATATCCACAAACTGGTAGATTGGCCTATTAATAATTAAATTAAATAAAATTTTCGAAATATTTTTTCTCCGCCAAGAAATCTAATACAAAAGTCATGCGCTAGGTTACTTATAGCGCTCGAATTCATTATCAGTGAGTTATCGCGCTATAAATGACACCTATTGCACTCTAATTTAAATAACTATTATATTCTTTTGTAAAAGTGATATTCTTTCATTTCATATAATACTAGATAATATAATATTCTCCTCTTCATAAAGTTCCTTCTTCAAGTTTCAAGTTCAAGATATTGTATCTGCCAGTTTACTGAACTATTTAATGACAATAGCTCGAACCTATCTAGGGTTCATGTTATGTTTTAGATTAAAAAGTCGTATGTAGGTAAGTAATTTAAATATACGAAATCTTGTTCTTATACAGTTGTAATCAACTGCAGTAAAATCAAGAACTGCAGTCTTATGGTACGAAAGGGATGCAGGGCAATCGAAAGAGGACATTATAAATGTATTGATGCGTTTTTCTTAAATAAAATCGAAATACAAAAAAAAAGTTTTAAGGATTGGCTCAAAGTAAGAATTGGTCTCTATTTTGTTTTCTGCGATGACGTTACATTAAATGAATTAATTTCCAAACATTTTTAACCCACAGCACTGCGTGCACTGTATCTATCGATTCCTTTTAACAAGACTACAAAAAAAAAAAAAAAACCTTAAAACAGCGAAAGATGGTTTACCAGTATCAATTGTGTCAAAACAGCGAACTCTTCCGAAGTAAGCAGAATTAGATTTTAATATCTGCGAATTTTAAAAATAGCAAGCTAACACATCCGAATATAAATTAAAACAAGTGCATCTTCGATCATATTTAAATGTGAAAACGATAATAGAATAAGCAATATAAATTCTCCATCGATCATTTACAAATGATACATCGCACACATCTCTCTCTCTCTTTCCATATTAATTATATTTTCACAAAATTTGAATTACTTCACCTTTATTTTGCTTCTGACATACATACCTGAAGATGGCGTCACGCCAAAACATGTAGTAATGTATTAAAATTAAACTTGAATGGAAAGGCCATTTATATTGCTTATTCTATTATCGTTTTCAAATAACCCCATTCAAACAGCATTTAATTAATCATATTTGAATATGATTTGCACTAATTTTTTTTGGGGGCAAAAATTTATTGGTTTATAAGGCAAGACTTTCTGAACATGCAGAATTTAGAGAAGTTGATTTTCTTGATGCAAATATATGGTGGGGTGTTACATTGAAAAGAAAAGGCACATTGTTAATCAAATTATATCGAAATGGTTATACTAACCGAGACGAGATGAATTGTATAAAAAAATAATACGCTAGTTGCAGTCCTAGAAAAGAAAAGGCAATAAGTGAAAAACTTAAACTAAAACCTTCTTTTTCTCTTTTGGCTTTTCGATATCTCTGCCCATTAGCCTCTTGAAGTAAAACCCATTAGCGGTTCGAAAAAAAAGTTTAAATTTATACACATGAAAGAATCACAGTAAAAGAGAGGTAACGGAAGTACCAAAACGCCTAATATACTACTGTTAAACTCGAATCCCCGCGCTTCTAATGAATTTAAGTAAAACCTCGTACACTTAAAAGCTGTTCTCGGCTAAAAGACCAACCACCCTTGTAGGAAACGTTATTGACAGGTTCGCCAAGTCGCGAATCAGCTGAGTCCTGTATTGTTAAATGCTTCTTTCGCTAAACAGTCCAGCCTTTCGTTTGGCGCTATACTACTATGGGGCTTTAACCCAAAAAATGGATATGGACCTACAAACAAGATCATAAAATTTTCTAAGAATACTCCATATCAGGGGATGGTATTTTAAAAAATCGGTAATATCTTGGATATTATGACGATCTATATAATTCAATGTTTCTAATACAGCCCTCGCCTCCGCCGAGAATATAGTAAGTCCACTATTCAGTTTGAACGATCGATACACATTGCGAGTCAAATCCAAAAAAGCACATCCGCGGTCCCTTCTGACTTAGAAGCATCAGTGCAATTAAAAAAGAAGGAGCTAAACATTCAATTAATTGTTGGTGAATAGGCTTATTCTCCGATGAAATATCGCCATAGCGCGGGAAACTAATGGGGATGGTCCTGAGATTTTGATAATAATTGACCTCTGACAAACATAGCTTTGGCACAAATTGTTTATATATATACTTCAGTGCCGCCACCAATAACGGCTCACTTCTATTAGCCCAGTATCTTGACGATTCAAGCAGTACCGCCAATCTTCTAATATTAAATAACAAGTGGTTGGAGTTGCCAGCAAGCAGTTTCAAGACATGCTTCGAAGCTAAAAATTGGTAACGTAAAATTAAAGTAGGCTCTTCCGCCTCAACATACAAAGCCTCCACCGACGTAGACCTCATAGCGCCAACACACATGCGAAGAGCTTTATTCTGAAGCACTTTCAGTCTGCGAAGTTGATTGTTTTTAGCAGTACCGAAAATATAACAACCGTAGTCTAGATGGGACCGTATATAAGTGGTATAGAAAGTTTTAGCTACCACTCTATCAGCGCCCTATTTCACTTTTACTAACATTCGCAGAATGTTTATGAAGCGTTCTCCTTTTTTGATAACATGACTTATATGGGTTGCCCAATTCAGTTTATAGTCAAGATAGAAATTAAAATTTAATTATATGGGTACACACCTTAATGCTGGTAAGTATGCTGTTAAAATAATATTGCAGACTTTTCTTTAACAAATAACTGTAAGGCAGGGCTTAAAACTGTTCAAAAAGTAAATTATCTCATACGGTTATGTATCGGTTTTGACTGAAGCACTGAAAAGAACAGAAATAATGCTAAAATATTTATTATTATATAACAATTTTACTATAGATACAGTATCGGTAACTAGTGATTCTTTAAGAAAGTGTTGTGTTCCTTTTACGGTGTCATGTATAAATGTCAAATTTTCGATAGTAATTCGGTAACTTTAGCGACAATGCACATTTTAGTAGTATCGTGTCGCTTTTGATGCAATAATTTTCGATAGATACGACGGTATTGCTTTATACAAGTGATATCTTTTTGGATTTTTAAAAGTCACCCGATTGTATCCGATAAAATTACAGAAACACCCAATATTGCTAATACTTTTTTATTTGTGATTCTGTAAAATGTTAGATTAATGTAAATAGTTAGTACAAAATTACAGAACAACACCCTAGTTCGTATTTTGAGGGTTCTAAAATAGTTTTAATAGTATTACCTGAAGTAGCAACAATTTTAAGATTGGATTTAGAGAAAATTGAAAGTAGATTTTCGTGTAATGTAGGTAAAATGGCAACGTAGTATATATTTTTATGTTCATATTGCCACCATATCTGTTTTATTTTAGGTATTTATTAATCGGTTATGTTTTTGATAATTTGTTATAGTGTCGCAATAAGTTTTTTTGTTTATTTATATGATATAAGAAAAAGAACTTTTTCTGTATTATTAATAGTAAAAATTAAAATAAATATTTTCGACGTTATTTTCGATGTTATTTTCGTTTTGTAACAGTTACAACTTATGTTGCATTTCGGTTCTAAATAACTATTATGAAAAATATCCATTCTTCTTAATTGCTTTGAGAAAAGACGTGTCATAACTGTTTTTTAATCCCTGTTGCAAGGTGACGCAAATACTCTTTTCACTAACAACATTAGTAGAAACCTCTGTTAAGTAAAAAAGCGATATCGGCATTTTAGTTGGTGGTATGATTTAAAAATTCACATATATTATTTGAAAAACAGAAGTATTATAATTTTCTTTTAGTTGTTAAAGTGATTAATGGCAAAATACAATTTGGAATATTGTATTGAACATTTTAATGATATGGATTATTCAAACGTTTCACAATCGAACATATTTAAATATCTTCCATTCGGTTTGCATTTTGGTTAAAAGCAAATTAAATCGATACGCGGTAAAAGGTTTAAAGCCGTACGTTCGGCTTATTTGCTTACGATTCCTGTTATCCGGCGCGGTAAGGTCGCGGTCCGATAAATCCGAGTATTTTTTTGTATATCTTTACAGAATTCTATCTGTTCCGGTCCTGTTTTTATTTATAGGTTTCACTTTAACCGTGGGTGGCCGAACAGAGACCGTTGACAGATGAAAAGTATCCACAGATCGACGATTGGATAAAACGAATCCGGTAGCCAATTGGGCAGACGCTATGGCCGCTCGATCGTTCGCATTCTTGTCCGGCACTATCAATTGTACATTCCTGGCGATCGAACCAGCCTTCTATTTATTTATTGTTCCGCGACACCTGTCCCCGAACACAACTTCCAACTTTGGCTGAGAATTAGCCTCTAGTCGTCAACCAATTAATTTCTGTCCGACAACGCCCTCCTAATGTCATTGAGAAAAAGAAACGAATCAAAACAATAGACCTGATTATCCCGTCAAGGCTACACAGATAAAAAGGATTCTTTAAATCAAATAAATATTTGTTATTTCTTTTAGTTAATAGATACGTATTTCTTTCGTTGAAATAATAGCATTGCGCCTCCGACCAAAAACACTAATTTTAAGTTATTTTAATCGTCCGGAAACATACTATGCTCCGGCTTAACCAGACAAAAAGGGGTTGCCAACACTATATTCGGATTCTTGAAATTTCTGTGATTGATTACAGGTTCTATGGCAGATGATGAAATTTTCATTACACCATTCTTAAACAATTAATATTATTCCTAAGATGTATGGGAAGATTTAACTGTCAATAAGTTATTGCGCAACACTATAGTAGAGTGAATACCTCAGTGAATGAACATTTAGTGTATTAGGTTGAAAATTATATTAATTATAATCAGATTGCGAAGATAATAGAATACAGTTTTATATCATTTTGTCCCTGATGCTTTGATTTTTTAAAATGTAAAAGCGTAAATTTCATAAAAGCGAGTGTTTATTTGTAATTCAACTGTTTATAACAAAATGTAAAAACTCTAATGAATGAACATTAAATACCAATGAATAAATATTAAGGTCTAAATGGACTAAACTATTAAATAACATCCTTAAATTATTAATCTCATTAGTTGTAAAAAAAAGCCTGAAATTCATTTATTAAATTTCATATTAATAAAAAAAAAAAATACAATTTCATCACCTTTATCGGGAATGCGTACAGAAATTTTAAAACTGAAATAAATTCTCACAAAAATTTGATTAATTATTAATAATAAGTAGTCATATATTCAGTTGCCATAAGGGACAATATTTCTAGGTTAACCTGTTTACCAAAATTAACACAATTACAAACAGCGTTCATTCACTGATGCCTTTACCCTAGCATGAGCTGGTGTCTCCATTGCACTTACTATTAATAAATAGGTTCTACTATCGAGAAAATTATCGAAAAAACTTCTCGGAAACGTGAAAACACTAAGAGAAACCTATATTGTTAACTTCCCAGCGCCCACATATTTTCAACCAAATTAAGATTAGTCGGCCCAGAAAAGAGTGTAACAGATGTCCAGAAACTCTTTTGCACCGATTGCATACTATTTTCGCAAAACTATAGTTTCTGGCCTAGTGATACAATAGTTGTTTGTATCACTAGGCCAGAAACTAGAGTACCTCAAGTACGAATAGTAACAAAAGAGTTTCTGGCCGTGTGATAAACATTATTTTTTGAGTCGACAAATCTTAATTTTGGATCAAGAATAGAAACGAAATTTTGACATGTTACATATATATAGTATTTTGACATTTCCGAGAATAAGTCTTCTTCTATAATGTTATTTGTAGTTTGATACCTATTTATCCACAAAAAGTGCAAGGAAGACACCAATTCGTGTTAATAAGATTGCACAGCAGCTTAGTGACAGTTTATTACCCACTGACATGTCGAATGTTGTGTGCCAACCATTAATGACCTTTTTGCCGGCGTTGAAGTAATGAAAAATGAGTGTTTCTGGACGGAGGCCCAAAAACAGCTATTGTTTTGCGAATACTTACAAAAGAGTTGTGTTACACAGTATCTCTTTGGGCCGACAAATCTTAATTTTGTTGAAAATAATAACAAAAAAAAAATGTGACTAGGGAATTAACAGTAGGCATGTTGGCAATACGTGTTGAGTATTGTATCATATTATTTTGACGTTTTCGTAAATAGGTCTTTTTTCGGTAATTTTCTTTATAGTTTGACACTTATTTATCTGTTGTAAACAATGCAGACGCAAGATCATATTACTAAATAATTACGCAACAGCTTATTGACAGTTTGCTACACGCTAATCTTCCCGTTGGTATTGAAAATAATATGAAGTATTACCACGCAATATCTTTCTCAAAACATCTCGAATTTTACAATAACTACAATTTTTTACAAAAACATCCTTCCAAAGTTAGCTCAATTCGCTAATGATTGGCGAACAATTCATTTGAACCATGCTGATTAAATAATGTTCATAATTATGAGAAAATAAAATTGTTTTAGTAATAATATTTTCTTCAACAAAATGTAAGTATTTTGTTGTATTTATTTTATTTTCCACATATAATAACAAAAGAAAATTGATAATCCTTACACACACATTATATGTGAACCAAAAAACGAACAGGGGATAGGAACTTGACATTGAACGTCACCACGCTTGCTGCCGCATTATGAAATAATCAGTGTGTGTCATAGTAGAAATCTATATCTCATTTTGTGTGTAGATCCGTGATCGTTTGACATGACGAGTTGTGACGTATAGTTGTTGACGATTGTTGCTAGCTACTTATTCTGTTTTCCTTTAAATTCCCGAACTTTGTTTATGGTGTATATACCCTATTTAACGCTTAACGTGTGTTTGGTGTTTTATGTAAGCGTTCTCGCACAATTTCATTCGCGTTTTCATTTTATATAAGTTTTGTGTACATAGTTTACAGTATTGGACACTTGCGCTAATTTTTTTTAGTTAAATATTTTTGTGTATTTAAATGTGTGCAATTAGAACAGCCTTAAAAAATGAAATTACTTTTATTTAAAAAGAAATTTCAAAAATGAGTAAACACCAGGTTAGCATCACAGGCGCCTATAAATCGAATTTCTGCCATGAGTGGTTAGGTAATGCTAGTTTTATGCGGCGGCAATAGATGATGCAATCTAGATCGTATAATTTGTCAAGTTTCCCATCTTTATTATAGTTAATCGTTGAAAACGAAGAAACCAATTTTTAAATATAAAACTGCATAAAAGCAAAAATAGTTCATTTTATAATACTTATTAGCTACACAGAGCGATTTTTTTTTGTCAGCGTTCACAAGAATACAGACGGACAAATAGGTATAATTTATAGCACCAAAAAATATTTTATAAGTGCCCACAGCCATCAAACTTCTTTTTCTGAGTCACGATTTTATCACAGCTGATTAGAGATTTAGGTAATTTATGTTTTAATATTTTATTTTGAACTAATTAAATAATAATAAATTAGAAAGTATATAACTGAATGTGTTTACTGAATAAAGTAGAATAGACATCTATAATTCTAAAAGCACTTACGGATTCCCTTACTACAGATAACTTCAGAGAAAGAGAAAATGTCAATAAAAATATCCTACCTAACGTAGCTGCCGCCATGCGCATCGTAACCGGAAGCTCTCCGCACGTCGATTCGCCGTCACTTCCCAATTTTCTTTTCCTCGTCTCCCTGTTCTGGTGATGCGGGGCGTGCTGGTAGTACGGGGGATTCGCCCCTCTGTACACCAGTCCATCGGTATCCGTGTGGTCGCATAGTCGAGGGAGTTCGTAATGGGCCGTATTGACAAAGAAATAAAAAAGGATGGAAGTCGGAGTACGAAGATAGAACAACTCATTGTTAATTTGAAATGTCGCCCTTTTGTTCGCGAAAGTTCTGCAGATCTCGATGAAAAATGTATCCTTTTGTTTTAATATTTTTTTACTAATAATAGTTTTGTATATTCGCTAATAAGGTAACTAATTCTAGAGAATATGGAAAGGCATATTATATATGTATATATATTGTACACATTAATTAAAATAAATTAAAAGTATATTCCAATTAATATGGAAACAAATATTAGAAACCCGATAATAAATTAGTTAAAGGGAGTTAAAGAAAGAAACTTAGCAACAACAAGGAGACTTATGGACTAAGTGAAGAATTAGCGCGATAGCAAGATATTCGAAGCTAATGGAAGAATTGCATGCACTGCATCTGTAAATCCTGTAAGTTTAGTGTTTATAGTACGACCAAAGAAAAAACTATTCCTCCAATTAGAGTGAAGGGGAAGCCCACCATTACCACACTGTCTTCTTTCTCACTAAAACTGGACGGGTAGTTTTGTCTTTGGATGTACGTATTTAAAGGTATAATAATTTTACATTATTAGATTATATAGGGTGTATCAGATATAGAGGTAAATATAATAATATGTAGCAGCTGTAATCATATAGGGTCATCATAGGGGGTCTATCTACAAGCATTAACGAGGAAAAAAATATTTTATAAATGCCGTGGGCTAGAGCCGCACCTGTGCCCAACCTAAATGCTGTCCCAAGTATACCCCCACATACCACTATCATTTAGCCATTACCGCTGTTAGTTTTGTGTGGCTCGCCGCTTGGAGTGCAAGCCACTTCGAACATTTTATTTAAATTCTTCCCGTCTCGAAAAAACGATCCTTTCCAGGACTATCATGATTTCATATAAAGAAAGTCGAAGCTTGATGCATCGGCAAAAGCGCGAGAATGTATAGATTCATTTTCGCGCGACATCATAGTAAAAAGGCGTGTTTCCCAAATTTTCTGTTATCTACATTTATTTCTGTGTAAATTCGATTCAATTCATTTTGGCGTTATTTGATTAAATAAATCCAAAGAAATAACTCAGATTTATGTGGTACCGTTTATTAACAACTCTCGATTCGACAAAGCAAAAGAAAAATATTTACGTTTTTTGTAACTACTGAAGTCGCATATCCGGTGAAATATCAGGATATTAAAAATAATACTTTGTAGACTTACGTAGAATGCTCTTAACAAAAAAGGAATGTTATTTTATAAAAGAAGAAATTAAAATGCCTCAGTTTTGCTATTTTTACAAAGGACATGTGGCCGATTGGCCTTTATTTATTCAAAATGACGTTAAATGAACTTACGGCATACCATTAAGAATAATACTAAATGTAGCGGGTGCTTAACATGACATTTCCTTGCATCAGGCCCGGACTAAAGAATTTTTGGCTCTAAATTTTACTTTTTTTTATTTTTTGATGATTAAATCCGGTTTCGGCGGGTTTGTGCTTTATATGTCGTGTAGTTAACACCCACCCCCTGATACACCCTGTATATATTATACAGTAAACGTCACGACGAGCTTGCATTAGAATTTTATGGACAAGTAAATAAAAACGAGATTTAATTTTTTTTTTATTGAGTCTGTGGGTGTAGGTAAGTTTAGCTAAAATATTTTCGATTTCCGGTAATATTCCCTTATACCGGATGTAGTTATCAACTTTGTTATTGAAAATGGAAAGGTAGTATTTTTACTAATGACGGTATCCAAACCACCCTCAACACGCAAACGCTTAGCAGAATCTTCACAACTCTTCTATAAACAGGTATATTCCTTAAACCAAGTTGTGAAAGAGAACTTATGCGATGAAATGACGATGCATAAGTGCTTGAAGTTGTTAAAAATAATGCTAGTATTTTTTTTGTTTGTTTTTGGGAGCCGTCTGAGAATTTAGGAAACACTGCAGTCTCTTGGCTTTTTGTATTTATTTTTCCCATTTCCGTGCCCTTTAGACTGAAGATAAGCCCCTAGTTAGTCTCTGGTTCGTGGTAAATTATGGTCATCAAGTTAAATAAGTCGATCCTTCAACATATCCTTGTGTCATTGTCTTTTTTTGCTTGCTACCAAACGCCGGCATTTTTCAATATTTATATCCGATGCTCTACTATAAATCAGTTTTTAGCTGATAGCTCAGAGTCCTTATCTTACCGTTGCCGATTTACCTGGATTCGAGGCTGGTCTCCTCAGCCTCTTTGCAATGTCCTTGGATTCAACAGTAGTTAAATCCGGGCCCTTTCAAAGATTCATTATAGATCCCTTTGCCTTGAACTATGTTCTTGTATCTTGGCTGTGGAAACTCATTTCACTTCAATTTCATGCTCTGGTCCTCTTCCAGTGAAGATTTTCTTCGTGAATTGCACGAAATTGATGCTCCCACTCGTTAGCAATCGTACATCGCAATTACGAGTTTTTAGAATCAGATCCATCTGCTCTTGATTGATGGTTTCGTTCAGATGACGCTTGTTTGTTACCCTGACGCTGCCTCGCTGAGCCATTAGGTTTCTTCGAAGCGTGCGTTGATGTTTTATAGCATTCGTTAGGTCTCGTCACACTCGATACTCTTCTGATTACCCTTAGTGGTTAGGGCTTACATCTCTCACCTTGGGTTTATGTTTTTCCCTGCCTTTGCGGTCTGGCTCCTGCCTTCCGCTTGATCGGGATATTTCTTTTTCATCCAGGCCACGTTAAACCTCTCTTTTTCTAATGAATTTGATACTCCTCCCCCTACTCGTTTCTCATCTTTGGTTTGGCACAGGCATTTGGAATTTTGGAATCTTAATTTTAATATGGGAGGAATCTTAGTGTTAATATGAGGAGAATCTTTATAGTTATTTGACAGATTAGGATGGCTGTGCAAGACATTTTGTGAGGAAATAAACTGCATACCTATCAATACAAACGAGTACAAGAACTTTTCCCTACGGATCATAACCAATGAGTTTGTCTTTTTGATTGATGGTGGAACAATCATTTGGTCACTCTTTCAATTACTCTTTTCTGTGACAAGAGATGGAATCAACAATTTCTACAACAATGGGAAACCCTCATGCATACCATGACCCGAAAAGATTCTCCGTAAACGTTTGGGTTAAAATATTAATAATGAAGTTTTCGGACTACATATCTTTGATGGAAATTTGGAACAGCGAAATGTACCGGACTTTCTTCGAGAACGAACTACCTTTGCTCTCTTGAAGACATTCCCCTTCAAATCAGAAGGACTATGTTGCTTTTACAGTATGGTGCTTCTGTTTTTCATGCAAGAGGTATTAGTAATTTCCTCAGTGAACAGTATCGAAATCGATGGATAGGTTGCGGTTGTCCCAATGCTTGGCTACCGCGATCGCGGGATCTGGAACTACTAGATTTTTCCATTGGGGACAGGGACCAATTCATCCAGAAGGTTCATACAGCATTTTATAAGATGAGACACAATATGGAAAAGGTGGTGGTCACATTGGACAATTTTAATAATTGTCTTTACTAAAATAAATAACATTTTTCCTAACCTTTCTAGTAAAGTACTTCAGCTTCAAATCACGATATTTCATATTAGGATTCTCGAAAAAGTGTAACCTGAAGTAATTTTTACTTAAAATTAGCCATTGAATACGTATATGAAGCATTTCGGATACCTCAACAGCCACGCTGTATGTACCTGTATAAACGAATGAATCATCTTTTATAATGTAAAAAATGGGTTCGTTTAAAAAAAGAATTAGATGCTATAGCGATCGAATAGAGCAATTATGATTTGTAATGAAATGACTATTACCTTATGGAAGAATATTGAACTATCAAGAACTTTTATTAACCACAGTTTACATGTGCTTGCCATTGTTTGGCCACGAAATTGAAAAAAAAATTTTTTTTCTGTTTTCATATATAATGTAGTATTCCGAAAACCGTGACCAGTCATTACTCTCCTATGGAGTAAATGTTACAATACGAACAAGTACAAGTCTAAATTAGCAAAATTTTCCGAACTATAAATCAACAAATTATCACTTTTTTGACTTATTAACAAAATAACCCAACCAATGAGAGCTTTTAAAATAGGATTAGCTATTAAATGCTGTTTATATTAATCTTTGTACATACATTTATACATATATATTCTATTACCAGAGCAGCAAAAAAAAATAATTAACTAATTAAAAACGTAAAAAGTCGTAAAAATGAAACAAACACCGATTTAATTAATGTTTTAAGAAGGTAGTGAATTATCAAGCCGGCGGGATTCATAAAGGCAAGAAGACGTTCCTCTTATACCGACGAATAATCACCGAGGTTCCATAAATAAAAGCCGCCATTAGTTTAAAAGTTACTGTGCTATTTTTGGATTTGTTTTGCAGATAGGTAATTACGAAGGGTAAGATGGGTAAGTAATTATCTTGCTGCATATGCAGATACTTTTTTTAAAAAAAAATGATATATAAAAATAGCTACGCTATTAAAGTGGCATTATTTTCAAATGGCAGTTATTTCCTTGTGTATAGAAATCAATATTCGTGGACTTTATAAATTATTTACAATTTCAATATCTGCATAATTATGCAAATGCACATTTGTACAGTTGTCAACGCCTTTTTAGATTTTAGTGGTTAATTAATACAATTGCTTTGTTTTGTTTGAGAGATAAAATAACTTCTCAGTTTTCAGTTTAAAATACCCGTTAAGCATTGCCCGGACATTCGCCTGTATAATGCAGAACTGCCGATTCACGCCAATACTGTTGGACCACATTTCAAGCACAATGTATTCTACGTAAATGGTTTCCTGTAAAAAATTAATATTGTTAGCGGGTAACACTCTTCTTCGCTCATATGATATGGTGAATGTGCTTTATACACAATTATGCGGCTTCTAACAGCATGAAAATCCCTTTATGCGTTACCAATTTATTCCTATAGTATATAAATCAATTACGTTTGCAATTACGAGTTGTAACCTCGGCATCGTCTTAATAATCCCATCGAAAAAAGATGTTCTTGTAATTACTCATGCCACTTGCGCATTTATTACAATAAATTTTCAATTTGCAGCTACGTGGTCAACAGGAAACATTTACATTGTTGGGTTTGCATAAAATTTGCCTGTAACCGAATTCAAAGCAGCAATTTGAAGGCAAAGAAATTATACCTTCAAATTTAACGTTACAATATAATTATATAAATGGTGAAATAATCATTGCTCCAATATTTTTTAACCTTAGTTAAAGACCAAGTCACTATTGGTTTTTCTTGGAAAATGGAAATACATTCATGTATGACACAAGAAATGACATTGTTATATTATTACATACATTTATATATTATTTATGTATACCTATATACGTATCTACTACCTATAGTATAGCTATTCATTTTCGTAGAAATGTTAGTGTCGATTGTTGACCGCCCTTTTCTAAAATCAAATCGAAGGTCTCCTAAATTTCCTTCTGCATGCTTCATTAACCGCTCTTTTAAGATTGTTGATAATATTTTGTCTATAACATTCAATAAAGTAATCCCTCTGCAGTTACTGCGTTTGCTCAAATATCTTGCTCTCGTTATTATTGGATGGACCAATAATAACGAGAGCAAGATATTTAAGCAAACGCAGTAACTGCAGATATCTCCATTCCTCCGGCATTCTTTCCTCCCTCCATATCCTCGCTATTATTTGATGTATTTTTTTTTTGTGCAAAATTTTCCAATTTGTAGTAGTTTAGCGCACATTTGATTAGTTCCAACTGCTTTTTTCTTTTTCATGTTTGCTGTTCCCTCCACTTCTTCTATTATTGGAATTGCCTTGTTCCATGTCCCACATCTGCTCTATCCATTGGCTCTTCTTTTTTTTACGTAATTTATGCGTCTCTTTTCCGCTATGCTAATATATTTCCAAATCGTCTCACTCTTTTGTTGTTATATTTTTAATTCTCGCTTTGCCCTTTTTTTGTACCACGTGTTCTCATTCCTTATGAAACCTGTAAGCTGTGGGTTTATTTCTTCTATAATCTATTTTCCTTTTTGCAGCCTCTATCACTGCTTTCTTGATTGTGTATTATTCATTTTCTATACTTATTTCTTTCTTTTCACTTGCTATTAACCATTCTACTTCTTTTTCATAATCTAATACGCTGCTCTCTACTCTCTATTTTGAATATTCCTAAATCCCACCTTCTTTTTTACAGTTTTTTTAATTTTTTTTTCGCTTTCTTAATTCTTAATTGACATTCACAGATCACCAGGAAGTGAACTGAATCAATATTGGGACTTCTATACAATCTAACATCATTTGCCATTCTTTAGTCTCTCTATTTCCATCGCTTAAAGTGATGTATTTGATTTCCGACTTCTCTAGGTATTCGTGGTATTTTAAATCAATGAATTGTCTCTTGTTTGAGCCGTAGAAAGATAATTGTAAAATATAACAATGTAAGATCTGAACCATATCCTGTCAATGTAGGTACTCCACAAGATAGTGTAATGGAACTTTTGTTTTTTTTTTGTTATTTATTAATGATCTCCCACATTATATCCTCGAAGAGATTTTTTTTGTATGCTGACATTGTCGTAAGTAATGACAAGTTTAATTTTGAAAAAAGTTGATACAGTGTTGAGTGAATTTGAGAGATGGTGTTCTGCTAATGAATTAAAGACAAATTATGGAAAAACGGTCTTTGTTGAGTTTTTTGATAAATATAGATCTTCCTCTGAACTTAATTTTTCATTTAATGGCGAAAAAATAGTATCCTCGTCAACTTGCAATTTTTTAGGCATTATCTTGGATAGTAATTTATCGTGGGACGATCAAATAGAAAAAAATGCTGCTAGGGCTAGGCTTCAAAAACCTATTACGTCATTAGTTCACTGAAATCTGTCTTTGGATATAAGTCATTAATGACATTTATTACGCATTGTTATTCTGCTTTGACCTATGAATTATGTTTTGGGGCCAGGAGGGTACAATAGGTCGGTGTGTTTATGTGATGCAAAAGCGAATCTTACGAACTGCCGTTTGACCATTTAATAGTTCTTGCAGAACAACTTTTGGAACACATGGCATTTGGACTGTAACTTCCATCTATATCTATAACCTTTTAATGCGCTTGCATATCAATATTGGAAAGGGATGCTGTTATGATCTAAATGAATTTGAAACCTATTTGAATAACGTCTAGATATTGAAATGTATTTAAGATCGATGTGGGAATTCGCTTCGCTTGCGCCTTTTGCGTCGCCATGCCATTTTTATTTATACTGTTTGTTATATTTGTTATAATGTGTGCATCCCATATAACTTTTTGCGTTTAAATTTGGTGCTGCAAATATACATTTTTGTACAAGCGGCTGGTTAAAATAGCTTTTTTCTACTGAATGAAAATGGGGAAAAGCCATCCAATTCTTTCTTAAATGGTATTTATTCCTGTTTAACCTTCTACTTACCCCTGCTTCTTTTCCAATCTGTGCATTAAAATCCCCAAGTAATATCAATGTTTTTTTCTACCTTATCCAGCAATATTTAAATCTTCATGACCTTATCGCTTGAATTCTTCTACTTGCTATTTCATTTTTTCTTCCACTATGAATGCTGTTTTCCCATATTTTTTTCTTTCTATTCCTGCATATCATATCGTAAAGTTCTTCCTATCTATTTTCCCTCCTCTTTTCTATCTTATCTCTTGGAGGCCGGCTATTTCCATTCTATATTCTTTCAAGTCGTTTGCTGGTTGTTGTGTCTTCCTAGGTGCTAATAACGTTTCAACATTCCATGATCCATGATCCTATATATATATATACTGCTTATTTATTCTTTCCTCCTCTTAAATTCATGTTCCTCCTCGAACTTTGTCATATACACATTTTATAATGATCACGAAAAAGTTTTCGGCACAAACCAGTAATATATATATAAGAAGGCCAACCAGGCCAACATAAAAACGAAATAATCTGAATGAATTTATAGATGTTGGTTGCTTGTACATCCAAAGTAAGATTGTTATAACATATATATCACAGCGCTACCCATCCAAGAATAGTGCAACGAAGATAAATATGAAATCGGAAAATATTTTTGTGCTAAGATACAACTGTAATTTAGTAAATAGTATCTTTTTAGGCATTTTTGGAAACACTGTGTATACTCACGCAAAATAAACAAGGGTATTTCATATACAACTTCCCCCACCATTTTTTGAATGAAGGAACACTAGCAATGTTTGGATTCGACGTCCAAACTTTTAAGCGCCATATTTTTCCCATAACTTGTTTTCTCTGGTTAGTCATTGACCTACATGTACAACATAGATTATGTAAACAAATTGACAAAGCATTTTTATGGAAGAGGAGGTGAAAGCTAGAATTTTGAAAGTGATAATTTTATTCCGACCAAAGAAGTACCGGAATCCGAAAAGGACAATGTTTTTGAAGAAAATTCCGGTGCTGAAAGAGAATTGGCTTTGCAAATTGATGATAATGTCGGTATTGAAGATTTTATCACTAAATGGTATAATAGGCTTAAGCGGACACTGAGAAAAAGGAATTGGCTCATCCAACAAAACATAAAACATATATGCTTTGACTACATGTTCAGTCTTTAGCGCATAATGTATAAATATTGCCATATTAATATGGCCATTATACAAACCAGATCAAGAACGGACTGGGGGAAAAGGCACTTCAATATAGATCCTTCGGACTGGTTATAGGACGGCTTTTAAAATGTTTTCACAGCGTCGGAGCTGGAATATACGCAAAGAAGCCTAAAATGTCTCTTTCGGTAAGCTTTAGTAAAGCTTTAGTAAAGACACAACGGTGTTCCAAGCTGATGTTACTGCAATTCATTATTGTGTTAGAGATATAGAAAGATGGGCCGAGCTAGGTGAATGTGTCGCTATCTTCTCTGACAGTCAGTCCACACTTAAAGCGATTAGTTTTATTTAGGCCTGTGTAGGCTCCCAAAATGAGGTGGCCACCCAAAGGAAATTAACATTGCCCTGCATTCCTCGGGCGTGAGGGAAAATGAGACGGTGGATGATCTGGCTAGACGAAGTTCGTCAAGGTGATTCTTTGAATGTGGCACTCCTTTGATCACACATTAAAAAATCCATCAATGGGTGGATATATAATAAGTCCAGAGAGTGGTGGCAAAATTCACCGGGACAGACACAGGCAAAGGAGTTTCTAAGAGAACATGAGGCTGAATTTACTTAAGGCCTAGGAAAGTAGATAGAGAGGCTGCCAAATGATACCAGGTCTGCTAAGGTCCTTGTAGACAAATAGACATATGTACAATATATCTAGTAGAGATGTTTTGCAGATTCTGGCAAGCAGCGAAGAAGGCAGTCATGTGCTGCGCCACATGTAACGGCTAGCGAGAACAAGACCCATTGGAGACCCCTAGAGCTTAGCAGCTA